>OX463765.1:15997792-16439749 GCA_949825005.1 Gasteruption jaculator | reverse complement strand
GCAGCTCCGAAGACGAGGGGATAAACACCATGAGATCGCAGCAATCGTTCGCTCTGAACTTACCTGGGGAAATAGCTGGCTTACGGAAAAAGAAAGCTCCGATTAATCCATCGTTAATGAAAAGTGGAGTCGGCAGCTGGGAAGTTCACACTAAAGGTATTGGAGCAAAACTTTTACTTCAGGTATGTAAATTAGGTCGAGAAGCAATAATTCCAATCTTCTTGCTGCCTTTCGACGAACGCAATATTTTATTATAAAACATTTCAAAACTTTTCAGATGGGGTTCGAGCCGGGTAAAGGTTTGGGAAAACAACTCCAAGGTATCAGTGCACCCGTAGAAGCTCATTTGAGGAAAGGCAGAGGTGCGATCGGAGCTTACGGCCCTGAGAAAGTTCCTAAGGTGCCCGATATAAAGAAAGACGAAGACAAAGAAGATGGAAAGGAAACTAAACACAAAGTGCCGCATTGGAGAAAAGGTGACGGATCGAGTACCAAGAAAAAAGTGAAATATTGTTATCGAAGCGTAGATCAAGTGATCGAAGATGGCAAATTGAGACCGAATAGAAAAGCTCCTGTTTCGAGCGAAATGAGCAGAGTCAAAGTCATCGATATGACCGGTCCCGAACAAAGAGTGCTCAGTGGGTATCACGCGATAGCCAGTGGCCAGCAACGTCCCGACGAGACCGTTGTTACGACGGACAAGAAGACGACTGTGAACTTTGCTTTACCGGAATTGCAGCATAATTTGAATTTACTCGTGGACATGTGCGAACAGGATATCATTCAGAACGATCGGAAGACGAGATATTTGAACGACAGAGTGATCGCATTGGAAGCGGAGAAGAACAACTTAACGAAGATCGTAGACCACCACGGGCAGTTGATAAACACTTTGGAAAATGCACTATCGATACTTACCAGGTTAATGGAGAAATCGAGTGACCTGCAACTCGAGGATATGGCAAAAGATTTCAAAGTTTTGCAAGATAAGTATTACGAAGAGTACAAAATGTACGAACTGGGTGATCTGGCGAGCAGTCTAGTGGGCCCTAAAATTAAGGATTGTCTGGCAACCTGGAATCCATTGATTCAACCCGGCCAGCCGTTGAAGTTATTTCAACAATGGAAAAATATACTCGAAAGTGGCATTAATACTCTGCACACAAGAACAATGAATCCGTACGACCAGCTGGTGTGGAATGCCTGGATGCCTTCGATGAGAGGAGCTGTGCAGTAAGTTATCGACATAGAATCAATTTTCTGAGGTTTCTTTCTTTTGCGTAATTGCTTCGATTATGTTTATAATTTTGTTTGTCGCGTTATAATTATTTTTAATTTATTATCAGACAAACTAATTCCTCACAAACCTCGATTATAGAAGCTATTGCTATAGAATTTTATTTCTTACTGTATTTTCATTTTTTTTTTTCAGGCAATGGGTTTGCAGGCGACCAGATCCATTGATAGAACTTATCGAATTATGGTTGCCCATGCTTCCGATATGGATAATGGAGAATATCTTGGACCTGTTGATACTTCCAAAACTTACGTTGGAAGTCGAAGAGTGGAACCCTTTGACCGATACCGTACCCATTCATACCTGGATACATCCGTGGCTTCCGTTAATGAGTAAATATAATACATAATTATATTAAATATAGATTTGAAAATATAATTAAATAAATATAGAATATAATATAATATGCAATATATAATTGCCATGATTAAAAATATATATTTCAGATAAAAATGACCTAACAAAATAATGTTTTACGTTCAACAGGAGAGAGATTGGATACTCTGATATATCCAATAATAAGACGGAAACTCGGATCGGCATTAGGGGGTTGGCATCCATCGGATAGATCCGCAAGATTGATGCTCCAGCCATGGTCCCAAGTGTTCAGTAAAGGAGATATGGAAGCATTCTTAGTGAAGAACATCGTTCCCAAACTTCAGGTATCACTTTCGGATTTCGTCATCAATCCTCATCAGCAACATTTGGATCATTGGAATTGGGTGTACGAGTGGAAGGACATGCTTCCGATTCACATCATGGCTGGTTTGCTGGATAAATTCTTCTTTCCGAAGTGGCTGCAGGTCTTGGCGTTATGGCTTAATCACAATCCGAATTACGAGCAAGTGACGAACTGGTATATGGGATGGAAAGGACTTCTTAGCGATAAGTTACTCGTTGAACCATTGATTAAAGGTTTGTACATAATTTCTTTCCGAGGTATTTTATACCGATTACTAAAAAAAAATTCTTCCGATGTCCATTACATCTAAAGGCGGGAATAAAAATTGGAGAGACACTGACAACCAGGTCTACGTTTACTAATTATTAAATATTAAGAAGACCCTTGTCAAGATTGTTAATATGTTATATCGAGAAATTTGCTTTAACAACAACTTTTGAAAGTGAGACAATTCCATTTTTATATTAATTGTCAATTGCTTAAAAACACAAACCACGAAATGGAGTTGTCCCACTTTCAAAAATAGCGGCTTAAATATAGTTTTTCATGGGAGAAATTTTTCCCTTCCATAATAACGTCACATTGTTATCACTCGACTGAAGTAAATTATTGCAATTATAAAATATTCAATTTTGCATTTTTAGAACATTTCAAAAAAGCACTGGATATGATGAACAGAGCAGTTGCCACGCCACAAGGACACCAACCAGGTGCCATGGAACAAGTTTCATACTTAACAAGCTTAGAACGAACGCAGTTAACAATGCCGGTTCCTTCAATGGCTCAACCAAGAATAGAAGTAAGAAATTGTCTTAATTGAAGAAATCCTTTTGCTGTAGAATATTCATTCATTCATTCATTCATTCATTCATTCACTCACTCCTTGATTTTTTATGAATTCTTACAGAGACTCGCCGAAGCCGTACGTACAGCCTCGCAAATACCACAAGGCTTTAAGGACCTCGTGCAAAAGAAATGCGAGGAAAGGGGTATACTCTTCATGCCGATACCAAATCGGTACAGAGAAGCTAAACAAGTGTACAAAGTCGGTAATTTACAATCGTATATAGATGGAAATGTTTTATTTGTATGTCACAACGGCACGAACTGGGTACCCACACATTTAAACGCCTTACTTGACATGTGCGATACTTAGCCTGTAAATAAGTAAGTTATAAATATATAAATATATAATTATATATATAATTTAATGATTAGTAATTTAGAAATTGAATAAATTGTGCAAATTTTTACTAAACAATCAAGTATACGAATTTTCTCCCAGTTCGACGTTTATTTAATAGTGATTTAAATGAACCGATGAATCGCTAAATGATTACCCAGCCATGCAAGCGAGCTTTAACCGTAACGGTTTTGTACAGCTGTCCCCCATGTTATTTACTCATCGACAATAGGGTCTTTACAACCCTGCTCTAGGACCCATCATTATGCTCGACTACGTTCTATATGCATCGCGGTACACACAATGCACATTTTGAAATAATGACCGATTGTTGATATACAGTACGTGCAATTGTTTATTCGAGAAAATGCATTTCTGTACAATAAGTGTACTTAAATTTGACCACAAGATAAAAATTAGTGGCAACTAGAAACTACATGGTAACAAAAGCAATTGCTTCAAAGATTATTATTTTTGTAAATAATTTTTTGTCCACTAACATAATTTCCTTTGCCCATTGGATTGATAAGCTGGCAACGATAGTCATAGATTTTTCCACAAATTGTTATTATTTCGTTATAATATATTTTTGTACTTTTTTATTTTATTTCAATAATTGAATGGATCACCTCAAAAACGTTGCAAGGTACACATTTTTTAAAACAATTATTATTGAACCATCAGGCTATTTTTTTTCATTTTCGGGGGTTTTTGAACAATTTGAAATTTGTGCTTGACAACGTTTTTGAGGTGAGCCATTCAATTAATGATTTTTAATATGGCATAATTAATGTTATTTCGCTTTTAATTTAAAAAGAAAACGCAACGACTAGTAACATTAACTTTTTGGGTGTTTATTAAGGTTATTGATAGTGATAACGTTATCACAAAATACATGTATATATATCATATATATGGTATGTGCATGTAAAAAGTCTATCTAACTCCGCGATGACACTTGCAAATATAAATCGAAAAGTTTGATAACTTTTAGGACTTTACATGATGGTCACAGGCAACTTTAGCAAGGACTCGAGAACTTTGATGACTCCAAATGTTTCATTTCATTAATTTCACTAAAAAAAGTGTTTCTCAGGACAATTTGGACATTTGAAAAAATAGTTAAATTTTTGTGAATATATTTATGCCTACATATACAGTCTGTCCTACCTCTCCTCCCATATACTTCCAAGAGAAGAAAGGAGGCATTGTTTTCTTTGGTAAAAGATTTGTAGAGATGTGAATTCAGCGGAAGGTTGACGTTTTTTTTTTTAAGTCTAGACTTTTGTAATATTACCCCAATTACAGTTTTTAGGGATTTACAACAACCACCTTTTGTTGCCAGGGAAACTGTGACATTCACAACGAGTGTCAGAGGGTATTCTTATATGAGAGGACGAAGTTCCGAAAAAAGTCTTACCGATTCGAAGACATAGTTTGTGTGCGAAATTATTATTATTATTTTTCTATGAGTCAGAAACTTTACGGTATTTCCTCTCATCTGTACAATATTTCATGAAATAGTGAAATCATTATTATTTTAGCGACAACCTTTCATTCTCTTATTTTTTTATTTGTAATTAATTATTTATTTTCTTATACGAAGTTGCACAATTTAAGTAAATCTTTACCATCTCTGAAAATTAATTTATAGTTACTGATTAATATATAATTTTATTGGTACATTAATTCCTATAATTTAGAAATTTTTATTAATTTATGTTTAATAAGAAAGACTAGTAAAATTATATTTTAAAAAAAGTCAAACAATTTACCATTGGACCTTGTTCAAAATTAATTGAACCAGGTATATAATTTACACTATTTATTATTAATTTTATATGATTTTCCTGAGCCAATTTTAATCCAGTAACTACAAAATATGGAATAAATCCTTTTTTCCTATTTTTTTAGTTGCAACGAGTCTTGTAATTACATTTTGCACCGTGTAATTATCAAACATGGAGTAGAAGCCAAATGAGGAACAATCTTTGAGCAAAAAGTCATTAAATAAAGGAATGTTTAAAAACCTCGTGGGACTATACAGGAAATGATTAAAGAGCTGCTTAACGCCAGTTGATGACACATACGCGTGTGAACCGGGACGCAACATAACATAACATAACATATAAATATATGTGTATATATGCACACGCACACATGGAAGAAAAGGAAAGGAAAATCGTGACGCATGATGTATCGGACTCAGCCCATAGGCATTTTAGCAGATGCTCCAATGCGGCGCGTGCCACTATGGGTTTCTACTGCCAGACATCGACCCCCATACGGGAGCGATAGGGGACAGGAAAGTCACACCTGGCTCTTTTTCGGAGACCCACTGGTGCCATTTCCTCATATTTACTTCCTGCCGGAGCCAATTCGAGAGCCAATCCAAGGGTGTACGCCTATGGGGTCTCTGATATGCAGCTGAAGTCGTCCCCCGATGCACTCCCTTGGAAATAAAAGTTTCACCTCAAGGGGTGGTGCAATATGTGCCTTCCTAGTTACGATTTTGTCGGTTACACATGGGCATCATATGCCAAAGGACCCTCCTCGCACGGGCACACATTGGAATACATCACCATAGAAATCCTTTGTACGAAGGGGAGGAGCGGCAGCGCATTTTCATACTGACTTGGCTCCTACTGGCGGGGACGACTTATGCGAGGAAGTCGGAAACACCACCGCCAAGTCAGTCGCACACGACACACCTTGGGATCACCAGCCTTCGCTTTATCACCTTGTAGCGCAAAGTGCCGATAAGGTGTTTCTGCAGAAACAAGTTGTACACTTTAAAAGGAGCCATCGTTTCTAAAGAATCAACGATTAAGCGGAATACCTCCAGTTCTTGGGTTAATCACCAGAAGAAACGCGCGTTTCCTGGAATCGTCGTTCCGCTGTATGGAACTGTATGGCACGTGCATAATGCATGGTTGCACGCGGTACCCTCTTGGGGGTTCAGTGGACACCATAAGGCACCTACGCCACGCGACCACTGGGACGCTCGCTCTGCTTCGTTGATTCTTCAAACTACCCTGGACGTGGTTGGTAGCATCCCCCAAGGGCAGCTCCCCAAAGGCTTGGCAGTTTGGTTTCTTCAAGACGTTGCCGATGGCCAGTAGAAGAAGCTTCGAGTTGGACTTGTTTTATTTGGATTTTCATTGTTTGGGTGAAAAGTCCCAATTTGGGATAATCGTCCGGCAGGAAAGTGTCTAGAATTTGGGACAGAGTGTTTCAGAACCTTTGGGAAGAAATACCGAACTCATTTGGGTGGTAATACTTGGAGTGCAAGAGAAAGTTTCGCTGTGGAAACGGAAAAGTGTCTAAGTTTTGGAAAAAAAGTGCTTCCAAGACTTTCTTCAAGACCTTGCCGCTGCCGATAAAAAAAAAGCTCCAGAGGAATTATTGAACTTTGATACTTTAGGTGGAAAAAAACAATTCCCAAGCAAAAAAATAGCATGGCAGAAAAGTGACTGGAATTTGAAAAAATAATAGCTTCAAGGAAAAATATTGAACTTAATTGGACGCTTATTGGAAATTTGAATGGAGTAAAATATTCTTCAGTGGAAGAAAAAATCCTTTCAGAAAAGAGTTTTGGGCTCTGATAGAAAGCTTTGCAGTTTCGTCAAAACGCAGCGGCCGCTAGTGGAAGCAGAATCCTCAGGGGAAGACGTTGAAGTTACTTTTTGGATGTTGAACTTACCATTTGGGTGCCAATTCGTTGGGTGAAAGAAAAAACTACCCATTGGGAAAATCACCTGGTAGAAAAGTGTCCCCGGATTGATAGAAAGTGTATCAAGGACTGAACGATTAATGAGAGTGCAAAACACGTACAAACGGTACGCGTTCTTTGATATTGCGGTACCTGCCATAGCGTGAGGTACATAAATCCATTGTCGGTGTAAAATTGAAGAAAAGGAATCCAACATGAGCGCTTTCAAGAGGTACCAGAGCAAAGTCTTCTGGGATCATATGGCCCTCCAGGATTTGGGCGAAGAAGAGCCCAGAGGTATTTCGCAGAACCCTCGAGAGGATATCGAAGAAGTCTCCGAAGAGGACAATTCCCAAAGTTTCGAGTGCGATGCGACCGATGGAGGAAATATCACTGCGATTCGAGTTTGCAAGAGCAATGTAGGCATCGAGGAGGATGTTTTTGCAGAAACCTCGACATCGAATGACAACGGAAGGAGACAAAGGTGAGTCCTGATTCTTTCGCTTGGGATTTTTAATTTGTGGGAAGTTTTTGTCGATGTCCCACAATGTACAAAAACATTTTTATGCAAGTAATGGAAAAAGATGCTCGATGCTCGATAAGTACCATACTTCGTTCGATCGATTAATGTACATTTTTTTCCAGCAATTGTTGTTCGAGCAACCTCAATTGCACGAACAACAATGATGTGGTACTTTTTACCAGACAATGTCTTAATTACAGTAAATTTTATGTTGAAAGGAAATTGTATGAGGCGTGGGAAATTTAGGCTGGTTTTTTATTTTAATAAAATCAAAGTTAAGAAAATTACTTAACTTTGATAAAGATTTGCCATTTCTCCAAATTTCCCCGTTTGCTCTAATTACACAGAAAAAAAGATAAAGGCACTAATTGTTTAATTTTTTAGTTAATTTGATCATGAATGTAATTGGAATAATAGTAAATGTAGTCAAAGTTACTAGAAATAGATGGTTGATGCCTTCCTCAGCTACAGCGACAGTTCGAATTACTATAAATTTGTTTCAGCGTACAACTCGAACTGGGTTAATTGAAGTTAACTTTTACAGATGTTTAGTTACTGGATGCGAAAGATGAATAATCACGTAATTCAATGATCGCATTATCTCTGGGTTTGGGTAGGCGTTATGGGCTGAAAAAAATTCATAGTAATTCTACCTATTGCTGTGGTTGAACTATCTACATTTATTGTAATTCCCATTTTTTTCATGGTTAAGTCAACAAAAAATTAAAAAATTTTAAACTAGAGAATTATTAAAGGTTGCATTTTTTCCAAAGTTCACCCTTTGGTCTGAACATTGTAAAATAAAAAATAGAAAATAATAAAAACCGAAAATAGAAAATCGAAATATAAAATAAAATATACAAATATTTTTTGCTATGGTAAATATAGTAAAAGAAAAAAACATACTCCTCATATTGGAGTGTCACTGCCTTCGATTCAATTGAAAGTTTCTACAAATACCTCACACTTGTCTCCTTAAATGGTACTTTCTCTATTAACTACATTTTCGATTTCTTTCTCCATTTAGAAAGAAAACAGATTATTCGAATCACAGAAAGATCTGTTATCTGTCATGTACCTCATTATGTTGATTCAAAAGGGAAAGGAAGGGAAAGAGCTTCTGGCACCCTAAATTTCCCCCCTGCAGCAAATCAATTTTCCTATGGTACAACTGTCCAAATAGACGTAGCCGATTTTGTCCGTTATTCCTTTCAGAATTCGACCGTTATTCTTTTTTTCTATCGATTCGAACAATGAGGACCTGGAGAACATTACTGTAATTCCATATTCGGGTGCCTTTATTTTTTATTAAAGGCTACGCTTACTCACTTCGTAGTGTTCATTAATTCAAAGGTTTGGAACCCCATTCTGGGCCAATTCTGCCCATTCCCTATCTGAATATCTAATCTTCCTTGAATTCAGTATGAATTTGTGACGCAAAATAATGGAATTACCCGTAAAAGTGGCGAGAAATTAGTGGATATTAAGCTGCGTTATTAGCTTTCATTGTTGTACAGTCATATTGTTTTGCATTTTCACGCTTTAGATATTTTGTTAATTATATAATCTTAATTACGTTATTTTTTAAACGAAACAAAATTATTTTTTAACTATTGATTTTCATGATATAAAATTGTTTAACCGTTGACAAGAGTGACTATGCCTTTCCTATTTACATGTCGATGGGAATACAAAGATTGTCACGAAATGACTAATAGGACATTAATCGTTATGTTAAATATTTATTATATTTTTAAAACGACAGGAAACGTGATTCATTCTTTACTCGGAGCAATTAAATTCTCATGTGAGGTATACCATATGTGAATTGCGATTGTATAGGGTTGAGTCAAAAATACTGAAATAAAAATTGAGGGTCCCATAGCAACAATCGTGGCTTAATTGGGCATATTTTTCAATTTTGCTGTTGTAACCGTACTAGTGTAGCTGCATTAACTAACACAACATGAAAGCAACTATTGAAGTAGAATGGTAGCTGTGTCAAGAATGATCTTTTATCACTTCTCATTTATCTCTTCTTCACCAACAGGAAAATGATAAAAGTTATCTGAATCTGGAGAATAGTAAATATTTGATTAACATTTATTTCTGTAGTTCCTTTAATTGACTTTACCGAAGAAAGAAGACACCCTCGCATAGAAGATGTGTAGATGTAGATCTTCATTCCTGAAGAATTCAGTAAACTTTCCATTATAATGTAAATATCAGAACTTGGATACCATTAGAGATTAGATTTCGATGCATTTCAAAGCAACCTCGTGTCTGTGTTTGCTTCTAAATTGTTAAATTACCATGAGTTTATTTCATGAATTCGTCAAACGCAATTGACTCATGCTCTTCAACAACAGCGTTAAATATGCATATAAATTATGTATATAAAGCACCTTTTTTTTTTCTTCATTCCGCGTTATATAAATTGTTGGTAATATATCTGACGCAGGAACACTCCTTTTTTCAGTCACTTCTCGAGAATTATATTATTAACTAACAAATCATTCGACGGTACAGAATCCAACGCAGTTGCATAATGTAGTAAAAATTACTGCATTATTGGGAAAATTGTATTTTACATTTTTTAATAATCAAATCCATTAAATTGCTGGTTAATGTTTTACCTGCCTGCTTTTCACATTCACATCAATTATATTATTTTCTCAAATATCGAAAATATTTCTATGCTTCAGATACATTTAAATTTTCTCAAATTTTTGTATTATTACTATTTATCTTTAATTTTCTTATTTTTGCTATTTACTTTTCTTGCTATTCAATTTTACTAATTTTCCTTATTTTATTTTTATCAAATTTTATCATTCTATGCTACCATTGCATATATTATAAAACGAAAATATTTTACACGTGTAGTAGTAACTTAATAATACCTAACTATATTATTAAAAGTATGTACTAAAAAATATATAAAAAATAATATAAAAAGTACTAAAATATATATCTGCATATTATTAACGTATATTATTATAATTCATATTATAAATATCGTTGAAAATATTAGCTTTAAATTAGTAGCATTTTGTAATTAGTAAGTACTTTATTTGCCAACAACTTTATTGATATTAAACTATCGCTTTAAAGAAAAAGTATCAGTATCAAGATTTTGTCTTCTTTCCTTGGTAAAACCAATTAAAGGAACTACAGAAATAAAAGTTAATCAAATATTTACTATTCTCCAATTGAGATAACTTTTATGATTTTCCTGATTTTGAAAAAACGACTGTTTTCTATTTTTTTCATCTCCAGACAAAAACAAGGCATCCACGTATCTCAAGAAAAATTTTTTTCCATACAAAATTCTGAATTTTCTTCTACCTAGAAACCATGCAAGAAACTCATAAAATCTCTTTTTTCTGTTAAACAGGAAATCCGCAAACAACACGGCAGACCAGGAAGTCTCGGTCCACGAGAATAGATCCTTCAGCCCTGTGAGTCAGGGCCACAGAAGTCTGGATTCCGGATTCTCCGATTCCGAGAGATCCAATTGCTCGGAAATCTCATCAAATGGGACTCCACGTAGGAGACGACATCGCAAAAGCAAAAGGCAGCTTAGAGGTGCAGGAGGAAGATCAAATGCAACCTGGCTCGAAAACGAAGAATTACCAAATCCTACGTTCACGTCTACCCCCAAATCGGTGCATTGCAGAGTCGCTAGTCATCACAAATTTTCTGAATGCCAGGCCAGAAGGCACTTAAGGTACGTTCACCATATTTTGGAAGTACCTCTAAAGTGCCTTGATAGCATCTAATTGTTCGTAATGCGAAGAAAAGAGGTGAAAGAGAGTGCGTAAATGCGTTTGTAGGAGTAAAATGAGCCTGAGAGATATCACAGTTGGCCTCAGGCTCGTTGCTTATCATTTTCATTGCAGCTAATGTTTGCCCTTGTTTCCTTTCTTATCACCGTGTTTGCTTTCTCGTACCCAAAAGACGAGAAAGAACAGTTATCGTGCTACAATTGATTCCGCCGTGGATTTACAGTTACGCATGTATGAAGTAGCATGCGACACTTTTTTTAAATTAATAGTCACCTGTAAAGTTATGGGAGCTTCAGGTCGTACTCAATAATGCGTCCAAATTATTGATTTTTTCCTTTTTTTGATTTCGATTTTTTTACCTTTATGAAATATTATGAATATGAAAAAATGGGATTGTCACAGAACTGTGTGTTTACAAGTGGCATTTTTTTCTCTATTTTTGAACGAAACGCATTTAAAGAAAGAAATGTGCATAATTGCAAACTTGATTTTTCAATTATTTCGCCTTTAATATTTAATATTAAACATTTTTCGGCAAATTAACTTTTCCTTTGGAAGCAAAGAAAAATTTCAGTCAACAATGTCGCGTCTAATTTTTCTTTTTCGAAAATAGAAAAAATTATATGGAAAAATGGAACATGAAAGTTGTGGATTTAAAAATACAATAATGTAAATTTGGTTTCTTAAAAAATACTCAAATTTTGAAATATAAATTCAATTCGCATTGAACAGCGATTCTAAAATTTTTTATTTGGATTCATTAAAAAATTCGAATTTCTTCTAGTTTCTAAAAAGAAAGCGTCTAGTTTCAGAAAAATGTATTTTATCATATACATTTCGTTTACACTTATTCTCTTTTTGGATTTCGAATTGATTCCTCATAAATCTTTCGAAAAAATCAATTTGCTGTGGTAAATAAAATTGACTTTCAAATTCTATTCAAATTTAGCTGCTGTACGTTTAAATATTTGTAATATATACTAATATATGGTGTAAATATTAATAATATTTACTAATATTTTAATTGAGTGTATTTAAAATATACTCGAAAAGAAAAGAATTAAAATTTCCCAACAATAAAATTCCCAGGGCATCCCTATACAGGAAATTTCTAAGAAAAAACAAATTTAAAAAAGGATTTTGGCTAAATCTGTAAATTGAAAATACCATATCTCTTCAAAGTCTGTCAAAAGTCTACCTTATGCTTTTGAAAAGAACTTGCTTAGCGTGTATCATCATTTGTGGCCACATTTTTGGGTAGGACGGGTCAAAAATTTCCATAGCACAGCGTGAAGACGAAAAATGTCAAAACTGGTGTCTCAATGTGGAAGGATGACCTCCAGACGGATCGTTTCCTAAATTGTCTCTTCGGTACAAAATCAGCAAAACGATCTACTCATTTCCTTGTGCATTGTCATAAAAATTGTAGAATAATCGGCTAAGGTCGTTTTACCTGGAAACCCGGAGTTTAGGAACGATTCGTCATGGTTATATTACAGCTTACGGCTGCAACTCGAGTCATTTGTCGGTAAAACATATTAAGAAAAAGGCATTCTAACTTCCAGAAATGTGAGCTGTTGCATGACACGCATTAAACTTTTTTTGTGTGGCAATCAGTGCTGACCCAAACGGTAGGAATGTGTCGTGTAAAGCAGTTTCCTACCTTTGTAAACACATATACTTTTTATTTCTCCTTTGCTGTGCTAAAAAAAAATTAGTTGAGTGAACTGGAATTTGATCCGAAATTGTTCAAAGTCAGAAAAGGGATCAATTAGATTTTCTAGTAAATTCTAGTAATTAATAGAATCCCAATTTTTTGGTATTTTGTACCAGACAGAATCATAACCGACCAAGTTCATGGATAAAAAGAAATTGAATTTTAATAAATTTCTTATTTTTAATTGCTATTGGTATTATTTAAATAAAAAAAAAGAATAAAAAGTTGTTGTCAAAATAATATATTACATTCAAGGTAAAAAAATCGCTAGCTGGTAATGTGTATGTAAAAACTGTGATTTGGCAACTTATGGTAGCGTATTCTGTAATTTATTAACCCTTAGTCCCTCTACGGGGGTCTGAGACGCCCCAACCTAGTTCAGCTCCAATTTAAGCATTTTCAAACTAAGAAAATGGTACTTTTGACACTGTTGTTAGTCGAGGGTTCTGATGTTTTTTAGTTGAAATAATTTAGGGTTTTTTTAAAATATAATTAGTCACTCCTCCAGAACAACATAATGACCACCCTGGGGCTCTACAAACCCCAGTCATAAATAATTCGCTTTTCACAGAAATTATTGTCCTTTTCAACTTCAAAAAAATCATACAGTAATTCTTAAACGTTCTTTCATCAGATAGTACCGGTAAATTTACAAAAAATACAATTATTGGTATAAAAAGAAAAAGATTATACATTTTTGTGTAACACAAAAATGCTCAAATTGAAGATGAACCAGGATGGGTCGTTTCAGACCCCCCTGGACCATCCAAGGACCAAAACCATCGAGTTCCTTTGCTCGACGCACTTACGTAAAATATCATATAGATTTTTCTACAATGTCACAAACGCATTTATGTGCATCACGTCCGAGGAACGTGACCCAACGTCGAGGACCGTCCACCGCGGTACCAAAAATACGAGATCTCATCCTTCCACGCTGAAACCCAGTGTGGCATAAAAAGAGGAACCTCGTGTGTCGAGACTCAAGTTTCGCAAAGTGGAAAAAAGTGAAAATTTCCGCATCCGGTTGCAAATCGCTCGCCTTGCACCGGGAGTCGGGGTCTCGCTTTTTCTCGGTTCCTGCGAGTGCGGCGGGGCACCCGAGAGAGCCACGCACGTGTTCTACGTGATTCAATGCGTACGACAACAATGGGTCGCCCGAGAAGTGCGTAAAAGAAGGAGCGAGCATTGAGTCAACCAACGTTGTCCGACAGCGAATGTACAAAGAATTCAGCTCCCGGTGCAGGTGAACCGCGGACGAATGAGGCTCAAGAAGAGATTAGTCATGACCGTAGGAAAAACGGATCCCAAGTGGATAAGTTCCAGAGATTGCTCGATTAGTCAGCTCTCGTGGTAGTCACTTATGCGTTTGAGTGATTGCTGCACGTGTGGCCCGCGTATTTTGCCGTTTTTGGCTCTTCCTAGTTCGAAAGTGACTTCTAATGAGCGAAGCAGTCATAAAGTACCCACGGAGAGCCGGCAGAAGTGAACCGTCGTCTCGCGATGGCCCGTTTAAGGTAGAATCTTGGGACTCGACCTCCTCCGGTTGGGTTTTGGTTCTGGGACTGGGCCCAACTGAGGGAAATCGTATTTAGAAATGCACCCAAAGGGTTTGTTGTCCTCCGTGATTTACCGGGTCAATGGTAACGAGCGTTGCCGTGAGTAGGAATACTAAAATATAAATTTTCAAGTAATTTGTTGGTTATATTAGTAACTTTCAAATATTACAAATATATGTAGTAATTTTTTTGGTATTTTATTTTCGGCAAATCGACTTTCTGGGGATTATTTATATATTTATATATTTTTCAGAGTGAATTCCCAAAATGAACAAAGTAACAAACGTAACAAGTAGGTGATGTAACAATGATGCTTGTTAATCCCCAATTTCGAAACTACAAAATTAGGGAAGTTTCAAAATCAAAATGTATTTTCTCAGGTTTTTGGCAAATTTCTAAAAAGAAATAATAACAACAATAATAACATAATAATAATAATAATAATAATAATGATAATGATAATGATAATATAATGATAATATAATAATAATATAATGGTGATGATGATGATGATGATGATGATGATGATGATAATGATAATAATAATAATAATAATAACGAAATAAAAATAATAAAAATTTCTTTAATGTGCCTTGATCATTAAATTAAATTAAAACAAAAATAAAACCGGTTTCTACTAAAATAACAAACAATCGCCAGGAATTTCCTGAAATTCCCGGTTTCTCACCATCCACCTCCTAGCCCCTAGGAAGATCCAGATCTTTTCCTGCTACTCTCATGTAACAGCATCCGATCTTTTCATTTTCCAGAGAGGAACCCAACGGCGAGGAGGCAGCCGGAGGCGCGAGCACATCTCTGGAGGACGAACATCTTGGGGATTTTCTCTACGCCAGCGAACCTCCTGAAGACGTCGAGGACGTATCCTCGAGATCCTTCCTCTTCCGGAACCCGCCGGTCGCCCAGCCGGTCGTGGACCGATCAAGGGACGAACCTCGGACCTCCAGACTCGCCGCCCCGGTCAGAGCTTGGCTGAACGATCTCATGCTGGACACGGAAACCGAATGCGGAGCGACGCTGCAGAGCAAAGCTCTGCCTCGAAGGAAGGCCCAGGAACCGTTGTCGGAAGAATCCCAAACGAGAGATTTGAGGATGTTGACATCCGCCTCCACGGCAGCTGCTACGAGATTACTCGTTACGGCGGAGAAGTTCGAGAGGCACTATCGCTATGTTGTCGAGTAAGTGTGTCTCATATCGGTTTTCCTAAAAATAGGAGTTTCGTGTCCGAGTGGAACACCTGTTTTGAGTGGAACCGAAGAAATTTTGTTAATTTCGCTGTATTTTTTGGATACCAATTTATACAGTGTCGACAAACAAAATTTATTTTGCTTTCAAATTTTGTTCATTATTTTTCCCATAATTATCATGCAAAATTAAGTAAAAAAATATATTTGTTAATTTAATTCGTAAATTTAATATATTTTTCTGATCAAAAGAATATTTAATAAATATTAAATAATAAAGCAACAAATATTTATGGATATTATACATAAATATAAAATATTTACAAATATTATTTCCCAGGTTTTTCTGCTTTCAAATTTTATTCATTATTTTTCCCATAATTATCATGCAAAATTGAGTAAAAAAATATATTTGTTAACTTCATTCCTGAATTTAATATATTTTTGATCCAAAGAATATTTAATAAATATTAAATAATAAAGAAAAAAATATTTATAAACATTATACATAAGTATCAAATTGAGAAGCTTGCAGGAATATACAAATGTTATTGAAATTTTAAATTTCTTCTGTTTCAGCAAAATCACACGCCAGGAAAATGGTCGTTCCCAGAAGGAAATGATACGTGCCATAGAGGACGATTCCTTTACGATCCTAACGGAACTCGGTGCTCCACCACCCAGAAGGATCCAGCAAGGAAGTTATCGAGCAATTATGAAACAATTGGAAGTGCTCAAGAGAAATGTCGACGGAGCTATCGATACTAGGCTGGACTTTTACATTGAAGTATGTATAAGTTTTAGTATGTATCAGAAATTAGATCAAATCGCTTTCGACCGGCCTCTATTTCTGAACTATTCATCCGATCAACTTGAAAAAATAATTCTCAAAAATTCTTCAATTATCATAAAATCAATCCCTGCAGATGAAATGCTTCATTAGAAAAATTAAAAGATAAAACATAATTCTTGAAAAAAATATTTCCTCCAAAAGAAAATTAAGTTTTATGCAGAAAGACAGAGTCAAATCAAAGAAGACCTCAGAAACAAGAAATTTATCCCCCCGATCTTTCAGTCTCGCTCCAATCCCATAAAATCTTCCCTAAAAATAATTTTTTCTCTTTTCATTTCCAGCGAGTCGTGAGAGGCCTGGAGGAAGCTCCCCGAGAAGGTGGAAGCGCGGCTCGCGGTGCCTTGGCTGCGTTAACTGCCTTGGGATTAGCCGGATCCCGTGCCGGAAGCAGCATCGCCCGGTGCTCCGGTGTACGGGCACTCTTGACTTCCCTCATCTCGGCTGGAAGATTGTCCAGCGAATTGAGGGCGGCTTCCTTGAGAGCCCTGGCCAGCGTGTGCTGTTGCCCCAGCGCCATCGAACGTTTCGTGCGAGACGGCGGGCCGGAAATCCTGGTGGACCTTTTGTCAGCGACGTCCTCGCCGGACACCGAGAAGATGGAGGCCACGGCCCTGGTTGTCCAGATAACGGCTCCCTGGACCAAAGCCATGGGGTTGCCGCACCTGGAGGCGTTCCGGGACGCTCTGATCGGGTCGTTGACCGATTTGGCGGAAAGGACGAGCTGCAGCCAGACCTTGCTCTTGACCGCGGCGGCCTTCCACCATTTGTCGAAGTCCAAGAAATTCGCCTTCTCGATGCTGGAGCGGAATACCGTGAGCAGGCTCCTAAAGTGCGTGAGGAAGTCCGCCGGAGGGAACGTATGGGTCATGGAGCAGGTCGCTTCCCTGGTCGGAGAGCTGGCGAGGATTCCGGAAGCTCGACCTCATCTGGCGAAGGCCAAAGCCTCCGTGGCTCTGGTTTGTTTCCTGAGAATGCGACCCCCGGGTCTCGAGGAGGCTTACCAGCGGCTGGAAGTCACCGCAGCCGCGGCTTTGACGCGATTGTGCGTCGACCCGGAAATAGCGAGACAAGTGGTGGCCGTTGGCGGAGCCGATTGTCTCCCGACCTACTCCAGCGACGATTTATTGACCGACGACGAGGAACAAATCGACGGGGGCCTTTTGAAGTACACGAAATCCCTGAGGGTGGCTTGTAAAAGAGCCGCCAAGGAAATCGGGGTCGCGAAAGCGAGCGACTACAGTGGGTTTTGAGGACCTAGAAAAGGGTTACGAGCTTTTGTAATTTTAGCCTAGTTGTAGAGGATACCTTGTGCCAAATTTCGTATCGCTAATGGCCCCGTTTAAGGCGAACAACGTTTTTTTGTACCGAAGTAGGAATTTGGAACGTTTCGATACTCGGTGAAAGCAAGTTTAGGGCCAGGATTGGTCGGCTACGAATTTCTACTTGGGCATGAGTAACTATTGGAGAATAGTTAATCTCGATGTCCACTTGTAATAATAAATGGAGCTTTTCAAGGCGTTTTCAATTTTCGAAACTATAAGGAAGGTTTTAGAATTCACAAAATATAATATAACTGAAGTTATTTTGTGAATTTTTGAATCAATTTGTATTTTTGTAATTTATATCTGAACCGTATACGAATTTTGAAATTTTAGTTTAATTCTATTAAATTTTATTATTCGAAATTGATTTATGGATTATTATTACTGCAGAAGTACTTAGACAAGAAGAGCGTTAAGAAAAAAAATCCTTTTTTTTCTTCCAAAAAATGACACCAATTTCCAGAAACTTAATTTTCCAAAACAAATATTTGCGAATTAAGGGATGAAATTACCACCATATGAGTGGGCTAATATTATTACGATCTTGAATATGTTTTGTTGCTCTCCGAAACTCTTGAAATATTTTTATAATTGTTTAAACTGATACTTCTACGAAAGGTCTTGTTAAAGATGTGGACTTAGTAATAATCGAACACCTGTACAGTAAATATAATGACATTAAAAAAAGTATTTATTTTGTAAAAATCTGTCGTATGATTATTTCATGTTGTAAATACTGTAGCAGAATATAATACTCTAGGGAACAACCTTTGTATTTTTATTATAAGTAGAAATCAGTTTTATAGATCACACATGCAAAAAAGGAAAAATAAATTCGTTCCTAGTCATATATATATACATTAAATTCACATTTTCAAATGTTAGCTTCTGCTAAGATATCAGTGGCTTTGTAAATGACTTTTATGGTAGATGTCTATCGTAGTTTCCAGGCAAGGTCTTAGTTCCAGGTCGCAAGCACCCAAAACGAATTTTCCTTCCGGCGCTTTAAAATAATCCAAACCTCGACCTATTTTTATCACCCATCCATTGCTGAGACTGTAAATGAAATGATTTATTCAGTTTTTGGCGCTTTTTACTTCCAAATGAGTAACATTTAAAATCGTACGCGGATTTATTAGTTATCAAACAATATACATATGTTAAACCAAAACACAAGTATCCTTTTAAAGATGTAACCTATAAAAAATAATTCCGCGTGAAAGTCAATACTTTGCAAGATTGGGTTAGGGGCGAAATTATGATAATTGTAGAAAAAAAAATGTAAATGAGAAAAGACATCTTACGATATTTGTCGATCGTGTAAAGTGTCAGAGAAGGATATCTCAAACGTAACTAGACGCGTTGCGAGACTTTGTCGCAGTTCCTCGAGCCTTCCTATTTGACCTTCCTCAGGGTCACGAGTTGTTATCAAAGATACTTTGGATAACGAGTGACATTTTTGCACGGCTAATTCGCATAATCTCACCAAATTTTGACACTGAAACGGGTAAGAAAAATTACGAATGTTAAATTTGTAGGTGCAGAATTAAAAAGGCTAGTATCATATTTTATTTATGAAGTAAATATAAAATCATAATTACATATTGAAACTAGTATATTGTAATTGCATGACGATTCATTACCTGGTGGAAAGCTCGAATGTATGGATCCTCGATATGAATATGCGTCACAGATACATCCAGGAATCTTCCAAAAAGTGTGGCATATCCATACCCAGTCTGTCCAGATTCAATTTTAAATTGCTCCCTATATTTTCCAGTAGCTTTTCTTTCCTCGATTAAAGCTTTTATCCTTTCGGCCCTTTCCATGTAAGCTGCGGCTTTTGTGTGAAAGTGTTTCTTTTTTACAACATCTTTCGTTTCTGAAAAACATCAAAATTAACATTCTAACAATTTTCTATGTATACACACATATAAATGTTATTACCCTATATATTATGTATGCGCACTTTTGCTGTATATCAAGAAATTAAATTTTATGCAAATTAGACTGTAAAACTATCCTACTAAAAATGTAATGTGTTTTCGTCGTTTATAATTTCAAACATTTCAGCTTTAACTATTTCGAAATGAAATTGCAATTCCCCTAATTAAATGTTCAATGAAAATAATGAAGTATTAAAAATTTCTCATCAATTGAACCTATAGAAATTAACTCTTTGCGGACGAGTGTCGTCGAAGGGTTAAAATTACTAATTCAATGTTATACATTAAAAATTAGTGTTAACATTTGCTACTAATTATGGTAAAAGAGCTGAATACCATTTTACTTATGATAAACTCCCTTTCGGTGGTACACTGTAATATAAAATATTAGATTGAATAAAAGGTAACAAATTGGACCTTTGATAGAATCGACAAGTATCTGGAGGCCTTCTTGATAAAGAACCAAGGCCATGGTATATTGTTCCTTTTTATCCATTTCAACGGCTCGTGTTAAAATTGAAGCGGCTGCGCTTTCCATCCTGCAACAAAAATATTTTTTCAAAACCGTAGAACTTTTTCACCAAATTTCAAAAATAATACTGCGACTTAGTGTTTATCTCAAAGTTTTACAATTTTTAAAAATCGTTCCCAGTCTGATATTTGTCGCACCAATTTCTCAAAATTCACAGGTAGTTTATTTTTCTGAGTAAATATACCTACAACATTTTTATAATATATATTTGAAACTATCTCAAGAAAAAGTTCAAAAGTTCAAAAGAAACTATCTTTTTTCATGCTTTGAATCGAGTTTTAAGACTTCTTTCTCCCCTTTCAACTGATTCAACTGCGAAATGACGTTTTTAGTATCGTAGATATATTTATGTTTACACTGTTCGCTATCAGCGATAGAAACATTTTGAACTCCAAAGTCCAAACCATGGCCCTAACATTCGAAAACCCGCAAAGGTGTTTGAATGCAATAGAACCTTCGCGCAAATTACCTTTCTCCTTCACGTTTTGGAAAAATTGGGCCAAGGCTGGCGACCTCTAGGGAATGTTATTGAGTATTGTATGCCTCAAATGGCCTCAAAGTACGTTTCTATAACCTAAACATCCACGAAAACATTTATGTTTACTGTCAGTTTCACTTTCAACACGACCAAATTTCGATGTTGCGAAAGGTAGTATCCGGAGGACGCACTTTTACACCTGCGAAAAAGTTTGCACGAAAAAATGTGAATTTTTCGAAAATTAATTGCAACAAGTAACACGCAACGGTACGTTATTCTTTCCGTCACGTAAAGCTCAACTACTACGCAAACATCCGAATTGAAACTAAGGCGGGAAAGTCACACAAAGTAAGTTAAGAGCATTCATGTAATTTTGGAACCGAAATTAATTAGAATAATTAATTACTATTTAAGGTGATGCCAAAGAATGAAAGATTGTAAAGTTTTTGCAGCCCATCATTAGGAAACTTAAATTGAATTTCCAAAATTTGGAAATTGTGAGACCTAATATGTTATAATTTCAATAATAAATTATAATAGGTTATATTAATATATTGTAATATATTGTTATTTTTTTGATCTTTTAAGGCATTGCTGAAAAATTGGATCTTGCAAAATTTTTACTCTCTGCTAAATTGAAAAGAACAGCCGAGATTTGATGTTGTTAGGTCATAAGGCAACAAAATTTTGTGCATTTGTAGCATGAAGTCCAGCAAAGGACTTGCGGTAGGAAAATTGTGGGGTGAATTGCCAACAAGAGAAACTCATAAACAAGAAGTCATCACTCCAGATATAATCGAAAATGTTTGGAGACAAGTCATGGATGAATCTAATAATACGGATTGCGACTATCAGATCGATCAACATCCAGAATACTTACAGTAATATTCTTTTTACTCACATGTGTATAATAATCAGTCGCAGAAGCTATGGCTTGCATTTGTGTCATTGCTACCATCATACCATATTTCAACCATCATACTTGATAAAACTGATATTTGCTATATTTTAATGTAATATAGAAGATTCGATTCCAGATAATATTTTCTAACTTGTATCCATTGCTCTGCAAATACGATATGTCTAACGGATCATTTGTGTTTATAGATTACCTCCTGGAAACCTTCACGTTCTTAATACAGTCAACTTTCATCAGCAGCTGAGGTCGATGGTATGTGCTTTCACTGTTTAGTTATTTTATCTTCCAAATATCGAATGTAAATAAGGTGACCTTAAAATTTAACATTTTCACACGATTACTGTGCCATTCGATTCGTAATATCTCCAACAACTTGTAAAGGAATTGCATTACAGGAAGATGGAGCTGTTTTGGGAAATGTAACGGTTGTTGATATTCAAGAAAGTGAAAAACCGGAAGAACCTTCAAATCCCTTTAATTTTTTGCCTCCAAGAGCAGAAAAGTAAGTATCAAATTTTTATAAACTTCACAGTGAAAGCCTCATTTTTATTTTCTGTTAATTCGCTTTTGAAAATAATTTGAATTAAAGTGGAAAAATTTCTTTTTTTCCTACATTTTCTTTGTAACATTAATTTAGTATTTTGTATGTCCCAAAATTTTAAGTACCTCAAATATTATCCGGTTACAGGGTTGAATTTAAAGACGTATCGAGGGTTCATTATATGCAACCATCGACGGCTCATAATTTATTAAAACATGCGGTAACTGTTCTCCTAGCGCATATCGGTTACGAATCGGCATCCGATATAGCTTTGGAAACTTTGACCGACGTTGGGGATCATTTCTTACGCAGAATGTCGTTATTGTTGAAAGCAGCTTCCGAACAGAAGATAGACGAATTCCCTGTAAGTCAATTACCGAAATTCTTTTTTATTAATTAATTTTCGATATTCAAGAAAATCGATTCATGATAAATTATAGCAACAAAATAAATTTTTCTTGGTTGCCTCAACTTTGGTAACCTCTTTCCATTTTGCAAGACTTCAATTTTTTTATTAACACTATGCCATCCGGTGGCACCACGTTGGTGTCATGCGAAAACCAATGTATAAAAAAATCTCCGGTTTTTGTAGGATGCCGTTGAAAGAGTTCTTCTGGAAACTGGCATCGGTGGCGTAGCAGAAATTCATGATTATTACCAGTACAAAATATTAAGATACGAGCAAATCATGAGAGAAAAAGTGGAAGCAGCTGCGGAAGAACAAAGGCAATTAGAATTTAATGCTTATAGTAGCAAGTATGTTACAGAAAAACATTAATCTACATTAACTTACAACACAAATATCTCACAAAATAAACATTCTTTAGTAAAGTCAATAGATAAAAATGAAAACAAATTTTTGCGAAATATTTTCCTTTTTTTTTTGTGTGGATTCCAGGATCGATTTGGATGAAGCAGCTAGTAAACTGCAATTTGAGGACATCGATGAATTCGGAAACGTTTATCGAGAAGTACCAACTTTACAGTTGCTGGATCCAGAAATGGGATTCCCACCGAGCCTCGATGCTGGATTTCAAATGCTTCACAGTCTCGAACAAGACGAGTACGATAGATTTTTCAATAATGTATAAATTTTCAGGCTGACACGAATTGTGAAAAGTGTTAAATTAATTCTAGTTACAGACCATTTTCGAATACTTTTATAGAAATATTATTTATTAATCCAAAACAAATCGTACAATTTTCGCCTGTTTACAGGTTGAATAGTTTAGAAGTTGACGAAGAGGAAATAAATGTAAGCGATTCTCCAAGTGCCAACCAACAACGCGTTGAATTGTCTAATGATAAGAAGAAAAAATAAAATACGAGTATTCTGTTTACATTTTTGGTATTCATTCGCTTTGCTTTCTTAACATTTTTATTTTATTTCAACTTGTAACCGAATAAAGATGAAAAATACTTTCAAGTAGGATTTTTACTTGAAAGTATTTTTCGTCTTATTCGGTTACTTTTGTTAACAAATGCGTCGGATTGATTTACAATTGCAAATCCAAAAAATTTGCAAATATGAAATGGAGAACTTTAGAGCGGAGAATTGTGATTTGGCGGTGCTAGTGGTTCATGAAATTCCTACGATTTTAAACGTTGTCGACACTAGCGCCGCCGAACCACGATTCTCCGTACTAAAGTTCTTCATTTCATATTCGTGGTGGTTCTCCCAAATCCCCGTGAATCATTGCGTCAGAGTTGACAACACGTCAAAAATGGCAGATTCTTTACCCAGCAAAAGTGAAATCGAAGAAATTTTTAAAAGATTAAGGGCCATTCCGACTAATAAGGTTTGTTACAATCCATTTGCTACAATCCAGACAATACCATAAGATGAAAATTACATATTCATGGAACGGACATTTGCATTCTCCAACTTCAATACCAACCCTTCACGTGTCTGTTTTTCAGTATGTGTACACTGGCACGAAGCCGAGAAGTAAAAGTTTTCCCAAAACCTTTTCGTTATTCTCGCACTTTTGCTAAATTATTCGAATCAGACGAATCAGCCTTTCCTTGGGTACAATTAAACGTTTTTGGAATTCCGTCGAGAAAAGCAGAAACTCAATGACAAAGCAAAATATGCCAGTTTTGTAGGACATCGCCGTCCAGCTAATTGGATGTAATTAATTTTATGAATTTCAGGCATGCTTCGATTGCAACGCGAAGAATCCAGCATGGTCCAGCGTGACCTATGGAGTCTTTCTGTGCATAGACTGTTCCGCCGTGCATCGAAGCCTCGGCGTGCATCTAACTTTTGTACGTTCGACACAATTGGACACCAATTGGACTTGGTTACAATTGAGAAATATGCAACTTGGAGGAAATGCTAACGCTGTAAGTTCATTTCAATTTGTTGGAGGCTTTGTAAATATTTTAGCAACATTTCATGAAACGTGCTAGTAAATATTCGCTAAAACTTTCAATAACGTTTCTTAACGCTTTACCAACCGCTAGCAATTCTATGACATTCGCGCGTCCGACCAGCCACTCTACGATGTGAATGTTAAATTATATTTATTAACCATTCGAGTGCCACAGTTTTTTGTTGTTTCCAAATTAAAAATTGACAAGCGGTGGGTTTTGCTCTTTTTATTTTGTGTTTCAAAAATATTGGCATTTTTGGACACGAGACAGAAGAAGTACGATCCTGACGCTTGGCACTAAAACGGTTAAGCATTGGCGACACAAAACCGATTAATAGGCTATCGGTCGGTAAAGTGTTAAAATATTTCTTGTACTTTTCGTTACCCTTCAAATTATTGAATTGGAGTTCTTTTTCCTAGTGGCGCTTACATTGATTGTTACTTATATTTGTTTATTGTATGAACTACGACCTTTAATACTTACTACAATTCTTGTTCTTTGAAAACCAATTTATGCAGTGTTTATTATTTCGATGATGTTTGATTTGTAACGGTCAAATTTAGAGTCAAGTTTAAAAAACTCAAAATTATGGGTTTCAATTAAAAATATAATTATTCCTTTAAATTTATGCTGCATGTTAACATCATAACCTATGGAAGTATGGGCAAGTTCGTTTACAAATATTTTGAGGTTGTTTTATAAAGTGGGAAAAAATGGGGTTTATTTTCAAATCTTGAAGCCAACCTTGTGACGCATACCTTTTGTAAATCGCCCACATAGCAATTTGCTATCCACCTTTACTAAATACACAAGAGTCGCCCTACCTATACCTATGCGTCGACAAATTCCTTATCTTACTTCCATGTTTTCAGGGAAAATAATTTATGTAATTTCCTTTCCCATTAAGTAGACACGCTAAACACCCGATATTAGCATATTCTGATTTCTCTATGGGTTCTACCATGCATGTAATGTAATCAATATGCAGAGAATGTTCTAGAAATGCTAAATTTGAGTCCTTCATATGTAGAACAATACGAACAAGTTAATATATAGTCATAACATTGTTTAGAATTTCAATGAAACCTCCTCTCGTCCGTAGTTCAATTTTGCACACCAGCATAATCCTCATACGATTGTTTTTATAAAAGATTACTCTTTCGTTTTCTCAGTTTTACTTTTAAATTGCTGATATCGATTATAAAATCAATATCGGCCAATACTTAGAAAGCGTTATTGTAAAAGCAAGTTTATTATCAGCTAATGAAATTGTACTCCGTTATGGACAATTAATTTGAAAACTAAGTTAAATTCTCGTCCGCCTTTGAGGATTTCAACTATCGTGTAATTATGATTTAAAATAGGAAAATATTAGTTACTAACTTTTAAATTAATATTTTTAGAATGCTAGAAAATAATTATTGTCAGTTTCTAACATTTTTGCTGAATTTATCTAAATTTAAAAAATGTAGATTGTTTATAAAAGTTGTTCGTTGTGGTATTCTTTTGAATTCTTTGAAAAGGATCATTATTCCACAAACAAATTTAATATATTCCAGTTTTAATGTAAACAAACGATAAAAGTTAATATATGTATACATGTATATCATTTCTTGGGAATATAAAACATTGAATATCATTATTCCTTTTTAAATTACAGAGGAAATTTTTTGCACAACATAATTGTACGACGAACGATGCCCAACAGAAGTATACATCACGAACTGCCATGCAATATAGGGATAAATTGGCACAAGCATCGGCTCAAGCTATGAAACGATATGGAACAAAGGTATTATTTATTTACACAAATTTTACAGCAGAAATGCTGTTGAAATTTCAGAAATAACGACAATTGATCGATATGATATTATAGGGCCTTCTTCTTTCGCCAAACAATAATGTACCGGTGAGCAATTTCCATGAACACTTTGACGAGTCACTAAACGCATTTGTTTTTCGCACCGTAACTTCGCTCTGTCTCAAATATTTGTTAACACAAAACATGATTTTCATAAAATTTTTACAAGCGGTCGATCGCTATCACTCGGAACTAGTATCGTCGAGTGGCTAAACTGGGTTTCCCTAAGTTTTTCAAGCCTTTAGCGTACAGAGTTCAATAAATCGGAATCCAGAAATTTTCTCTTATTTTAAGCGAGTGCAATTTAAAAAAAAAAACATTTCGAATTAAATTAAATATATAAAATATATAATGCAGAAATTGTTGAAAATCGATAATATGACAGAAATTGCAATACCCAACTTGTATCATCGAATCACTTTTAATAATAAGCTGCTTCTGATTCAATATTCATTTTCACCGGTTTTCAGTATTTCACTATTTCGCTGTTGCAACTGGAACCACTAAATTTACATATTTATTCGATAACATTTGTTTGTAATTTTCTAACTACATTTGACGTTTTGTTATTTTGCTGTGGATCATTTACCTTTTCAGAAATTATTCACATTCTTATGAATTTATTTTATTTACGTTAACTATTCGGTTGCAGCTGCATTTAGAGGAACATCACGAACCCGAGTCGGAGGAACCGAACGAAGTAGATTTCTTTAAGGAACACGAAAACTTCAATTCTCCAATAAGTCAGCCAACGCGAAATGCCACTGCAGAAAAGTCTACTGCTCTTCCGCCTACAATTTCTGTACAAAGCAACGACGTAAATAGTGCAAAGATTAATCGTAGTAGCGAACCTGCCAATTCCTTGGGACCATCCGTGAAACTTTCCGAAACTACCTCGAGCTCACCGACCGAGAGGAAATCTACGATAGGTGTCAGAAAAGCACAACCGAAACGTGCAGGTGTAAGTTATTTTTTTTTAGTTTCTTCTTCAAATAAAATACTTCTAAAATTAATTTTCTGTTATTATTCGTAATTTTTGCAGCTTGGGAAAAAAACTGGTGGTTTAGGTGCCCAACGAATTAAAGCAAATTTCGATGAACTGGAGAGACACGTGGCGGAAGCTGGCAGGGAGTTGCAAGAGAAAGAGGATCAGGAAAAGGCGAAGGAAGAACAGGATGAAATTTCTACGCGTTTAGCGTACCAGTATAAGGAAAATTTAACTTTGCAAGCTAAAAAGGTGGAAGAAAGGGCGCGTCAATTAAATCCATCCAAAGCCGGTCAAGCGGAACGTCTTGGAATGGGATTTAATTCTCGCAGGTACGTCGACATTGTCATTTTTGCATTAATTCTACAGGTTTGAACGTTCACCCTCTTTGGGATAATTGTGGTAATCAATTTTTTTACGGTTGGGCGTGGTCGAAAATTTAGGCTGTTAAAAAATTCTAGGAGTTGTCAATGTAATTTCATAATTGCGTGCCTAAATTTTCCGCGTGTATTCTATTTTTAGCGAAATCATAAATTATGTTAACACTTTGCCGTCCGCGCGTCTGATCGGGATTCTTTCGTTTGGCGCCGGTATAAATCTTTATGTACGACACCAACGTGGTGCCACCGGCGCTTACCCGATATTTTTCGCATGACACCAACGTGGTGCCATCGGACGGCATAGTGTTAATTAAAAAAAGATACCTTTTTTTGCAAACTTTTGCTTTCTCAGAAATATGCAATTTCAAACAGAGAAATTTGACTCGATTTTTCTTAACACGAATATTTTTTTAGCTTCCGGTAGAAGAAATGAATAATATTGTAAAAATCGACAAATTATCTGATTGCAGCGGAGCCAGTCACTCGGCGATCAGTGACATGCAATCCATAACACAAGAAGCGTCATCGAAATCCATGAAAGCAGCGGAATCACGGTCTCGCGATATCGATATTGATCACGATCGTCTGACTATTGGGATCGACGATTTTTTCACGGCTTTGTCGACTCCATTCCCAAGCAGTTCCAGTAACAAATCACGTGGCGAAGACGTGATCGTTATAGAGGAGCCGGAAATTCCGAAACGTCCACCGCCAAGAATGAGCAATAAGAGCGACAACAAATCGTCGTCGACCGTCGAAGGGGAGGCTCAGAAAAAGTTTGGCAGTGCCAAAGCTATCAGTTCCGATCAGTATTTCCAGAACAGCAAGTCGGATGATTCCGTAAGCGAACTTTCTTTCTTCAAACTTACAGGATGAAGACAAAAAAATTTGATCTACCTCGAATTATTCGTTTATTTTTTTTTACTACAGAAATTCGTTGGAAAGGTCATTTTGGACCCAACTTCAATTTTTTTAAACGGATACCCGCGTCTTCTATAGCACAATATTATTATATGAGTCAAAAAATCAATAATTTTTATCGGAAATATTTTTTTTTCTTAGACCTCAATTTTTTTTAAAGATAGTTATTGTCGAAAGTTTTACAACATTTTTGATATTAACACTATGCCGTCCGGCGACACCACGTTGGTGCCATGCGAAAACTATCGGGCAAGCGCCGGTGGCACCACGTTAGTGTCGTACATAAAGATAATTATTTTGATATTTTATAACAATTTTTTGTTTTTCAGTGGGAGCGTTCGAGTAATTTACGTCGCTTCGAAGGCTCCACAAGTATTTCATCGGCCGATTACTTCGGGACAGGAAATCCCAGCCCAACTTCGCCTTCGTCGTCCTTATCGTCGAGCATCGGTGCTAGAGGAGCGGGTGTCGACCTGGATGATGTTCGCGAAAGCGTACGTCAAGGCGTGAACAAAGTTGCAGGGAGACTAAGCTCCCTCGCCAATGCAGCCGTTACGTCAATACAGGATCGATATATGTTATAATACGAAAATTTATGAAATCTTATTATCATTACTTGTTACAGGAGTTACAATTCTTCCCGTTTTTGTTTATACTGGGATTGTAAATAAAAGCTTCTAACATGAATTTCACGTGGAACTAAAAAAGGAATTCTTCTGGATCTCAATTTAATTCCCTTTTCCGTTGCGGAAATATTAACGCTATGCCGTCCGGTGGCACCGCGTTGGTGTCACGCGAAAACTATCGGGCGAGCGCCGGTGGCACCACGTTGGTGTCGTACACAAAGATTTATACCGGCGCCAAACGAAAGAATCCCGATCGGACGTGCGGACGGCAAAGTGGTAATTAACTTATTGTTAATTCATGAATTTTCATTATTTTTCATTAATTTCAATTTATAGTTTTTCTTACAAATATTAAAACATGTATCCGGTTGAAAATATTATCTATTTTCGGAATATTTTCTCGACTTGTATAAAACTTGCGAAACAAAAGTCATAAATTAATATAAGACTGGTAATAATCGGTAAGAGCGATAGGAATTAATTTATCTTTTATTTATGACTCTTTACAGAAATGTTATATGACAAACACTTGAAATGACAACAAACAGACTTACAATTAATATTAGTAATATCATTCTTATTAGTACGAGCTTACTTCAAGAAAATTCCTTATTCGTGAATATGAATGACTAATTTCTTATCATACGTAAAGAAAAGTTAAGTATATAATTTTTAAACGATTTGAAAATTTTTTTTAAATATAATATAATTAACGATTATGAAATAAATTTTACTAAAAGTTTAAGGTAGTGGTAAAAACAAACATTTTTGGAAAGTATAGGAAACTGAGCCTAAAATTATGACGGAAAGATCAAATGCCGAAAATTGATAATTTTTATTCCCTTCAAAATATAGAATATTGAACATTCAGCGTTTGTTTTCGACAAGATCTTTTCTAAATTACCTATACGCTTTCAATTATCGTTAATATTTTCGATTTTTCCCTTTTTTTGGAGGAAGAAATTCATTTTTACCGAAGAAAATTCGGGGAAAAAAAAATTAAACTTGTAAAACAGTCAATTAGATTCTCTTAAAACAATTATATTAATTTTCGTGTTGAATAAAAACTTGAGTTATTTCTGATAAAAAATTCTAGATTGTTAAAAAAATAAATTTATAAAAAATTAACACCACCTTCCAAAATTAATACAGTGAAGGTTTTTTAAAGTTTAAAAACTCCAGATAAAATCTGACTTTTTTAGAAAATACTTTTTACTTTTGCTACAAACGTAATATCTACTTGAATAGTTTCCAAACAAAATTCATAAATTTTCTAAACATTTTTTTTTTCGACAAAAGGTCGGGGAAAAATTGTAAAACTATAATTGGAGGTAAGTAAAAAATTCCAAAGAAAAAAATGTAAAACTGCATACGATACCACTACGCTGCAGCGGGTTTGGACATCGAATGTTGCAACTATGATGCCATTTTAGGAACAAATTTTTTTTTTTTTTTGGAATCCAGTTTTATATTTACTTCTGTATTTTGTAGCCACAGCTTTTGGAAGAAAGAAACTGTCTTAAAATACAGTTTTAATACTACGCATTCTAACAATTGGAAAAACGTAACGCAATTGAAGAAAGTTTCTTACTAAGTACATGTATAAAGCGTTACTAAATTTTAATCGCTAAAAATAATTGAAAAAACTGCACAAATAACGTAAAAATATCCCAAAGAAAGAAATTCCATTATTTCTTATAAAAATCTATGACCGTTTTATTTTATATTGAATATGAAAATTTTATTAGAAACGATAGAATTTCTTTCCTTGTGGTATCTTTAAATCTTTTCTGCTGATTTTCATTATTTTTGAATACACCGAAAGGCTTACGAATTGCTTCTCGATCGGTCATAGCATAAAAAATGATCATTTGTAAAATAATTGAATAAGATCAATTTTTGCTAGACACCAAATCTGTTGAATTAATTTTTAAAAAGTCCAACTTTTGCAGAAGAAAAAAAAAGTATAGTTGACGTTGTTGCAAAAAATCGAACATAAAATAACAATTTCTAAAATCACCCACACCCAAAAATCCTGACTTTAAAAGGATCGTAACAGAAAAAATATATAATACTCTAATGAAACAATAACAATAACATTGCAAAACGCGCGTACTTCCCTTTACCTTACTAAATATTTGACTGTGATGAAAATTAAAAAATAACCCAAAATATTCCAATTATAAACCCTTTTCGCAGGAATGCCACTAATTGTGAGATCATTGATACCGGTGATGACTAATTTCGCGTGGAAAAAGTACTCGTTATGATTTTATCAAGCATTGCGTAGAGCACTAACGGAGCAACTGAACCATCGAATTAGTATATTGTTATTAATACTATGTTTTCGCATTTTTAAATAATTAAGTTCTTGTTGCCTTTCGTGTAGATATTGACAAAAACACGCAAGGAATAACGAGATTCGCTCGATTTACAATTTTTAGATTTTAAGATTTACAATTATTTGCGATTGGTCATTTATCAGTTGGATAATTATAGCAGTTGCTTTTTTTTTTTAAATTTGGGTAATCGAGAGACTTTCCTTAAAGTAATTTTAGTCGTGGACGGTGGGATTCTTTTTTTCCGATATCTCCTCGCCAATACATTTTATAAGACAAAAAAAATCCGTATATAAATATCAGTAGTGCTAATATTAGAAATTAGTTAATATCGAAATAAGGAACAATCCGTTTTCATTGGAAATTACGAAAACCACTGATACCTGGTAGAGTATCGTGTAGTAATTCTATAATAATTCTGTTTTTCTTATTTTTTTTTTAATTTCTTTCTATTACTTTTGATCCATTTTATATATTATTTCTATTTTCTTATTTTTTATCCCGTCCTTCAAAAATTAGTAAGTCAATTCGTATTAAATCCGATCGAAACTTCTAATCAACGTGAAAATTTAAGAAAAGACGAATTATCCATTATTTAAAAAATCCTTCAAATATTTTATACATGAATACAAATATTGTATATAAATGAACTGGCGAGTATAGATAACAGGAAAGATTATTCGGCGGCGTAACGTGGAACTTGCAGCGGAAGGAGTTACGAAAAAATTCAAATTCCGTTTTAAAACTGCTGCAACTCTGTTACCCGGTGTCTTCCCTGCACTGGTATGAAAGTAATTTCTCTAAATCGCTCGTCGCTCTTATCTAATCTACGTCTAAATCGCTAACAATAATATTTTGAATAGAAGCTTGCTGAAATCAATAGGCGCTCGTTACTTATCGATATCCATCAGAAACCCCGGCAAAAACCAGACATTTAACGTAAACGGTGTGTCCTTGCGCATCCGCACTCGGTAAATAATAAAATATGCGTATCAACTCGTTTTACATATCCTTGTACAAAAAAGTGGTGTTCGTGTACTCGACTGACGATACAATAAAAAATTATCGCGAACGAGCAAGTATACGATAACGCGCTAATCAACATTTTTGTAGCGGCGAAAATACTGAGCATGAATTTTTCTTCGAGACATTTTTTTTGCGTGGATTTTTTTAGCAGCAGATTAAAATTTCACATTTGCCCTTTATTCGCAGATTGACGCAAGAAACGAGTCGCTGAGGTTGATATATTACACACGAAGAGACGCTTTTTAAATATCAAATAACAAAATCTTTAGAATTTCAAATATTCGTAATAAATTAAACGAGAAACGTTGTATCGAGTCACCGTGTCTTCGCACTTCGCTTCGTCCGCGCGAAGATTACGAATAATTTCAATGACAAGAGGGGACAACTTGTAATTGCACTAATTATGATTGCTACGAGTTTGTACGAGGTGACACGAGATACGGATACGATTTACCGTGTAAAAAGCAAACCAGCACGACGGTCATATTGTCACACCCGGTGCCCATTAACGTATCCGGCGCGAGACATCGGTTCATCAGTTCTTCGCAGATTTCTTCAGGATCCATCGGCGTACTTTGTTGGTCGGACGGCTTCAAACGAGTTCGCACGAAATCGACGACTTCCTCGTTGCTCAACACATCCCAGATACCGTCGCATGCCAATATTACAAATTCCCAATCCTCCGTTATCCGGAATGGCTGTACATCAGGAAACGCTGTAGGAAATCAAATCACGTTTTTAGATTAAACAAAGTGGAACTGCCGCAGATTTTGCATTTAACGACCCAGTTTAACCCCTTGACATACAATGACGAGTCTGACTCGTCAGTCATTTTTATTTTTTAATTATTATTTTTAATCATTATTTTTTAATGTTATTAAAAATGTTCTTTGTTAACACCAATCTGATTAATAAAAATCCAAATTTCAAATTAAAATGTGCTCTTTCTCAGCTTTCACGTAACTTTTCAGTTGAGCGAAATTAACCCTCAAGCGACCAGGTAAAATGTATAGAAACATATGTGGCCAGGTGGGGTCTGCGCGGACCCCACACATTTTTTTACAGAAATCGATCAGTTTGATGTCAAGAATTCAATTTTTCGATGAATTTTAAGGAAAGTAAAGTGTTTTTTATTGAATAAAAGTGAGTTGTCTGTTTTTTTAATCGAAAAATCGCATTAAACGTCCTCTGGGGTCCGATTGGACCCCACCTGGTCGCTTTAGGGTTAAATAGTATTTTTTGGTCGCATCAAGTTCCATTTAATTTGTATATCGAGGAGTTAACTAGATATTTTAGAATTTCAAGAAGCTAAATAGAAGATTTTTCTATATTGAAGTTTTTCTCCTAATTTGTAGCTTTTTCCGCTTTGAGTTCTTAATAAATTTAGAAATTTTTAAATTTATGGAGTATCTGGCCGATTTTATTACCTGTAACTATTTGTTCTTCGGCGGACTTCTTCCTGTTTTTCTTGAACATGAAATCCCCTAGAGCTCGCGATAACGCCAGATGACCATTGACTCTGTTAAATTCCACCCAACCACCTGCAGCATGGATGCGTTTTCTCTCTTCTTGTACGGTTGGCTTGTGGTCAAGGCTGAGAGGTACCGTCTGTCCACGAATGCTTGCGACTGCTCTACTGTCGCCAGCGTTACACTGCGAAAGAAAAATTTTTTAATGTTCGCTACAAAATCTAATGCAAAAAAATGGGTTCGCACACTCGACTAACTATTTTTCAATATCGCTGTTATACAAAATAATAAATAATAAATTAACATTGTAAAAAATCTTACTGAATATAAAATATTATTTTTAATCAGGAGAGCTATAACAGTGGTCCCTGAATTCTCTTCCTTCAGCGTCTCGTCGTGTTGCATGACATCATCTAATTCGAGAAAGCCTTGCTCTATCGCCTCCACTATTTTGCCATTTTTATACTCGGAGCGATTAACGATGTACTCATGAAGATGTTTGCCCGCGTATTGGGCCATCGCTGCACCTGTTTTATTAGAAATCATTAGTAATTAATACATTGCTTCATCGACTAATGAATTTCACGTGTGCCGTTGCGTAATTATTTTTCTCTATATCGGTAACTGCTCGTTAGTGAAACGATACCTCCGTGTCCGTCGTAAACAGCAAAAAAGGCAGCGCCTGGATCGTCGGGTAAAGATAAAATGTGAACATGACTGTCTTCCATTTTGATGCGCCATCCTTGCATACAGGAGCTACCCACTCGATAATTTGAGTCTTTACAACATGCTGATTTTTTAGCTGTTACCGGCTCACTTAAGGTTTGACCCATTGCGCTAATCGACAAACAGAGAATATATTAGATTTATGCGATAATCTAATTCGTATCGTGTCACGACTACTTCTACGGTATAAAAAATCGATATAGTTCAAAATTGAATTACAATTAATGCGAACATGGTAAATTCTTAATTAATATTTATCATAATAATAAAACTAAACACAGAAAGAAAGAAATTCTTAAACCAAAGGAAGTAGCTTTATTAATGAGCTATTAAAATTAAAAATAACTCATTTATTTAAATTAATATCCTACTGGAATATCGCATTGAAGAGTTTCAATTTTATTTTTGATTTTAACTCTTAAAATGTAACAATATTTTTTAAAAAATCTCGTAAGAGCGTAAGATACTTTTCTATAATTAGCTACTGAATTATTTGAATCCAATCAAAGCGAGAAGGAATCTTAGGTTTATAAATTCGTATGTTTGCTTACAGTCGGAAGCCAAATAGTCCCTTATTACACCTAGACGATGTGTCGGTTTCTATCGATCGATTTTTATTAGACGCGTCTATAAGGTGTTTAACTATCGACTTAAAAAATGAACGCGCCATAATAACTCTAAATGAAGTAAATGGTGACCTTTGTCGCAGGGTCGTAATAGTATGAAAGATTTTTTACTTCTAACGGTAGGATGAGCTTATAACTGAAAGGTTTCGCTGAAGCCCATATGAACTAACTGAATCCGATCAGATTTGTAGAACATTTTTTAGAAGATTTAATATAATTGACTTAAGAGACTCGATATAACTATGGATAGATTTTCATAGACTACAGAGATAATAGTTCAAGCTACAATTTTGTCATTCAAAAACAATCATTTTCACTGCTAAATGTTGCTTACAACTAGATATAGTTGGTTTCAAAATTATAAAATTGAAGAAAAATTAAAATGTATTTGTTAATTTTTCTTTACCGAATCTCTAAAAAAATGTTCATTTACAGTCGTTTCTGTTTTGTCGGCGTAACTACCTGTAGAAGCGGACGATCCTTGTAAAACCAGGAGATTTAGGGAAAAGGAAAGGAATATGTAATCTCATACCAGGACGTTTTCACTTTTTCAGCGAACTTTTTCCTAAAAATGATTAGATAATATATTACCGACCACTAGCCTATTACTCGGCTTTTTGTCACCAACACCTACCGACCGATAGCCCTTTAATCGGTTTTTTGTCGCCAATGTTTAATAATATTAATTAATAATCATCCGATTATATTAATCATCGAGCAGCAGGTCGGACGTGCGAATGTTGTTGAATCGCTAACGGTCGGTAAAGTGTTAATGCGCACTTTATAGACAAAATTGGTTATATTTAGTACACTAATATTAAGTAACAAAAAGTAGTAGTCTATTTTCCTCAAAAATGAAAAATAAAAAAGGACAATTTAATAATTACATTTTTATTGAAGTAATTATATGAAAAATGGCTGCTGGAACGGATAAATTGTCTATGTAAAACTATAAAATAAATAATGAAAATTTATATTAATTGTACTACTACTATTACTATTACTATTTTGCTACTACTACTACTATTACAAACTTTTATTATGTTTATTATTATTATTAGTATTATTATTATTATTAGTCATCAAATGCGTCTAAATCTAATAAAACAGCAACAGGTACACCTGTATGATACCTGTTATTTGCATATAGTCAAATCGATAATTATTCTCACAAAAATTTCATGAATCTTTCCCGAAGAACTTGACTGTCAAAGTTCGTGGTAAAAAATTGGATAATAAATTATAGCAACCTCCGAAAACACTACGAAAAGCAATAGAATCTTATAATTTCAGTCATAATTTTCACTTTCATTTGTTTTCAATCCAACTCCTTTACCAGGCAAACATACGGCAGACGGCTTTAATGAGTGACATACTTTTCTAATATTATTGTTGCTACCCATTCGTGTATACATGACTGACGGGACGTAATTAGCTCGATTGGCTAAAAGCGCACTTAAAGTACGTGAATTTAGAACGTATGGTCTAAAAATAGAAACCTACTTTCCTGCTCCAATAATGATCTCACCTTTAGTGTCATCCGGCGGGGCTTTGGCGTTTTAATTTCTAATGTTGAGCTTCTCTTAAATTACATCCGCAGCGAATGGATCCGTTTCCGTACGTTTCGAATAATATTTGAAAGTCATTAGATGTGTGCGTATGTGTCCTCAGCGAAACCGATAATATTGCACTCATATGTCCGTAGAAATATTTATTACACGCCAAACACCGCTTAGACGAATTTCATTACTGTGTAAACATTGGCACTGAGCAGCTGATCTTTTTCATTTTTTACGGTATTCGAATCGACCGTCGTCGATTACGTACTGCGGCTATCTTCGCGTCGTGGCTGGTAGTAATGGCGGGACCCTAGTAGCGACCGTTGAGCCTAGATGGCGTGAGATGGAAATTCTGACGAAAAAAGAGCCAAATTCGAACTAACAAAGTAATTAGTAATTATTGATATTTTCTATATTATAAAAAGAAGCTGATATTCGATAATTCGCTCTTTTCACGCTCGCTTTGAGCATTCGCATTCGCTCACGTTGAGGTTAAAAAATTACCGACAGTATCCTTCGTTTGTCCATTATATCCAAAGTTACACTAAAATATCCAAATATCCTTTAATTTAAAAATGTTTACCTTTTTTCAGATAACATTATCACATCGAAAAAAATGTTGTCGTAAAAAAAAAATTATTGATGTCTTAAAAAGAATATTTTGCAGTTTTCAAAATCCTACGTCTATTTTTTGCACGATGATTATTTTCGGAGTTATCGATCATCAAAGTCAAAAATGACTTTTTTGCTTTGATTAACGAGAACTCCGCGGCAAATTATTGCATAGAGCTCAACGAGGTGTCAAATTAAAGAGAATTAAATTCTCCAAAAAAAGCTTGCGGGTGGTGTAATCAAAAAAAAATTTTTTGAAGACCGTAGACCGTTTTGCAGATGAAAACAAATTCGGAAAATTTTTTTCCGTTGGTTTTCTTACGACCACTCGTAAACTGCTCATATTAAAAAAATTTACTGCTCAAATTAAAAAACCAAAGACTTAAGGCTACAATTTCCTTTTTTTAAATTTATTATACGGTCATTATTCTCTGAGTTATCCTTTGATGAAAATCACCCAAAAATTTGGAATTTTTTTAATATCCCTTAATTTTTGTGAGTAGTGTATGTGCATACAAAAGGTGTTTATAGGCCTAAACATAATATTAATAAACTTAATTATCTGGAGAAATAAAAATTACTGACAACGCAAGGAAATTTTTACTCATGCGGATGGACCCAGACATATATTTATCGTAGAACGCTCCTGAGAAACAACGTCAAGCGCTAGACCGGCGGCTCGGTCGTCATGCTAACAGCGGTGGTGGGGGTACGACAGGCGGTGCCTCAGGAATCGGGCCGATATGTGCAAATAATTCCGAACACTGGTTTAGAATATGAAAGTATTACAAGCATAACAATAACAAATGAAGTATACGACTGAGGGATAGACCACTAAAAAATCTAAAGGAGATTTCCAACCAGTAAATTTTAGATTGATAACATGACTGTTAAATATGACATAGCGGTACTCAATGCCTGGAACAAATCAAATTTAATTATTGTGGAACCGAATACATCATCTTCGTAGTAAAAAATGACCTATTCGGGCTAATGCATTCGATTTTATAAAATAATTGAATGCACTATATAGTTCGATTTGGAACATTAGAGTTTTTAAAGTATAATTCAAGTTCTCACATTTAATTTAAATAAGCTTTTGTGACTAAAGATCTTACCGAACCGTAACTCCTCATACACATGACGAAAAATTTGCTGGCATTCATTTCACTGGGTACCGAACTGCGTAACATCATTATTTGTAACAATTTTCTTGATCGAAAAGACAACTTATACCACAGTGCATCGGTGTACCTAACGGACAGTATTCAAAATGTGAGAGAAGTTTTTATATAAGGAGGCAGTTTCTGCCGAGCTGGCTGACTATTCTAACCAATTAATTACAGAAAAACTATAATAGTATATGATGAAAGGAAAGGGAAAAATAATTGTCTTTTCTAAATAATTTGATTGTGCTTTTTAATACTTATTTCCATACACGGCTGTTCGAATGTAGAGACTATGATCTATCAGCATCTGTCCAGGCAAACAGTTGAAAAATAAGTGGACTACTTGACCAATAACGAAACCAACAAATTTAATTGTATATGCCATACTCATATTGGATCTTCCTACAATCTTCCAAAAAAGTGGATGATAAAAATGTGAATTACCTAATAAAAGGTAAACTTATCAACAAATATTGCAGGAAACAGAATTATCGTTCAACTATTATTTTTAATACAATTATAATTTTGAATTACCTACACTCATCAAATTATGAACGTATACATGGAATAGTCACCTCAACAGCTGAAGCACTGACGAGTAGTACGTTTGTTACCATTTCAACTAAATAATTAGCCGAAGAGACTGCTTTTGTAGTATCGACGTACCTGGGAGTTTAATTAATTATTATAGGCCTGTTCGAACATGTAATTATTCGCACAATCATTTGACATCGAACGAGTAAATTGAATGCTGGGGGTTTGCCGGTCCTTCTGTATTTTTATAAACATTTTCTTCGCATGGACATCCAGATTTTCATATAAAGTACTCGAGTTTAATACAAGTTCCCATGTGGTAATAGGGAATGTTAGAAATATAGTCGATAATAATTGAGGGAATATTGGCAAAATACTTTGAAATAATTACAATATATAATACTGACTTTAAAATACCCTGATGAAGACGTATACATCTGCAAATAATCCAGTAAGGCTTATCATCACATTTTGATACAAAAATATAGTTTTTGTATGCATTTTCACACGGCACCAAAGTTCCTAACTGGTGTCTACAATTAATTGAACGAAGAATAGATTAATTACTACAAATTATTTCTATTATTGAAAGAATAAGTAAACATTCGAGTAAATATTGCTCGCAAGTGTCATTTAAAAATGGATACAAAAAATTGGTAATGACAATAATAGAGAAAGTGCTCTCAGTCGTAACTGACTTTTTATTGACTTTGTGAGATCTTAGATGGCGTCAAGTAAACCTAGAGTATGTGTCATGGAAGTAGAAAGTGTCACCATTGATATTGAATATATTAATTTGAGATAAATACTCACGAAATAATGGAAAATAAGCAACATGGATGTAAGATAAAAATAGTTATGATATTATCTACTGCTACTATAACAGTCGAAGTGATACACCCGAGATAAGCCTGTAGTATATAAAGTGGGGTATAGTAATAATCAGGATCGATAGGATACTCGACTGCGAACATTAATTCCAACGGACGACTTTCATTTAGTGGCGAAATAATGTCCATCAGTGGAGCTATCTGTGGTAACAGTATAAATATCGTCATCGAAATCCACATACATGCTGGAAAAATAAAAATTTTTGATCTTATTTTTTGCATTAAAGATCTAGAATGTATTTGGAAGAGCCTTTTCTAGAAAAAAGAGAGATTTCGGACTAAAATATATTCTTCATAGAAATAATTCTTTCTGTTAGAAAATGGTTATTCCCACACTTCTTTTAATATACAAATTTTGTAGAATAACAATTTAATTTATTGTAAAATGGAAATGCAATTAAATTGTAGCTAGCAATTGATACTCTGATTTTTGCAATTAATGTCTTTTTATTTATAAATTTGATTGTGTCATTTTATTTATAATATCGTTCGGCAGACGTTAACCACTAGAATTGAAAATAAAAAAAAGAGATTAAGAGACGTAAAGAAAATAGGATAGAAAAAAGACGAATATTTTGAGGAATGATAACAAAAAAGAAATACAGATATACTCCAGTATACGATGGTTATATTTCTTCCTCGAAGAGCATATTCCTCAAGAATCTTACGTTCTGCTTCTAAATGGATTTTTGCCCAATCTTTATTCAAGGAGTCTATTAAATATATAATCTGTAAGCACAAAATAACGATATTCACCTTCACGAAAAATTAACACGATTTTGTCAGGAAAATACTAAAACCTCTAATCAGAAAATTAAACAAGCATTTTTTTATCAAACAGAAGTAAAACTAAATTTGGAAAGACGTACAATCCATACTATTCGCAAAAAAAATGGAGCGCACCTTCTGCTTCATCACTAACATAGTCAACGATTTTGTAAACGCAAGTGCTATACATATAATTGCAGGAAGACACCGAAGCAGTGGCTCTATTCGTGGCCAGGCAAGTATTAAACAACCAAGCTAAAATAGAGTGACCAAATATTTGTGTAATTTTGTTTATGTAATTAAAAATCTTTTGTTTATACATTAAGAAAAAACTCGTGGAATGATATTACGAATCTAAAAATTAATTTCCCAAATTTATAGTATAATTTAAAAATGTACCAATATAGGCGCGGCTAGCACAAACGAAAAAATTATTAAAGCAAAAATATATCTTCCACTACGGAATGTATCGTATGGCCACAGGCCGAGAAAATGTAGTAGCTTTTTATTGAAATGAAAATATTTACTGTTGAACATATCCATGTTACTCTTATGGATTGAAAGTTTCTTTATACGATAACGTAACATACAGAACTGTGTTTGCCCTTTTACTCCCCCATATGTCTGATACCTAAGTTGCATTTCTTATTTGGGGGAATATGAAGTATAGAAAATGACTTAATAGTCATTTGGAAAAAAAGCGGTGTGCTATAATATTTTATGCGAAAATCGTCAAGAGATATTGAAATACGGCTCTTGGAATCGATATTCTCATTCTTCGTATACACTTCGTATACTTTTTGAACCACCCACCTAGCATTAGAATCGCTTTTCCAAAGTCGCTGTAAGAAAATAATACCAATTGAAAAAAAATAAAGCATCGATTATTATTATGTACTAAGTCTTGCCGTTCCTGGAAGACAATATTCTGTATTCATCATTTTCTAAGTATTTTACGGTGTAATAATGCTTAGCATTTACGGGACTCCCCTCCTGTAGACACACCGCGCATGCGTGTAGCTTTCCTTTATTCCTCCAGCTCAGATAAAAAGCAACCTTCAAACGGTAAACTCGGAACAGGTTGATCACATGGTTTTCGACCGAAACTATACACACTTTTGACTACACTCATGTAGTCAAAGTTATACACTGTTCAAATATTTCCGATAATTCGCTAAAAAGCAAAAATTAGTCTTTTCTATTTGACCTTTATTTAAACTTTTGAGTTATCACAACTTTCTCAAGTAAAGCCGAGAGATCGATCACGTGACCTGGTATCGCGGCGATTTTGTCGTTGCATGAAAACGGTTTTGAGTGTACCCTTCTTGAAAAGCGCCTAAATTAAAATGGCGACGTAGAGAAAAAGTATATATTCTGTTCTTTTATCGATAAACGATAAAGCATTTAGTTCAAGATTGTAATCTTAGTAATAATATTGTTTAGAATATGAAAGTATTACAAGCATAACAATAACAAATGAAGTCATACGACTGAGGGATTGACCACTAAAAAATCGAAAGGCGATTTCCAACCAGTAAATGTTAGACTGATAACATGACTGCTAAATATGACATAGAGGTACTCAATGCCTGGAACAAATCAAATTGAGTTATTGTGGAACCGAATACATCATCTTCGTAGTAAAAAACGTCCTATTCGGGCTAATGCATTCGATTATATAAAATAATTAAATGCACTATGTAGTTCGATTTGGAACATTAAAGTATGTAAAGCATAATTTAAGTTCTCACATTTAATTTAAATGAGCTTTTGTGAGTGAAGGTCTTACCGATCCGTAACTCTTCATACACATAACGAAAAATTTGCTGGCATTCATTTGACTGGGTATCGAACTGCGTAACATCATTATTTGTAACAATTTTCTTGATCGAAAAGACAACTTATACCACAGCACATCGGTGTACCTACAGACAGTATTCAAAATGTGAGAGAAGTTTTTATGTGTAAAGAGCTGGCTGACATTTTTGACCGATTAATTACAGAAAAACTAATAGTATATGAAGAAATGATGGAGAAGAAATGGAAAAATAATTGTCTTTTCTAGATAACTCCATCACGCTCTTTTTAATACTTATTTCCATACAGGGCTGTTCGAATGTAGAGACTGTGATCTATCAGCATCTGTCCAGGCAAACAGATGAAAAATAAGTGGAATATTTGACCAATGACGAAACCGACAAATTTAATTGTATACACCAAACTCATATCGGATTTTCCTACAATCTTCCAAAAAAGTGGATGATAAAAATGTGAATTACTTAATAAAAGGTAAAGTCATAAAAAAATGTTGCAGGAAACAGAATTATCGTTCAACTATTATTTTCAATAGAATTATAATTTCGAATTATACTTCATCAAATTATGAATGTATACATGGAATAGTCACCTCAGCAGCCGAAGCACTGACGAGTAGTACAGTCGTTAGCATTTCAACTAAATAACTAGCCGAAGACACTGCTTTTGTAGCATCAACGTACCTGGAAGTATAGATTAATTATTACAGGCCTGTTCGAACATGTAATTATTCGCACAAACATTTGACATCGAACGAGTAAATTGAATGCTAAGGGTTTGCCGATCCTTCTGTATTTTTATAAACATTTTCTTTCCATGAACATCCAGATTTTCATATAAAGTACTCGAGTTTCATACAAGTTCCCATGTGGTAATGGGGAATGTTGGAAATATAGTCGATAATAATTAAGGGAATATTGGCAAAATACTTTGAAATAATTACATATAATACTGACTTTGAAATACCCTGATGAAGACGTATACATCTGCAAATAAGCCAGTAAGGCTTATCGTCATATTTTGGTACAAAAATATAATCTTTGTATGCATTCTCACACGGCACCAAAGTTCCTAACTGGTGTCTATAATTAATTGAACAAAGAATAGATTAATTACTGAAAATTATTTCTATTATTGAAAGAATAAGTATAAACATTCGAGTAAATATTGCTCGCAAGTATCACTTAAAAATGGATAGAAAAAATGGTAATGACAATAGTAGAGAAAGTGTTATCAATCGTAACTGACTTTTTAATGACTTTGTAAGATCTTAGCGTTTAGTAATTCTAGAGTATGTGTTATGGAAATAGAAAGTGTCAGCATTGATATTGAATATATTAATTTGAGATAAATACTTACGAAATAATGGAAAATAAGCAACATGGATGTAAGATGAAAATAGTTATGATATTATCTACTGCTATTACAACAGTCGAAGTGATATACGCGAGATAAGTCTGTAGTATATAAAGTGGACAATAGTAATGATCAGTATCAACAGGATACTCGACTGCGAACATTAATTCCAATGGACGACTTTCATTTAGTGGCAAAAAAATGTCCATTAGTGGAGCTATCTGCGGTAACAGTACAAATATCGTCACCGAAATCCAAACACATGCTGGAAAAATAATAATTTATGATCTTATTTTTTGCATTAAAGATTTAGAATATATTTAGAAGAGCCTTTCCTCGAAGAGAGAGCGAGAGAGATTTGAATGCAATTAAATCGTAGCTAGCAATTGATACTCTGATATTTGCAATTAATGTCTTTTTTAAAAAGAAATACAGATATACTCCAGTATACGATGGTCAAATTTCTTCCTCGAAGGGCATATTCCTCAAGAATCTTACGTTCTGCTTCTAAATAGATTTTTGCCCAATCTTCATTCAAGGAGTCTATTAAATATATAATCTGTAAACACAAAATAACGATATCTACCTTCACGATTAACACGATTTTGTCAGGCAAATACTAAAACTTCTAATCAGAACATTATTAAAGCATTTTTTTATCAAACGAGCAAACAGAAGTAAAACTAAATTTGGAAAGACGTACAATCCATACTATTCGCAAAGAAAAATGGAGCGCACCTTCTGCTTCATCACTAACATAGTCAATGATTTTGTAAACCCAAGTCCTATACATATAATTGCAGGAAGACACCGAAGCAGTGGCTGTATTCGTGGCCAGGCAAGTATTAAACAACCAAGCTGAAATAGAGTAGCCAATTATTTGTGTAATTTTGTTTATGTAATTAAAAATCTTTTGTTTATACATTAAGAAAAAACTCGTGGAATGATATTACGAATCTAAAAATTAATTTTCCAAATTTATAGTATAATTTCAAAAAGTACCAATATAGGCGCGGCTAACACAAACGAAAAAACTATTAAAGCAAAAATATATTTTCCACTACGGAATGTATCGGATGGCCACAGACCGAGAAAATGTAGTAGCTTCTTATTGAAATGGAAATATTTACTGTTGAACATATCCATGTTACTCTTATTATTGAAAGTTTCTTTACGATAACGTAACATACAGAACTTTATTTGTTTCCCCCCTTACTCCCCCATATATATCTGATACCTAAGTTACATTTCTTATTTGAGGGAATATGAAATATAGAAAATGACTTAATAGTTATTTGGAAAAAAAGCGGTGTGCTATAATATTTTATGCAAAAATCGTCAAGAGATATTGAAATACGGCTCTTCGAATCGATATTCTTTCTTCGTATACACACTTTGTGTACTTACTAAACCACCCGCTTACCATTGAAATCGCTTTTCCAAAGTCGCTGTAAGAAAATAATACCAATTGAAAAAAAAATAAAGCATCGATTATTATTATGTACTAAGCGTTTTGTCGTTCCTGGAAGACAATTTGTATTCATCACTTTCTAAGTATTTTACGGTGTAATAATGCTTAGCATCTACGGGACTCCCCTCCTGTAGACACACCGCGCATGCGTGTAGCTTTCCTTTATTCCTCCAGCTCAGATAAAAAGCAATCTTCAAACGGTAAACTCGGAACAGGTTGATCACATGGTCTTCGACCGAAACTATACACACTTTTGACTACACTCATGTAGTCAAAGTTATACAGTGTTCAAATATTTCCGATAATTCGCTAAAAAGCCAAAATTAGGCATTTCAATTTGACAACTTTCTCAAGTAATCGTTTGAACATGAGTCAATTTAGATAAAAGCGATGTCTCGCTAGCGCCGAGAGATCGATCACGTGACCTGGTATCGCGGCGATTTTGTCGCTGCATGAAAACGGTCTTGAGTGTACCCTTCTTGAAAAGCGCCTAAATTAAAATGGCGACGTAGAGAAAAAGTAGGCTGTTTTGTTTACTGGTTATGACATGTAGCATACATATAATGTTTGAATAATGATCGATAACGGCGTTTTCTTCCTATAGGTCCTTCGCGGTAACTGATGAAATTTCGACTCCGTAAAAAATATCAATTGGTCGCATTTTCATCGTATGAGACGCTAAACGGAATAAAGCCGGCAAGAAACTTTTCGAGAAAGTCTAGAACCTAACTTTGAGGTTAGGATTTGACACCCAGGAGTCGGTTCAAATACTTTGGAATCATGGCTGATCGTTTGACACAGCTTCAGGATACCATCAACCAGGTATATATTTTTTTAACTCTTTAAACGTCTCTGAGACAATATTAGAAGATCCACAATTATTTAATTAACAATTATTTATTCCCTGGATACATTTGCCTCTCTCATTGGTACACAGCAAGCAGAACATTTTTGCAACAGCGTGGGCATTTTGCAACAATACTCGACTCCTAGCAAGTTTCCTGGATTCGATCGCATAGGAACACCTCAGCCGCATCAATCGCAAGAAGGTAACAGTAAAATTTGTTTACATTGCTTAACACTTTCAATGGATATTCGCAACCATGGTTTGCATGTGAATTTTTTTATGTATGTGTATGATAACCATAGGCAGCTCAAAGGTGAGCCAAAAACTATCCGAACTGTGAAAAAATTCGACAATTTATTTTTTACCTCGATTCGCAAATCCATGGATCAGTTTACGTAGTAAAAGAAAAAGTGTCAGTTCGTTTTAGTGTTGCTGTCACAATTACACAATAATATTGTTATCGCGAATCCATAAAAATTATACGTTAATTAAAAATATTTGCTCAGTTTTAAAAATTCAACTCAAATGTGGCACGAATTTATTTCAACCAATTACATTACAATTTTGTGGCAACCTCGTCCCTCCGAATATCACAATTTTCTAGAGAGCGACAAAACACCTTTCCGCGAACGATCACCTTCGCTGCCAGAAATATTCAATAATTGAAATATAAAATGTACCTTGGCACTAAATATAATATTTAACTTAACAATTTACCGACCGCTAGCGATTCAACAGCATTCGCGCCTCCGACCGGCCTCGATGATATTAACGCTAAATTATATTTATTAAGCATTGGCGACAAAAAGCCGATTAATAGACTTGTGATCGCTAAAGTATTAAATTAAATTATAAAACATTCTGCTACATTCGTTAAAAACAAATTAATTTTACCCGCAATGATCTAAAATATTTTTTCAACATTTCAGGCCTACATGAATTTTGTATTTCATTCTGTTCCAGATTATGCGGCATTGTTTGCAACTTTGATAGCGAGATGCGCGAAAGACATCGACACTTTGATAGAAAGCCTCCCGAGCGAGGAATCCTCTCAGGAACTTCAAGTCGCCAGTCTCAGCAGATTGGAGCAAGAGAACCAAGAAGCTGGAGAACAATTGGAAGAGGTCGTTCGACAAGGAGAAGCCCTGTTGCAACAGATCCAAGCAGCTTTGCAAGATATCGCCCAGAGTCAATTGGACATGCAAAATCCAGGGGCGACTAATTTAATTCATTCGAATTTAAATCCTGCCACGACTTTTCGGCAAGAAGCCGTAAATTCTGTTAGCAGTGTACCTTTAACGAACACTCACCAAATATCCGATCCTTCTCCAAACTCAATGAGTCAATGATGATTCCTTTGAAAAAACTTCAACTTTCTCTTTGCTCTCCAGTAGTCACGAATTTGAAAAATTCAATTTTTTTACTAGTTCTCCCCTCGAAATTGCAAAACATGCAAAAGTACTAAACAAATTTATTACCAAATAAAAAAACTTTTCATGGAAAAACAAATCAAGGCAGTCTTACGTTAAATTCAATTTCTTCGGGGTGTAGATCCAATAGTATTACTGATAGAAATTATAAATTCTGTTAACAATGTTTACAAAAACTGCGTTGTTAGTTATCACAGGTTTGATTATTGAATCGACGGTGGTAAAAATTGTAACACACAAGTTCCTGAATTCAAACATACAAATACCATAGATCTGCTGTTGCCAAAAATCTACGTTTTAAGTTTCCCTTAGAAAAAACGAAATTGTTTATAGAAAACCATAGTATTCGATAGGTTCCAATCAGGTTTTGAAGCGAAGAATATGTTTGACCACTTTGGGTTGATTAAGGATGGTCAGGAAACTGTTAAAAGTGTTCGAGAAATTAGTGGCAGGCAAGTTTCACCTTTACTATCAACCACTTTCCTTTTGATCTTATCAAATATATAATGAATTATTTGAATTTGTTAAACATTCAAAAACAAAGCATCGCTTCCGTCTTTAGAATTCCAAGTTTTCCTATTGACATTATGAAGATTTAATATATATTGCGAAATTTATAGAAATCTTTAATCACTAAAATCTCAAATTGCATTTCACGAATGATTTAACGACTACATGTTGCAAATTGCATCTAATACCTTCAAATGGTTCGTTCTTGCTGAAATAATTGTGAACAGACGTGGAAAAAAAGGAAAATGTCTATTGATTCTCTGAATCCAAATTTTTGCTAGAATTTAGTTACATTTTTTCTACATTTACAAAATAATATGTATTTCTGAAAAATGCAAAATACCATTTCAGCAGATTACAGATTTCTGAAACGACCGACTGTCCACATATCGAAGTATAGATCACAGGAGCAAGAAATTGCTATTTTTAAAGAACTAAAGTCCTCCTTCCGATTTTTGCAGTTTATGAAATATTCTACAATGTTTGTAAAAATGAATCGGATGGTATTTTGATGAATTTAAATTAACGACATATACTTTAGTAATGGTTTATAATTATATACAATAAAGACAGAACGTTAGTACGAATGATCTGGCATTTTTAGCGTCTCTCGTCGATTTAGAAACGAAAGGTAACAAGGAGAACAAATTTTTTTCCAAAATTTAGCATGTACAAAACAGTAAAAATCGACTTCTTTACAATATTCCGTGTACGTTGAAATTTCGTCAATTTTTTTTTACTATAATACGCCCAAAAAGATTACAGCTGGAATCTTCAGACATTGTTTGTTCGAGAAATACATGTTTCAAAATTTTTAAAAATTGAAAGAGTCGTAATTAAAATCGAATTCAAATAAGAAACAAAATTAAACCCTTAGCTGGCCCACTTTACCGAAAAGGCCCCAATAATTGGCAAACTGGGGCCTTTTAGATCGCATAGATAAAAATTTGAATCACTTGGAAGTAATGGACTTTGTTAATTAAAAAAAAATGGTGTGGTAATTTTTAAATATTGTCTCAACAAATTTTCTTAAAACATAATTTTAATATTATATTTTATGAAAATTTAACAATAAATTCAGTAGAAAAAAAATTGCAGAATTTTCTTACTATAAAAATGTTGAAATTGGAGTTGAATTAGGCTGGGGTGTCCCAGACCCCACTGGGCCAGCTAATGGTTAAAGCGACTCATGTTTCTTATGTATTCGCATTAAAAAATTATATTTTGGGCAACTTCGCTCTGCTTTTTAACGAAATATTTACAGTCATTTATTCCGAAACGAATCCGTAAAAATTGAATTGAGCGAAATCAATAAAAATTGAAGAGATTTTTTCACGGTAACAGACTATTTGCGTTGCATGCTAATTGAACTTCATAAAAACGGATATCACGTCGCGAAAATGAATATTATTGTTATTCCAAATGTTTTTCTTCTGTTCTTTCGAAAATTTGTAATCTCGTGGATCTTCTAACAATGAAAAACTGACAAAAAAACGGAACAACGTACGTAACTATTATTCTCACTTGATAACAGAGATAAGACTGTACAATGGTATCAAAGAATCATTTTTTTTTAACATAAACTAGCGTACTTGTTTTTTTCCACTGCATTTTTATAAAATGTTACATGGGGTTTGTTTGTTTGTTTTATTTACAAAAATATGAGTAGAGTGACATGATGAAATGTTGAAGAAGACTGAAGAAACCTGGAGATGATCAGTTATCGTTTAGTTCAGAGTACCCCGACACTGAGGAGCTCCGCATAAACAAGGAATTTTATCCTCCTCCAATGGGAATTTGTAATCGTATGTGATCTCCTCATTCACACCGATGGGTTGTTTACTGTAGATCACAATTTTCTTTTGGCTTTCTATTGTTATTACTTTTGCGTAGCAATTGGGCTGGAAGCAAACCAATTATTTTTCGATTATTCACAAATCGCTAAAAATGCACTTTCAATTATTCTACACAATTCGAGTAATTCGAACTTAGATGCTTCCTTTTTCCGACCCTATGTATTTATAATATTTACAAATAATTTGTCTTTTAAATAATACCCTTTTTATTTTTATGGATGACTTATCTTCAGTTAACACGTTAAGCGCGTCGCTAAATTTACGTGACAACCTATTTACGCCGCGTGACTCGCAGTGGTATACGTTATTGTATTTGACAAAACCGGCGAGGCCTGAACGGAAAGTCTAGCGCCGGTCCCTAGGGACCTGCGTCGCGCTCAACGTGTTAACGAGAATTGTCTTATGGTGGAAAAGAAAGATGATTAGTAGTGATCGTCAACGAAATATCTATCATTCTTACAGTTACTATAATTGAATATCCAAAACTATCCCAACTTCGGTTGACTTGAAATTTGACAAGCGGCTTCCCGTTCAGAAACAAATGAAAAAGATAAATTGTTCTTACGTTGCAGCTATGATTGATGAATCGCGCTAAGTTTCCACACTTTGTTGCGTCGATAATTGTGTCCAAGTCAATACGGAAAAGGTAAGAACTTCCGATTCCCGTAGCTTCGTATTGAGATTCCCGTAAATCGGCAACAACCGGTCGAATCATTTGACCGACGTATTCGATAACCATTTCATCCGCAGCGATGGGTTCCATGGCGAATAGACCCCAATCGTGAATGCCGGATTTTGCGAACTTCAGTTGTTTTTTACGGAACTGGAAAATAAAAGAAATTGTATGAGACAAAGGCGCTATTATTTTACGCGGTTGCTTAGTTTGTGACCCGTATGCAATTGCTTAGTGCAGTTAAACCTGTTCTTGTGCGATTTTTTTTTTTGGATATTCACATACCGCAAAAAAAGAATATTGCACAAAAAAATAAATATCCTTAATATGCAGCTTTATGCCACGAAATGATCTTTTCGTGGCCATTCATTTGGAAATTTACAAATACTAAATTATTATTATATTACTCATAAAATATTATTATCGTATATAAACCAAGCGCATTTTTTTTCTCTTGAAATGAAAAATTTGGAATCGTGGGACTTTTTTTAGGCCGCCCAAAATTTTTTTTTGAAAGAGAGAAATGAAAATGATAAAATGATTGCGTAAACAACAGCTAAGCGATAATAATAAGTGATGCATTATTCAGCGTTGTGCAAATCGGTGTACCTGCATCATTCGTGTAATTTACATTTTGTAAAACATTTGCAATTGAAATAATTGGGATATCAAAGGAATTTCCCGTTTCAATGGAAAAATTAATACCTTCAATTGGTTAAATTTAAGGAGATCACTGTCCGTGTCAATGCCAAAGGCAGTTAACAAGCGACGTTGGTTACTTCTGGCTTCTCGTGACAGAGCTTGCATTTTGCCGGAAAGAGCTTTGGATTTGCACTTTGGCCCGTTCGCGACTCCATCGTTACCAATGTAGGAACCACTTTCTTCCACTTCGTTATTACGTTGTATACTTTGAGCATAATGGTGCTGGAAAAGGCGAATACAAACATTTTATTTTTGCAACATCTTTAAATAACATAGTTATAAATAAAAAACTTAATAATAGTTGCAAATAAAATTTACGAAGATAACAAATACATCCGCTACTTGAAGGAAAACAAATAAAATCATTTCCTTTAATGTAAGTCTAGAATAAATGAAATAGTATTATTTTAGTATATTTATATATATATATAAAAGGGTTAAAATCAGAAAAATGAATTAACCCCATCATTATTAAAACACCCTCGACGATTGGCGCCTTTACCTTAACCATTATTAAACAATTCAAATTTCCAATACTCACTTTATGCTTCGCTTTTTCTCGCACATCAACTTTGTAGTACCCCTCAGTTCTTGCGCTACCTGTTGCATGCAACCGAAGTTCATCCCGTTTTCTCTTTTTAGCAGGACTAGGAATATCCGTAGCAGGATGATCAACCCAATGAGTGTCATTCAACCAATAACCTTGCGTATCATCCGCTAATAAAGCTTCGTAGCTTCTTCGAAGATATTCGACATCTTCTGCATCAATACCTCTCGTTAAAAATTCATATAAAACAGCCATTTCGGACATTAAGTCTCTCTCCTTATACGTAACAATACTTGGTTCTTGCATTTTCTTCGGCATTTCATGATACATATGATCATTTTGTATGTTTTCCTTCTCCCTTTCACGATTTTCGTGAGTGTACGTTTTTACGTGTTTATTGAACTTGCGTTTCTCCGTTTTCTCTACCTTTTCTTTCGTCTTTTTCACTTTGATCGGTTTACTTGGCTTAGCTTTAACAGGAGCAACCGGTTGCACCTTCTCCTCGGTTGTCTCCGGTACTGCAGGTGGCAAAGAGTACGAATGCTCGATATAAACTTGAGATGCTTGAGATGAAGTTGGACTTCTTTGGCCATTTAACCGGAGATCCGCCTCGGCTTCGTACCTGAAAAATTCAACATTCAAACTTAGACATTTCTGAAACTTTGTCGACGTTTCTTTCGAACTCATCATTCGAATTAATTCTTTTGCAAACTCCGAAATGAAAATTCTATCGATAATTTTCAATAAACTGTTAAAATGAGAAAAACAGAGTTCTCAAATTTTTCCCAAAAATAAAACTTTTGGGGACAAACACGTACCTCAACCGTCGAATTTCAAGAGTCTCTTCCTCGGAATCGGTAGATGGTATCTCGCTGAACATTTCGATTTTCTCGGATTCCTTAAGTATCGGTTCATCGGTGATATACTTGTCGGACATTGTCTGAAGCGCCCTTATAATATTGGGCTGCACCGAGCTGGGAGTTTTGTGCCGTATAATGTTATCTTGTCCCGCCAGAGTCATAAGAGCCTCGGCCGCGGAGTTCTCCATCTTCAAAATATCTTGATTATCCACCGCACCGGCTTTTTGCTCTTGCTTCACCTCCTTCGCCACGTCGGGTATTACTTTGTTGGGTTCTTCCTTTATTTCAGGTACTTCGAACTTAAGATCCATTTCTTCGTCCTCTTTCGCATCTTCTCTGCTCTCCCATGGCAACGGTGAAGTTATCGGACTAGCTTCGTTATTTATCTGAGGGAAGTCATCCGCAGTTTCTACCGCGTGCAAAGGAACCGGTGTCTCGCGACCAGTTGGCGTGGGACAGTCCAACGATCTTTGTATCGCGAACTCCATCAAAATATCCGGATCGTCGCTGTTACTCGCCAAGGGTCGCAGGTCCAGTTTCCTCGAAGCTTCGTCCTCGGAATTCTTCGAACCCTCCTCCACATCGGACATTTCGTTCGCGCTCGAAGTGGATTCACTGCTGCTCGAGCTCTCGCTGGAACTGTCCGAGGTGGATGAGGAGGACGTCGAAGAGGAACTAGGAAGCGACTCGAGTGGTCGTTTCACTTTGGGAACGAGTGGTAGATCCAAATCGCTGTCGCTGTCGATAACTTCTGTGTCCATTCGATCGGATTGTCGACTATCTTCATTTTGGGGAGGTGGACTTGGTGCTTTGATCTTACGCTGTGGACATATTTTCATTTTAAATTACTTTTTGATACCAGAAACTAGAAATATACTCGTATATAGAACTCAACGTCAATTTGATTAAATCTATTATTCAATTTACAAAAATAATATTTTTTAAAATTGAGTTTCAGTATTTAATTGAGTCTTACCCTAAACGACGGCATCTTTGGCATACTGGCTCTAATACCCAAACCGAAACCATCGTAGTTGAGTCCTAGCGGTGTTGCTTGCTCCAATAAAGAAGATAAGGCTTGTGGTTTTGCGCTCTCTTCCTTGGGAGTGTTGTTAGTAATCGTATTTTCGCCACCGACTGCTTGATTTTTCTCCGACTTCTTTTCGTCCCACCAGACTTCGAATAACTTGAAGGCGGTGTTTTCGACCATCTTTTTGTTAAAATCCTTTTTTAAAATTTGTTTTAATTCGCTTACGACTCTATTCAACACTCCATTGATTGTTGGACCCTGAAATAAAGGAAACGAACTGTCGTCAGTACTTATTCTTAATTCTCGTGTCTCAAAAGTGCTATGAATCCTCGCAGTCACTATCTCCTCGAGAAAGGGCACTTGAAAATACGTCGTTGAACAAAATTTGCAATTTCAATAAATTTTGGTCGATACTTTCAATCGCACTTCGAGCACTTACACTAAACTAAAAGATCCTACAAACCTGAGGATTATCTTTAGTAATATTATGATTCGCCATTGCTTGTAATCTCGATTGGAGCGTCGGGTAGTACTGAGCTCCTTGGGGTGCCCCTACGCCGCACAAGGGAGTCGTAGTCTGGTAATGACTCGGTAAGTAAGTTGGACCATACGGATACGGGTATTGCGTTGGACGTGGCCAATGGTACAAATCCGACGGATGAGGTGGATAATGAGCTAAATGTCCAGGATAACCAGCTCCTGGATACTGGTTTGTTGGTTCCGTTTGAGCTATAACTTCTTCGATCTTCTCGTCCCCGGAGCTCAAAGGACTCAAAGACATTCGATCGTCATCCGGTGGAGGTGGTGGTGGCGGTGGTTCCTTCGGTGGTTCTGGTTCGTTGTCCTCCGGTGCGGGACTGTAACTCCCCAAAAGAGCTTCGTCCTCGCTGGAACTAATGACACTACCGAGCTCCTCGTCCACGGAAAACTGGTTCACGCTGTTCTCTTGCTGCTTCTTTCGTTCCTTATTTCGCTCGATCATCTTCTCGAAGCAAGACTTGTAAATCTCCGCGGAGAGGAATGGACTCGGTGGATTCGAAAGTATTTCTTCTTCCTCGGCTACTGAGTTTTTGTCGTCTTCGGAATCGCTACCGAACTGAAGAAACGGTGGTGCCATTCCGACCGCCTTGTCCTTCAAAAGCATCGCGATTCGTGTATCCAGATCCAAAGTCTTTCGGGTCTCCTCCGGAGAGTCTCTGGGCGTAGTTTTCGGAGGGACGTGCGCTTCTTTTTCCTTTTTAGGCGGAGGATGGTGCTGAACTTTCGTGCTGGAAGCTTTCACGACAGGTACCACCGCCGCTTTGTCTATGCTCGCGTGCTGAGCTGGCCACACCGTGGGTGGTGGATACCCGGGTGTGGAATTCGGACCCCACCAGACATTGGAGTTCTGTTGTACCGGTATGTTCGGAGGTACGGCCGCTGATATATTGGTCATGTAACTGTTGGGTGGTTGATGGTGATAACTGGAATAATAGTAATCGTAATTCGTCGCCGGAGTCGAGTTTTGAGAATACGTGCTCGAGTAATTCAACTCGCTCGGTCCCGTGCCGTAGCCCAGATCGCTCCCCGAACTTCCACCGGGTGTCGGATAATCCCTGTACTTGCTGTACCTCGAATTTTCAATGTATATATCACGTGATTTTTCTACACTAGTTACACTCTTTTTGTTACTTCGATAATCGTCTCGCTCGTCGGGTAAACTTTTTTCTATCGGGGTTTGCTTCTCCGGTTCCACCTCGATTTTTGGTTCCTTCTCAATCTTTTTCTCCACCTTCTTCTCCGTTATCAAGTCGTCGTACATTTTCTTACATTCCTCTCCAAATGCATCCAGAAAAACCCTTAAAACTTTCCCCATCACAGACGTATTATTTAACTTTTCAACACACGCTTTTGAAGCTTTTGTTGTTTCGAATACAACTCTACCTATACCTAGATGTTTGTTTGTTACGGGATGGTAATAAATAGTAAGCTCTTCGATAGTACCAAACTTTTGAACCATGTCTGTTAAAAATGTTCTATCGATATTGTCATTTAAATGACAAAACGTCACTTCGAGGGGTGGTGGCTCTCCACAGTAATTCGAATCAATTTTAAATCTAGGTACAGGTAATTCGAGTTGTTCCAGTCTCGTCCATATTCGCGTTAGCTGCGATCGCGGATCTCTCGGTTGTACCACGGGAAAAGTCGGATCCCCGGGTACAACCCCATCGTATCTGTATAGTTTTTGAGCTCCCTTCACAAGAAATGGATCAACGAGCAGTTTGTAGTTCCTTGGCTTTTGCACCACCGGGGTCGGCGGTGGCTCTTTTTGGGAGTGTATCGCGTGACCATGGCTATGTTTCGACGGTTGATTAGAATTTTGTGATGCGTGGGATGAACTCTGCGAATTGCTATGAGAGTGATGGTGATGATGGTGGTGATGATGATGAGAATGACCATGCGAATGTCCATGACCATGACGTTCTCCATGTTTCTCCATGCCGTTCATTGCCTCCGAGCATCATCCATTCGTATCGAACGTAAATTCACTTCATTAAATAGTGCTGGAACGTTTAACTGTAACAGAAACAATAAAATTATTAGATCCTCTGGTCGATACGGTGTTTATAACCGAAACTAACGGTTCCTGAATTCCAATTTCAAGAAAAACTCTTGTTCAATTTATAGTCGATCGTTTAACAATTTATGTATTTGTACCGTTGATTTTAAAAGTGAGGCAACTTTATTTTTTTTCTTTATTGCGAATCGATTAAAAACACAAATTTTATGGTAATTTGTAACAAGATTTAGATAAATAATTTTTTTTTTCAAAATAAATTTGTTTCACTCTCAAAAGCAATGGAAAAGCATGGTTTACTCCATGAATCAACATTTTTATCGATACTGTGGAAATAAATATTTACAAAAATGCATTTCTATTGCACAATTGTGTACTGAAAGCAAATAATGTAAATATCATAAAGTAATAAAATCTCGATAAGTTGCGAGTGAAAGTAGTAATAAATTAATTATTACTTTTTGTTTTCAGTATACAAATGTAACGACGCTCATATTGCGCCTAAGAAAAATTATAAGTGTTGGTAATTTGAAAGCTAGATTTCGAAAATTGTTTTGTGAAAACCAATTTCCACTTAAAATATAAACAATGAAAATTAAATGTAATCTACATTTAATTTTTCATAGATAAACATAACGACAGCCAAAATAACGGCATTAACAAATTTGAGTTTTCATGATCTCGATCCTAAATTAAAAAATTTTTTTACATAGTAATAGTATTATTGACCAGAATTCTATTGTGTATGACCAAACTTTGAAAAATCTCTTCAGACTTGAACTACGAATAATGGCAACAAACTCTGATACTCGACAAGGAAATTGTTATCTTGCAATTTTGGGTACACAAATGTAACAATACTCGAATTAGCAGTTGTACTTTAGATGTACATTGAACGTTTGGATATTCAATTTTCTATAAAATAGACCCATTTTTGGTCAAAATTCTGTTGGCGGAGTGATCCTTTTTCACAATCTGCTCGAATCTGCACCGTAAACAAAGGCAACAATAAAATGAAATAACGAAATCTAGGCACACTTTTCCGAGTCAGTGTTTCCTTAACAACATTGGCATACTGGAAAAAGACAAACACGGACCAACTGCAGCTCGACCAGAACAAAAGGAAAATATAATAAAACCATTAAAAAACACTATACAATACCATGCTTACATGAAAACGTTTCCTCGTAAAAAAATCGTTTCGAGATCGCGCTTCGTTGTGACTTAACCTCAAAACTTGTTTTACAAAATATACAGTTTGCGCGTGAACGCTCGGAAATCTTTTGCGAAGAGTTTCCCGGATGAGCGGAGATCTCAGAAAGTGCCCCGACGATGCCCCATCGGCGATTGGATTCCCATAAAAATCCCTCTCTTATTATCTCCAGGTAACCATTCAACTTTGATCGAGAGTCGACGCTGAGATCTTCGGGTATGTCGTGGATTCTTTCATGTTTTTCGGGCTTTCGTCCTTAAATTCGAGCTTCCTGCGACGACGTGTTCCTCTCTCGGCGGTTTTACAATAAAAATGACTATTTCACGCGAGAAAAAAAAGGCTCTTTTCATTAACTACTCCTGCTCCGTGTAGTACACGCCAGCGCAAAAGCACCTCAGTGTTTGACTGTTCCCATATGACGCGATATCTCGGTATATTAACACTCTCCAACGAAATGCTCCGTTTCACGGTAGGGTTCGATCATTCCTTACTCTTTTTTTCTCATTCTCAACTGAAAGAAGCGAATCTCGTTTGATATCGAACGAGTTGATGCGAAATCCCGTGCAAATCGAGAGGAAAACGCGAATTGGGAAAAGTAGCGCGGAAGTAAAAAAAGAAAGAGGAGTCGTTGCATCAACCGACGAATGTATGACGCCATTCATTTGATCATCATTGATCATCCCTATCTTTGTAAAAGATTCTTCTCAACGTATCACTTTTCCTTCTCCTCGTTTCAAGTCAAAACGAATCGCATGTTCGAGTTTATCATCGCCGGACGTGTCCCAAAACGTTTCAACGAGAGATTCATGAGATTCCCTCGAGATACGCGTAGCATCTTTCCCTCGACATCTCTTTTCTCGCTTTGATGGAATACCTGAGTTCTGGATGCATTTCTAGCATTACCGTGGTTTCTTTAAAAAAGATGCGACTTTTTGGAAACGGACAGAAATTGCGTGCTGAATTTTTTTGGACCAACAATCGGATTTGCCCCTTGCAAAAAAAAGTGATTCCAATTTGTTAATTGACCGAGATGACTTGTCAATGGAATAATGGCATGATTAACGACGTTTTTATTGGTTAATTTTCGGATGAGACCACCTTTGAAATGTTCCACCTATAGGAAATCAGGCAAGAAGTGCGTGCTTTCCTTGCGCATGTGTTCCGAAGCAGACGATATATAAATAAGCATGAATGTTTTTCCTTCGATAGGTTTTAGCATCGAGGAACTCGCGACTCCCGAGTCAAAACGAAAGGGTTCTCCATTTTCGCCATTTTTTTTTATTAAGAAGCCATGGATAATGGCCTCGGCGAAACGTATTTTGAATAAATGGACCCTAGATCCAGTAGGTTAGGTGACATTGTTATGTCGTGTATCGTTATTTTGCAATTGATCGATGCATTGAACCCATGTCTATATTTTGGAATCGACACCAAGAAATCCTAAACGTGCATCATATCATAGGCTAATAATATTATGCAATTTTGAATTCTAGAAAATGTTGCTGGTTGATGTAAAACAGCCTTTAGGTTACTGCTTGAAAATTGTTCCAACACGTGTTTTGTAATAAATAACTGATTTTACCTGGAATTATATAAATACAGGGAAGCTAAAGACGGTTATTTTGAGTGAAATTTATTCGAATGTTTCCTATAAATTGAAGAATTGATTTTTTGAATCCAATAAAATATTAATGCAAAGCAGCTGTTATTTTATTTGAAAGTAAAGGCTACATTTTTATTTTCGGTAAATGAATATAAAAAGGAAAATTAAAATGGGCACCCAATAAAGATATAATAAGAAAATGGGTTAAAAATTGAAGAATTGATTTTTTTAGTATCGTATTTGACAATTTACTAATTCGAATACCCATGTAAAAATATTAAAAGCTTCCTTTGTGTTTCACCAACTAGTTATGATTTTTTTTACTCGTCTTAGTCCTAAAGCTTCCTACTTTTATAATTCTACAATTGTTGGTCATTGAAGCTTTCATAAAAATGTTATGCAAAGGACAAAATGTTAAATAATATTTAGTATGTACATATTCATATACACCCCTTGAGTATGCCTGTACATATATCGGGAAATTAAAAAAAGTCCACGGGCACTGCCAAAGTATATACCAATTTCATGTATTTATGTATATATATATATATATATATATATTGATGTGCTGTTTATGTATATTTTATACATTTATATATATTTAACATAGAAATAAGTAAAAAAAACATTATTGAGACTGTCCTTTCTGGCAGTGACCCAAAAATATTATTGGACGCTTTGCTTCAGGGAAAATTGTTTTGTTGTTTCTTTTCCACTTTCCAGCACCCACTAATATATACTATACTTGCATATGATATAAACCTATTTTTCTTTTAAATAGAAACAAGAATATATAGAAGATACATACACAAAAAGCAACAAAATCTGTAAAGAAAGACATCTTGGTTACATCGTGCTCTGACTGGATCAGAAACGCGTGTAAATTCGTACCACCTGAGGCTCAAATATCAGAATAAGCGGTGATATGTATGTTCTTGTTCTATAACTTCATTCAGTGGCTCGTATTATGAATATAATTTCACCATGCCTTTGAAATTATTTTATCCTTTAGTTTATACCAAAAATATCAAACGTGCCTTTTGTAGACACTAATATTAACGATATCAGAGGTTATGTTTGTCTAATATGGCAGTGTATTGCCAAACTTTATGAAATTCGCCAACTAACTTTTACTCTTATAACGTTTTCTTTTTCTGACCCTCCTATGCACCATGGAACATATTTGCGGAATATTGCTGAAATATTTGTCGACAAGGATTGAAATATTTCAAAGACCTTTTGTGAAAAGTTCCCGAAATATTCATATACCGTTAAAAATAGGGTACAAGAAATATAATTGAAAATTGTTATTAATATATTTTATGAAATGTTATTCAAATATTTATATAAAATTTTATTCCAAGTGTTTTATTTTCAAGAAGAAGGTATTTGAAGAACATTTTCTAAACATTTTACCAATAGTTCGCGCTGGAATGTCGTCTTTGCGCCATCTGTACCTAATGGTCATTACTAAGAGTGTAACGAACCCAAGCCTAAGTTCTAACGGAATGAGCGCTTCATGAAAGAGATGAAGTTAGCTACACACCAATGAAATGCGATATTCCCTTGGAACGGATTTATAAATCATTTTGCCCAAAATTTGAAAACAAAAACTGATAATTCGGTACAGATTCTACATCAATATTTTCATTTTTGATGATTTCATTTGGATACGAGGTTTGATGTAACTTTAATGTAACATATTCTAATTTTCACCTCTCAAGTATACATATATATGGTAAAAATTGACTTTATCTCAATTCGAAAAGTACCATTTCTAGACATTATTCGATAATCAGTCCCATATTATTAACGGATTTCTAATAAATGGAATTCTTAAATACAAATTGATGAATTTCCAAGTATTCGGGTTGGGTCTACTGGGTATCGCTATATACATAAATTCAAACTTCGTCTGTCGGCCATTTGCAATTTGCCATTCGGCGAAGGAAGTAGTGGTATCTGCGGACCTGCGTTTCGTAGCACCATTAAACGCCGGCGTCTGTCAAGTGAAACGTCAAAGTTTCCGTATTTGGTGGCCCGCGAGGAACCTTGGAGCTGGGAAATCAAAGGAAGTACGCGAGTGAAATCGAAAAAAAGCAAAATTCGCCACTCTCGGGGGACGTTTTCACGAAAAGTGTCTTGATTTCAGCGGAACAGTGACTTGGTGAAACTCGACAGCTTCTGTCGGCTTCGTCCTTCTTTCTCTCTCTCTCTCTTCCTCTACCTATCTCTCTTTCTCTCTCTGTCTTTCTTTCTTTCTCCTTTCGTTCCACGTCTCGATCATGAATTGAATCCAGGCCGGCGGATTTTTCATGGTTTGCTTGCCGTGATCGACGCGCAACCGGAGCTCCAAGGGTCCATCCAGTTTCCAGTTTCCAGACTGTCGCCGCTGCTGCTGCCGATCTCGTCGCATCCAAGCTCGCCCTTCGTCGACTCGAGGGAACACGATGGAGGACGATCTTCCAACGGAGTATGATGTCGTCGTGGTAGGAACAGGTATTGATTTTTATCAGGTGCGGCAGAAAGCAGAATTCCGCTCGGATGAAAAGAGATGCGATTTCCGATGGCTCTTATTTCCTCGCCCAGGTCCCTCTTGTCTGCGAGAAATGCTAGAGAAGTGAATGTTATGGTATTAATGACTTTTCTATGACAACCTAGGTCCTTTTGTCCTAAAAACACTTTTTTTTCTTATTTCTGAATTTTCTCTAACAATAGAAGTACCAAAGATTAAGTTTCTACCCGAGGGACAAAAATGATCTGTCGACAAGTCCAGAGAAAATGTATAGTTTTGAATAAATGTTCTGGTTTTTTAATTAAATGATTAAAGTCTTCCGTTAGTCGTCAATAATCAATATAGTTTATTTGTAGTTTTTTCTTATTGTTGGTCGGAGCCAAGACGTCACGTCAAATTAATTTCTATTAAAAAAAGTCATATACAACACAAAAACTACAAATAAACTGTTCTGTTTTTTTGAAAATCCGTACAATAATAATTTTTGAAACTAATAAAAACGCTAATAACATGGAAAGGGTTACAATATTTTTTCGAATAATTCACTCGGTTTTTTAAATAAATTTCAGAATTGTTCTTTAATATTATATCGTAGTATTGTAAAATTCCATTTTAATTTTATAATACGATCAGGTACAGTAAAGGGAGATACAATTCCAAATGGCTCTTGTTTCCTCGCCTCTGGCCAAGCATTGAGTGCCTACCAAAGAAGTGAAAAATTCTGAAAAAATACATATTCATTACTTAAAATTGAAAATATGCTAAATGATAATAATTCAATAATAAATAATATTAATTATTGAAAAAGTTATAACCAAGCTTTTGTAATCAAAGAAAATCCACAAAAAGAGTGACACGCTCTGGTCAAAAACCTTGCAGGAGAATATTCCCAATATTGCGTTACATTTGAAACGTTTTTGAAACATATCGCAAAAATGTTACTCAGAATTTTCCATCTACTCTTTCTCAGGTATGACGGAGTCCATCGTCGCCGCAGCTGCCAGCAGAATAGGCAAGAAGGTTTTGCATCTAGATAGGTGAGAGGACCCCCTCTTGACATTCTTATTTAATTCTTTATAAGCTCATTCTCAATTTACCCTACTTATTTTTAGAGAGTTAATTGTCATTATTCATGGTTCCTATTTAGGAACGCCTTCGCTCTCCTTTCGTGATACTCTATAAACTCGTGTCGAGATTAATTGATCCATGTAAAAATGAAAGTTCTTCATTTATTTTTTAGTTACCTTGGATTACTCAAATTTCTTTTCATGGTTATTGTTCTTCTTGAAGTGAGAATCGTTTGAATGTTATATATGTGCTATTAATTTCAATGATTAGTTATCATTTGCTTAATAATAACTTTTTGAATATATATATCCAAAAACTATAAAAATTGTAATTTTGTCTAATAACAAAATATTAATTTTCGTTAATTAAAGAAAAAAAATTTACGAACTCTGCTTCCTAAGCTGAAAAATTAATATTTATGTACCGAACTCATTTATGCAAATTAATTGAGAGTTAAGCGACTAAGGCGACGTGACTATTAATTAAACAAAAATCTAACAGCTTGTCATTTATTATTTATACAGCAATGAATATTACGGTGGACTTTGGGCAACTTTCAACTTTGACGGTTTGCAAAAATGGATAGAGGATCTTGTGAAAGCTGATAAAAATGATAACACAGATACCAATATAGATGTAAATTCCGGAGAGAAATTTCTAAAAGCTAGTAATCAATATTCGACTGTTGAAAACATCCAACAGACTTGGTACATTTTTAAGTAAGTATTTATTTAAATATCCATTTCATTCGAAAAGCAATGGTATATTTATAATTGCAATATGTAAAAATAAATTACCCCTTTCTACTCAACAGTGATTCAGATTTGGCTGAACTTTCATCAAAAGACACTCAAACCGATGGGGCGGGAGATGGTAGTAACGTTCAGTCTGAAACATCGGAAAAATCTGAAGAAGATAAGGCTGAAAAGAAAGAGACTGTGAAGCATTGGACAGTTGATCGAATTAAGAAAGAATATAGACGATTTAATATTGATTTAGCTCCAAAGGTAAGTTAAACTAAACTTAGGAGAGACAGCAATTAAAAAAATAACATCAATTGAAATTATCGAATAACTTTTTAAATGTAAAACTACTATATTAATTCCCAGGACTTTCCTTTTAAATATGTAACAAATATCATATAATGAATTATTATTATTATCACGTTAATAAATAATTGTTATGTGATATGTTATATAATAGATCTGAGGAAACCCGATCTTCGTGTGGAGCATGAAAAAAATTTGTGCCTGCACGGAATAGATTTTCTAAAAATATTTCTACCGGTATTACATTTACTCTAGTCTCAAGAAAAACTTATAATTGTAATAACTTTGTAGGGAAAAATGACCGGTTTTAAAAACTGGAAGAATATTAATATTTTAATATTAGAAAAATATAGTTGGGATATAATTATAAAAATTGTGAATTATTTTTTTTTAATACTGAAAAATGCTCCTGTCAAGAATAGTGAAATAAGAAATCTTTTCACTGTTTCAATACTATTTTATAATTTTTAAAAAGTTGGGCTGTTACAACAAAGAGAATCGGTAACTGGCATTTCATACAATAAGAATTGAACTGTTACTCATACTTCCTTATAGTCTTGCGGAAGTTCGACCTGGTACGTGACAACCAAGTCTTCAAGCAACGCGTTCTGTTATGTCTCAGACATTTTTCGTGGAATCTCCGCGATCGTTTTGGGTCGATAGATTGTAGGAACCAACTCAACCGTAACGAAACTGTAACGCATGGACGACAATTAAAAATTGGAACAGATCCCATTACTGAAATTAATTTAAAAGAAATGAACGTTAAAAAAACACCAAGAAGTTGAAAAATCAACTTCGCTCTTCAATATATTAATTCGATTTTATTCGATATGAAAATCCAAATTCTAATTTTTTGTACCACTGCAAAGTTGTGAAATATAATTTTTTTTAAGGTCCAGAGAAACAATATTTTCATTTCTAGTAATTCAAATATCGTTTTAAATGTACTACCGAGTAGAAATATTGAAAAAAGACATTGCATAGATTTTGATACTAATTTATTTAATACAAAAATCATAAAAATCCATTTTTAATGTCGCTAATAGATTGTACAAAAGTGAAAGTTGCTTCAAATGTTATTCTTATAAATATTATTCTTCAAATCTTTTCAGTTACTCTTCGCAAGGGGAGCATTGGTGGAACTTTTAATTTCAAGTAATATCGCTCGCTACGCGGAATTCCGAGCAGTTTCAAGAGTAGCAACTTTCATGGATGGCAAACTAACACAAGTCCCTTGTTCGAGAGCCGATGTATTTGCTAACAAGACTGTAAGTGTTATGGAAAAAAGAACGCTTATGCAACTGCTAACATCCTGTATGGCGCAAGGAGCTGACAGCCCGGAATTCGATGGTTTGTTATCAGCTTATCACAATTCCATTTATTTTTAAATGCAGTTGTCTTCCGTCGCGATGATTTTCCAACGTAATTGTTTAACAAAGAACAACAATTTCATTTGTCCCTTATCATAAGCACAGAAATGCAGTATAAGCTCATAATAATCAATTCAAAAAAAATTGATTAATTAATTATTATTCACGTATAAAAACAATTTAAAAATCCTAGATGTTGTAAATTTCGATCTTTGAAAATTCTCTATCCACAATAAAAATATCATCGTATTTTTTTCTCTTTAAATTTGAAATAGATAAGTTCGAAACTGGTTCAATATTATTTTATAAATTTATTTTCGATAATGTTAATGAAAAAATGTATGCGTCCCGGTAAAATTATCACGTATACTGTATTTTACTGTTACAAAATAATTAAGAGTGGATTTTTCAAAGGTCTTCTTTCACATCTCCACAGGATATCGCGACAAAACCTTCGTGGAATACCTCGAGACCAAAAACCTAACGCCAATTGTTAAACATTACGTGATGCAAGCCATTGCAATGGCAACGGACAAAACATCTTGTCGCGATGGTGTCAATCGTACGAAACATTTCCTGAACAGTCTCGGGCGTTATGGAAATACTCCTTTCCTTTGGCCTATGTACGGTAGCGGAGAATTGCCACAATGTTTTTGCAGGTACCCATAATATTATTTTTTACTATTTATATATATGTTCTTTTTTTCCAGTAACACAAAAAATCTGTGTAATCGGAATTTCCACTTGGCTAAAAATGATTTTTTTAAATATATCAAGTTATGAAGCTATTTTATATTTTAAATCATTTTGCAATTTGGTCGAATTTTTTAGTTAAATAAGAATTTTTATCGTTGTACAGATTGTGCGCCGTGTTTGGAGGAGTATACTGCTTAAAGAGGCAACTCGATGGGGTTGTAGTGGATGACACTAATTGCAAAGCCATCATCACTGGCAAGCAGAGACTCGCTCTAGAGCATTTAGTAGTCGGACAAGGGCATTTGCCACCTGAAATTGTGGCTTCCGAAGGCGAGAAACAGATTTCACGTGGAATATTTATTACCGATAAGTATGTGTTTATTTTATTTATTTTTTAGAAACAAGTTTTTTTTTTTCTTCATCACAATGAGTATGTTTCTAGAAATGTCGTTATGGTTACGGTAGATATTTTCACGAATTTATGTTTTGTATATTTTCAACCTAGGTCAATAATGCAAGGCGAAAAAGAGAACCTGACCCTTCTGTATTACCCACCCGAAGAACCGGGTCAGGAACCCGTAACGTTGATCGAATTAGGACCTTCGACGAATGCTTGTCCGCAAGGACTATGTAAGTAATTTGCACAGCCTAGAGTCCGTCTGATTGTCGAAAAGTCACAGGAATATTTACTCACATATTTCTATTCGACAGTCATGGTGCACATGACGTGCAAGAGAACCAAAACTGCCCAAGAAGACTTGGCTTACGTAGTAAACAAGTTCCTGAGAGAAGAAATCTTGGAGCCTAATGTAACTCGAAGCCCTACGGATTCTCATACGCAAACTGTTTCACCGGAAAAAAGACACGTACAGGTAAAAGAACAATTATTATTTCGCATATTGTTATTCAAATTTGCATTGCACCAAAAATACGTTTTTCCGGTTAAATAAATATTGTAGTAATTGCCCTGTAATAAATTGAATAAAAATACTGTCAATTTTGTATTTTATTTTACTTTTAACATAATTTTTTTATTTAAATATTGGAGTTTTTTTTCATGAGATTATATAAAGTCACAGTTGTTATAAAAAATCATAAAACATCGAAATACACTAAACTATCAACATTATTTCTTACAGGAAGGTGATCAGGAATCCAAGGAATCCGGCGACGACCCAAAACCCCATGTTCTGTGGTCGCTTTACTTGAATTTACCGGCTAGTGACATAAAATTGAGCGACTCGGCTCCCAAAAACATCCATTTGTGTTCTGGACCGGATCTGGAGCTGGACTTTGATTTCGCTGTGAATCAAGCCAAGGAGATTTTCAAGACCATGTATCCCGACGAAGACTTCCTGCCGCGTGCTCCGGATCCAGAGGAGATCGTCCTCGAGGGCGAAGAGGCACCGGGACCTAAATTCGAGGGAGACGTTCCCGGAGAAACCGAAGAGAAACAAGACGTGGAGAAAGCCGAGAAGGAGAAATAAAATTCCGAAGGAGGATACGTCGCAGCTACGATCGGAGGAAGCTAACATACATTTATAGTTTTAGCTCTCTTCTATCTAACGTCGCTATTTATCACCATTGCATTGCGAATTACATACTTATTATATATGTATATTCGGGAAACAGAAAATTCGACGGGATCGTTGGAAGAAAAAAAAAATAACAAAAGGAGAACGAAAGTCTCTCTCTGCACTTATTACGAATTACAACAATCATGAAATATACGAGCTAAACGTATACGCTTTAGATTGCTTCTACATTGTACTATTGGATAGAGTATCGAACAGAAAAAAAGATTATACCGCAGGTGATTTTACGTCTCGATTCTACTCATCATGATTTTCATTCTTTATTAGCTTTACTATGCGTCACTTTCACGTTCAGCACAAAATGAAAACGTCACTTGATTGCGTACAAGTACTAATTATCCTCCTTAGGGTATTTTTCATTCTTGCTTTGCAGAGAGTTCATTAACGGTGAAAAAGTCGTCTTATGATCGTTTGACAGTATAATCGTACAAAAAAATGAAACAAAGAAGAAGAAAAATGCTTTGCGTTTTATTGGTCCTGTCGTTAGTACTTCTTTTCTTATTTCGAAATAAAGAACGATAATTTGAAGGAATCTCGTTTTTATTACCGTTCTTGAACTATTGAAGTTTCTTTTTTTATTGTTACCGATAGCGAGGCTACCATTTTTTTCATAATTGATAGTAGTACTGTTACAACCATTATTTCTATTTTTATTATTAATTAATATTACTATTATTATTATTATTATTATTATTATTATTATTATTTATGTTATTTTTATGAATTTTTCCTTCCCTTAAAATATATTTTATTGATGACTTTTTGGTCAAAGGCAATATATGAGCCTTTGCTTCTAAAAGTAGGACATGCCCATTTTTATATTTATGGTGAATTAATTAAAAACAAATATATGAATTTTTGATAAGTTTGAGCTTTAACTAATTTTTTTTTTCATAAAATGGAGTTGCCCTACTTTTACAACCAACGGCTCATATAACAGTCGAAGAAATCTTGAAAATAAATTAAATTCTCAAGAAAACTGAATTTATGGATTTTTTTATATTTATATATAATTTTAAAAGTCTCGCGCTTACATGCATGCGTGTGTGTATGTAGACGCGGGAATTGAAAATTGCTCGAACATCAATTTAAAATGGCGACCGGTGCGTGATGGCGAGGCCAAGGTGTAAACAAACAACGTAAAAGCTTGGAAAAATATTTTTATAAATAATAGAGTACCAATAAACAATGGCAGGTTCTATGAGACAATTGGAGGAACGTCAGCTACCTGCTGAGGTGACCATCATGAAATGGTCACCAAAAATGGACCTTTTAGCCATAGCTAATGTTAAAGGTTAGCATTTCAATATATATGTATATATGTAGTTAGTTGATTAATAATAAAGTATTTAATTTAAAAACTAATCATTTTCATTGATTGTTGCAATTTCAAAATCTCAACATATACAGATTTTGGAATTGTAATAATAAATTATTTAATGTAATATTATGGTTACATTATTCAGAAGTTCAAAGTTGCGTGACATTTTATTATAAAATTGTAATATTAAATTTTGGAGTTTCTTAATATTTTTGTACTATTTTCAGGTGAAATATCCCTACACAGATTAACTCTGCAAAGAGTGTGGCTACTCAGTCCACAAAAGGAGTCCGATACCGTCGTAAACTTGGCCTGGAGACCCGACGGCAAACTTATAGGAATTTGCTACGAAGCATCCAAATTGTTGTGTCTCGTGGATATCGAGAACAAGAACATCATCTATAAGACTCAGTTGATGGTCAGCCGGACAATTACCTGCACCTCTTGGTTGCCCTTGTGCAGCACGGATGGGGATGGTTCCCTTAACGGTCGAAATATTTTGTCCCCAACTGGGGAATACCTACCCCCGTTACCCAGTCTTAACAGGAGTTTTGGTCAGGAGCACGAACGGAAGGACTTTTTGTCTCAGAATCTGGATATGCTCTTCGTAAGTATGAAGTTCGGTGTCCGTGTCTGATTTTCTTACTCCATTTTTGTTTTTGTAAATCATAACTTTGAAATTTTTTATTTTTATCATAAAATAAACAGAATTTTGGAATATAAAAATTCAAAATGTAAAATTATGAAACTTTAACATTCTTTTTATAATCTTTGTACATTTATAAATGTACGAAATTTATAAACCTTTGTTTAAAATTCATTATAACGAGTTTCTAAAGATTTCGAAATTGAACTAAATTTGTAAATTAAGTGGATTTATTAGTAAGGCTAGTATTAATATCAGAAACATAAAAAAAATTAGTATGCATAAATCTACTAATCATTTAATTACAATTTTTTTCGATAAAGATTTTTAGGTTTTATTATTGTATCGACCATATTATTTAATTGACTTATAGATTGGTCAGGATAACGGAACAGTTATTATGCACGTGTTCGGAATGTTTCCCTGCGGAACGATTACAGTTGGGCAGGGTCCGGTATTGGAGATCAGCGGTGGTTCCGAGGGTTTCATATGGACCACTTGGAGAGACAACAACGGTATTAATGTCAATAAACTGTCTTGTCCATTGCTGAAAACAAGCGGTGCTTTTCTCAAGGTATTTTGCGATAATACGTAGAAAAATTTGCGAAAGGGCAAACGATAAATAATAATTTCCATACAGATAGCTCAAGCCCAGGCAAACATCGAGTACCTCATGGATTATTTATCGCGTACGCTGATGGCAATCTCGGAATCTTGGGAAACGATACTTTTGGAGATGGACGAGAAACTGGCACGATACGCGGAGAACTATCCTCCTGGTGGCGTCGCGGCTGATTTTTTGGAGCTTCTCATGATCGGGATCCCGTCTCAAGAACTCGAGAACTTCCTTTTGCGAGATTTGACGGAGAAAGGACTGAAGAAATTGGGACACAGTATCGAAATGTGTAACAGTAATATTCAGGTATATTCTCATTTTCATTTGGAAGAAAATTATTATTTTTAATTCCTAATGTTTTCCCCTCAGATATTTTTTAAAATCGAAATTCAGGAAATAAAAAGAAAACAGAAATTTTATTTAAAAGAGGATTATTCAAAGCCCATAAGAAAGTGTGTTAGTTCAATTTTAGTTTTGGTCAGTAGTACCAAAAAATTAATCAATACCCTGCAAATTATAAAATATAGTAACTTTAACTATTTAAATCAATCTTACAGAAATGTTTAAACTTTTCAGAAATTAGTTTTGAAACATTTAAGCAGTGTGGGAATGGCACTGGTGTATCAGTTGGCCGAGATGAGAGGAATGGCAAGACTCGGTGGGCCCTATGCCTGTTTGGGCCTTCGAGAAGAGAGCCAAATCACCAAAGCCCTGCACGCAGCTGAGGCTTTCCTCGCGAAGTCTTCGGAAATACAACAAGTCATCGATCTCAGCATGAGGGATTACAAAGCTTTCTTCAGGTGGTTGTACCTCGTAATAATGAGATTGACCGACGAAAGAGTGCCAACGGAAGTGAGCAGAGTAAGTCAGCAAGAACTGACATTCATCGCAGACTTCCTACGAGGCTTCGACAAAATCGAACCGGGTGCTACCGGCAGAAACGGCGTGAATCTCGAAAAACTCGGCCAATATTTGCGCCGGGAACCTCTACAAACGTGTTTAACACCGGAAGGGAGCGAATGGGCAGCGATGTTGGACGAATGTCAATGTCTCCGCGATCATCCCTTGATCGTCAAACAGGACCTGAACTACTCTCTACTTCAATCCCATTCGAAATTGGTCGAAGCCGTGAACGCGGTATTTTGCGAAGCCTACAAGGGACTGGTCAACCATTTCCACAGTTTGAACATTTCGTTGACACCTTCGCACTCGTTCTCGTTCTCGCAGATCGTTCGGTCTGACGGGAACCTGTTGATCGCGACATCCGATGCCGATCGGAAGCTTTTGAGGCTCTTCAAAGTGCTCACCGATCAATCCGATTCACCTGCTTTGAAATTTCAATTGTCGGTTATCGAAATCGATCAAAGCAGGAATGGTGAGTTTAATTTTCTTTGAACAAATATTATTATTATTATAGCTTGATATTTGCGAGGCAAAAAGAAATTGTAGAAAAATTGCAAAACGAAAATAATCCACGCACCGAGCATTTTGAATTACGATTAAAAAAATCAAGATTCAAAAAATTAAATTCGAGAAATTAAAATCCAAGAAATCAAGATTTGAAAATTTAATGTATAAAAAAAATTAATATTAATAAGTATATAATTAAATCTTGAATTTTATAAATTCTTCTTTCATTATTTTTCAACAGATTCATTTTCGAAGGCTTACGCCGAGAGTACGATAGCGGATCTTCAATTCTATTCGGAAGATTACTTGAGTCTGCTTCTACTGAACCAACAGAGGTACTCGTCCTGTTTGATTCAGCTGCCTATCGATACGCAGAGGATTTTTCATCACCCGAACGAGGATAAAACGCTGAGTTTGTTCGAGATCATCGGTGCGAGTTGGCCAAAATCGTTCCATGGCATCTCGGCTCGGAGATTGGCAGTCAGTGGTTCTAGAAAAGTTGCCGCAATCCTCAGCGAGAGTAACCGGAAGATTCGGTTGCTGGAGACGGAAGTGGAACCGGAAGATGAGGAAGACGAAGACGAGGATGACGAAACCGGTGATGATAATATGATGGACGTTGTTACCTCTGCCAATGTTTCTCAGTGAAATAGAAATGGAGGTATTTTTTACGAATTTTATGGACATTTGTTTTAAATAAAAAATGTATATATGAATTTGATTACGTATAATCAGTGGAAGTGTAATATTAGCTGAGCGAAATTAATGAATCACCGAAGATTTAATTACAGATTTATATTTAAATATCTTTCGAAGGATGATTCATTTTAATTCTTTTTTTAATTTCAAAGGGTTCAAGTTGTTGTTAATATCATTGTTTCGCCAATGTTAATAATGTTATTATTTTTTATAAAAGAATTTCTAAGATATTTATTTCATCTAACATTTTTTTTTTCATTTTTCGAAATGACTTTATTACAACGCATTTTTCATTATACAACGTTTTTACAATTCAGTAAGTTCTAATATAAAACAAAGGTACGGTAATAAATAGAAACTCTGGCGATCAAAACCAGTTCAACAAAAATTACGAAAAAATAAATTACAAATTCAATTTATTTTCACATTAATTCCTACCGTGAAAATATTCCGGGAAATTTCATATTTCGCCCATACGATTAACTCGATTTACTAGAGCTTAAATTTCGAATTTTGAAATCTAAAAATGACCTTCGACTTGTTTCAAATTTGATGCCTGGTAACTTGTTCGATTTCAGGGACACGGTATCGAGAAGGAATTTTTCCAAATTCAAAGAAATCACAATGACGTTAAGGCAACACTTGGTCTTTCTGCATCTGTTTGAAAACTCTCGGAAAATCCACGTCAACGCCCAGATTATCTATTCCTTCTTCTGCGTTTTCCTCGGTCGAAATTGTTGGCAACACATTTACTATTGGTGGTTCTGGACCTTTGTATCTCGCTGGAGAGCTCTCCCTCGAGTCGTCCATTTCTAGAAAAATCAAGAACGCCTTAATTTTGCTATGATTATACTTGCAAATCGAAAGTTCACTCTTCCATGTTATTGCATCTCACCGAAAAATCTGTTGACTCTTCTCCTCTTCATCGTTATAATTAATAACACCACCGCTATGGCCACTACAAAAACCATAACCGCAGCCATGCCGCGTAAAAGATTTGTCTGAAATTAATGCATTTTATTAGAAAAAGAGATTTCATACCCGGGGATTTTAAATATTAGAAATGCGATATTATTTATTCTAAGGTCGATTGAAACCTGAAGAAATTTTCTTGTAAAGAAAAAAAAAGTAATACATACTTCAAAGTCATTTTCCCATACGTCCTCCCAATCTTTTTTCACGATCAATTCCACCACGTGAATATTTATAGCCGAATTGTCGAAAATACCTCGCGATACACATTTATAAAATCCAGATTCTGCCGTCGAAACACCCTGAGAAGGAATAGATAAATCATATTTTTTATTTTTACCAATGGCATAGTTTCAGGTAGAGAAATAAAAAAATTGGGTAATGTAAAAAATAAACGAAAAATTGTCTGGGGCGTTTTTTATAAAATTCCATTAATTTCGTTTTTTTCTTATAATATCGAGAAATGAAATTTTTGAATACGATTATTTTTTAAAAAATACTCGTCAATATAATTGAAACTAATTTATCAGCATTAGTTTCATAGAGAATTCTTAGAAAAATTAATTGATTTATTTCTTGGCAATTATTTGATCGGTACTAGAAACTCTTTTACGATATTTTTAATTTTTAGTACATGTTGAAAATATTCCCATAAATAATCTACTATTCTAATTTTTATTTTCCAGGAGGTACTTAATTATTTTGATATTTTCCCAAAAGATTCCCCTTTTTCTGCCAATTTCTTTTCCATGAAGTACAATTTTTCTACATTTTTTATACCCATTCTATCGATTATTTTTTTTCAATTTTCTCGTCAACTCTAATTTTTTCTACACCAAGTATTTATTGATTCCAGGATCGACGGTATTACCCTGATCATCAGCTTCCCCGTAAGGACTTCGTAATTATATTTGTTTTCATCCATGGGATTTCCAGGTCCAATGATCCTCCTGTCATCCGTAAGTTGCCAAAACATGAATCGATGATGATCGTCGCTGCTGAGACACGGTAATTCCGCTAAATGTCCAGCGGGAACTTCGGCCACAGTAACACCACCGACGCAGTCATTTTCGACGAGAACCAGCACCACAATTAACGTAAACACGAAATTTTTTCTCATTGTTTGTTACGAAAAAACTATTTTGCCCCGAACCGTGATCCCGAAGTCTCCTCGAGGGATGAAATCCGCTACCACAAACCAACGTTCTTTTACCACAAGTGGTGGAGATTAAGGAACGCTAATGATTCACAACAAATCATCTTCAGTATTTTCTCCTTGGACGTATATAAAAAAAGCTACGTAACGAAGTTTCTGTTAATTACACAATGATTCTGTTGTTGCGCTGCGTTCAAACACCGAGGAAGGAACGTGGTGACTGCCGATCTTATGTAACACTTGAAATTGATTCCAGAAGAAGCTTTGGAAATAATTCCCGCTCCTCCTCCAGAAGGAAATCGCGAAAGCTGCCACGAGAAGCGGTTATGAGGATGAGAAATAATGGCCAGTCTGTTTCTTGTCTAATGTCTAATGTCTAATGTCCGACAACGAGGAATAATGTATTTATATCTCTCGCCCTATACATCCTTGGGTAATCAAAGTATTTATAGTAAACTTATATACTGTGACTTCGCCTTGTGACTACCGACTACGAGTAATTCCTTTCTAACTAAATGCTAATACATTTTTCGCATCTTCTTTTTTTTCAGCCGGGGAGGATCAATGAAAATTTGCTCGTGAAATGAACGAGACATTTCCCAAGTGTCTCCTCTTATAATTCCATCATTGCATAATTTATTTGAAAACCGTCTGCCGTTTGCAGCTTCTCGACAATGCTGGCAGACGCATTCCCCTTGTTTCACCGCTATTGTCTCAAAAACATGCATCTTCCATTGAATTGCAAATGTTTGGCAGGTACAACTTCACCTTATGTAAGTTCCATTGCTTCATTTGCATCGATAAGTACCGAGTACGAGCTTGATTTCACGTATTTTTGAAGGAACCGAAAATATTTCGTGAAATGGGAATTTTGTATCGAGTTGGAAAATTTTTGAATTTGAGAGTTTCCTTTAGTCTTTGATGGTATCAAATATTTGGATTCGTTTTGAAGTTAGTCTACGGATTTTTTTTTCCGGAAATACTTTCTTCCTTTTAATTTCAATATCGGGGAAATTTGTAATTAAAATTCGAGGAAGAAAAAAAAATAGAATGCTTTTTTCATTGGAATATTTGTCTTTGGTTCTGAGGCAAAATATTAAAATGAGAATAAAGGAGAACAAAAAGAAGTACGTGGTTTCGATAAAAATAATTTTCATGTTTAATATAAAAAACGTGTACAAAGTAGGAATACAAAATTTATTATCTAAAGTTAATATCAATATGCTATATAAATTAATAACGCGAACTTTGTATGAGATGAATGAAGACATCGACGGCTAATATTGGAAGAAGCAGCCAGAATGGGGCAAGCACAACTTTCGCTGGTAAAGTCCAGTGAGGTGCTTCCAATTTTAAACAGATAAGAATCTGAGCGCTAAGCTTCATTAGTACAGCCGCCATATACCATGTCTGAAAATAAAACATATGTTTTACTTAATTTCAAGCAAAATAGCGAAATCCCCAAATGAAAATAGGAACGAATGTTACAATTTGCAATTTATGTAAATTCAAATCATCAATAACTATAGAAAATACATTTGGAAAATGAGCAAGTCACTGGATAAAATTTATTCGATCGTTTGCATTTTACGTTGAAATTTTCAGAAATGAAATTTTTGCTCTAAATACTAAGAAATTATGGAATTTATAAAAAAGTAAAATTCTAGGTTAAAAAAATTATTAGGAAATATATTCTAACTTTTGAAAGAGAGAATAGGTAAATAGGTCAAAAATGGGTCTTTCTCTACACCCTTGTTTTCTAATCTTCTAGTAGTTTCAATTGCATTCTATAATTTACAAGTAAAGATAGGACATGACGTTCGTGGATTCAACAAGATTGATGTTAATATCATTTGACTTTTGTGTTTATCTACACATCTCATGATGGTTACTATCTTGTTGATATGTACATTTGATAGAGAGTCGAGTTAGAGTTTGATAGAATTCCACTTTTATTCGCTTAAAATTTCCCTGAAAATTTCTAGAAATAAACTAAAGATTTATAGAAATATTCATATATTTCTACCCATTGCGACACTTATAATTTTCAAAATTTTTCAATTGAGATTGTTTATTATTTCATAGACGTCTAGTAAAATTCAGAAAGATTTTCTTCGATCATTCTAATCAATGAGAAAATATACATCTTATATTGAAAATTCAAGAAAAGTAATAGAAACAATAAACAATTATTTTATTACTGAAATTATACTTTTCTTTTTCTCATACAAATTCTTTCCTTTTTTTTTTCAATTCTTGATACAATATACAAGTTAAAAAAATATTTCCTTCAAAACAGAAACGTAACATCCAAGAATATTAGAATATCGAATGCTTAATAAATTTTGAATCTATTAATTATTATATTTCCTCTAAGATATATTAACTTCAATAATTTCGTTTCATCACCAAAATTTATTCTGAAAAAAATAAAGAACAAATTTGTAACACTAGAGAGTTTTAGTTGGAAGTGAGAATTTTTCCAAAATCTCTGAAATTGTTTGAAAATTACAATTTCATTTGTGAAAGAGTCTCACCTTTCGTCTTAAGGTATTGGCTCGGTCATGTCCATTTTTGCAATGGGAAATCATGTTGAACAAAATGTAGATCAACAAGATATTGTCGTACAGCCACATAGGTATGAAAACAATGAACCAGTTCCATTGTATTCTCTGATCGAGTCTCAGTACCAGTAGTATCAGGAAAATCAGTAGATTGAACCACGTAAACAGAGCTCGATGCAATACTGCCATTGATCAAGGAGACTCATCGGTCGAGTTGCGACATTTATATTTTCTACCTATAACTTATCCGTGATCTTTCAATTTCGGTTCCAGGAACTACGAATCGCACTGTTTTTAATGTTTATCAACGAGAGCGTCGCCATGTTTCTCCGATGTCCGATCTCCGATGGATGCGGTTTCATGCGCGTCGTGCTCCCGCGCAGCAAAGGAGAATTATTTTGAAGGTATAGATATTTTGGAGGATCATAATTAATAACAATTTGATAATTATCGAGAAATTGTTATGTAAAAATAAATTTGTTGTATAACATAAGATTCGTATATTTTTTGGAGGTTTTTGGGGCATTTCAAAAAGAAATTGTTGCGATTATTCGGAGATTTTATAATTCCATTATACGGCAATTCATTAATGTTATATAGAAATTAAAATATAGTAATGGAAATATTCTATTGACATCATTGGAATATTGATACGATATATTTTAAATTCAAATTTTTACAAATGAAGTTCATATGCGCGTGTGTGTATATATATAGATAAATGGCGCGCGAAATTCGTAATTTCCATCCTCGGCAACTTCAGACTATTTTGTCTAATTGTTCAAAGAAATTAGCGGGAAGAATAGTGTATTTATTTTTCAATATATTGATTAATTCATTAATTAATTACTTCATTCATTTATTAACCATTTACTTAATTAATTAATCAGTTAATGCATTCATTTATTTATTATTATTACTATTATTGTTATTGTTATTATTATTTCATTCTATCGAACAGTAAATTCACTTTGAGAAATTTTATTTTGATTTATATGCATATGCATATGTATATATAAGTATAAATAAAATATTTGAGAAAGAGAAACAAGTTGCTTTTCCCACCTAATGCGATCAGCTGATCGCGTCAGATGATTCACAGCCATGTTTATTGAATTTCTTACATTCTTGAATCCGATATTTACGTTCAGAGATGTTACTACTGCATGAATTATCGCACCACGTGGTTGGTGCTTTTTGTAAAATGAGTAACATAAACAATAGGATAACGTCGTACGATACAATTTTAAAAATACTCTTTTTTTAATTTATTTTTGTTAATTCGAATAATAATCATTCCCTTCTTTCAGGTGAGGGTTAAATATTTGTCAATTGTCACTTGAAAATATATCTCTTTTGAAAACGGATTGGAAGTATAAGAAATGTCAGTTCGAGAAAGACAAAGTTCTTCGATACAGGATGAAAGGAATGAAAACGAGGTGGAGAACTCTTTCGGATTCGACGGGATGCTGTCGATGGACTGCAGTTTGTTGGACGATATCGAACTGGATCGAATCACTGGAAGTATGTAAATGATTCTGTGGATAATTTGTTGTAATTGAAGCCAGGAATTTTTATTTCATTCATTACATTTCATTTTATCACATGGAATTTTAGTTTATCTTGATTTGGATTTGTTAACTCTTTATTTTGCAAGATAATACATCGTTACAATATTATACATTTTGCATCCATTGAGATAAAGCTTATTTATTAAATAAAAATTTATGAGACAGAGCAATCCTTTTGAATAAAAATAAAAAAGAAAATAAGATAAATTCTTGATAAATTCCGTGGAAATAAATATTTTTATTTGGTTCTTCCTTAAAAAAAAATTATTATATTCAAAGAAGCTCTCAAAATCTACTTAGAATTTTTGGTACAACCAATTTCTATATTCCTTTATCTTTCGCTTTATGTAAATATAGGTACTGTGCAAACTAATACCGTGACACCGAGAATGAAAAATAAAATCGTGGAACACTCTGGATTACTTAATGCGACGACATTTTCAGTCTCGGCGGTAAACTTATCCAGCATTCCTGGAACTCCATCTCCCCCCAGGGGAAACAGTCAGGCTTCCGACCTGGTACCGAGCACACCTTTGGTTCCAGGAAAAAGTCAAAGACATAAACGCCCGAGTCGAGCCCAAAAACAAGAACGCCTACCCGAAGATACCCAAAACGAGGTAAAGAGAAAGTTCGATAATGACGACCCTCACGATTGGTCGTATTTATTCAGTCCTCCTTCGCTACCGACGACACCCGTTAAAAATGCAATACAGGAAGAAGTGTCTCCCGTCAAGAATTTCACGGCCATGAATTATGTCAACCTCAACATTAATGCTTTCACTTCGGTCAAAGAGGTACCGGATCGTCGAGAAAAAATTCAAAACGGATCGGAAACTGGTTCCGAAGAAAGAAAATATTTGAAGTCAATTCTAAAGTCACCAGTATCGGAATTAAACGAAAGTGTGATTTTCAAGACTCCGGAGCGAGACTTCAAGAAGAAGTACCCTCGAAGTCACTCGAGAAGCCCAAGAAATGGCGACAGCGATTCACTGATTAACAGTAAAAGAATAAAATCACCGATAAGTCCTGCTGAAGATAAGCCGCAAAATATTACGCAGAAAGCTGTGAAGTTCCAGGTACCCCCAGATCTTGAGTCATCCTTCCCTCGGCTGGAAGAGAGTTTACTAGAAGCTGCCGATCGGAGAAGAAAGAAAAATTCGGAAACCTCCATTCACCAATACAATTGTCCAGAAGACATTCAGAGACAATTAATGTTGGATTTGGATGAAACTTTCCCAGCGATTCCCCGACAATTCGATGTCGAGTCGGAGGGAAAGGGAAAATCTTTCTACGGCTTACCGGATATCGTTAAGAAATTGATAAAGCGAGTGAAGGGGATCGATAAGTTGTATGGTAAGCGAACGGGGCTTTCTCGGATTGCTAAATATTATGTTTCGAATATTGTGTAAGTGACATAATTGTCGCTTATGCAAAGCATAAATGACAACTGTGATAACATAATAAACATATGATTGTACATTGGCGTGAATTGGTTTGCAGAGTGGCAAGAAGAATGTTTGAATTTGGAAGCGATAGAAAAAAGAACAAATTTAATTTATGCGCTTCCAACAAGTGGTGGAAAAACTTTGGTTGCGGAGATATTGATTCTTCGAGAAATTGTCCGCAATCATAAAAATGCTATTTTTATTTTACCATTTGTCGCAATTGTACAAGAAAAAGTAGGTTTCTTTTTGTTTATTTCAAAATTTACGCTTCGCTTCGTTTTCATATGATTTATTATTAATATATTTTTTTAAACCTTCAGGTTCGATCTCTGGCACCTTTCGCTCTGGAATTAGGATTTTTGGTGGAAGAATATGCTGCTGGAAAAGGTTCTTATCCTCCGAAAAAGAGGCAGAGGAAAAATAGCATTTACATTTGTACGATTGAGAAAGCATTGAGTCTCACCAATAGTCTTATCGAGTTAAAACGTCTCGAAGAGGTAAAATATGAGTATAAAAATATTATCGTAAAATTTGGCGACTTGAAAGTTTCTGCGATTAATGAAATTATTTAATTTTGTTCAGATTGGAATAGTCGTAGTCGATGAACTGCATCTACTCGGCGAAAGCAGCGGAAGAGGTGCGACACTGGAAGGATTGTTAACGAAAGTTATGTACGCAAATGGTAATAATCAATTTACTCGAAAATGATTTTATGCTACAATCGAAATTTCTACTGAAGAAAATCGAATTCTCGCGTTGCAGAAAATGTCCACATTGTCGGCATGAGCGCAACAATTGGTAACTTGGACGAAGTCGCGCAGTTCCTAAACGCTGAATTATATACACAAAACTTTCGACCGGTTGAAATTAAAGAATACATTAAATGTGGAGATGACATTTGGTCTATCGATGTAAGGGACGAAAAAATGTTTGTTGATAAAAAAAAGGCTGGTTATCGGGTGAGTCTCTTTTACAAGACAAAATATCGATTTTTCGAAAAAAAAAACCATTTTTTTTTTACAAATTTTCAAACTATTCGATTTTCTTCAATATCTAGTGAATATTTAATTTAATTTTGATTGAAAATTTAACGTTCATTTTCATTAATTTTAATTTGATGACTTTCAAATACTTTCAGATCAACATTTTCAATTGTTACATTTTATTTGTATTTCTTTACATCGTTGTGTGTTTTATTTATTTTCTTTTTCATTTTCACGGAAGTAGTATTCGAAAGAAGCAAGTTTAATTGATCCTGATAAAATTGGTGGTCTAGTTATGGACATCGTGCCGAAAGATTCCTGTTTGATTTTCTGCTCGAGTCGTAAAAATTGCGAGAATGTTGCTCTGCTTCTAACAAAAGTTTTATTCAGGTGCTTACATTTCATTCTTCCTATTTATTATTTTTTCTTAATTTCTTTTGCAAAGAGGTCATTCTAACAAGTCTATCGTTTTTTCACAGAAATTTGGAAGAACATAAAAAACCCGAGAAGGAATTGTTAATGAAAGCACTCCAGGTGGAAGGATCTCTTTGTCCAATTCTAGCAAAGACTATAAAATTCGGAGTCGCTTATCACCATTCCGGTGTTACTGCGGATGAAAGGCTTTTGTTAGAAAGTGCATTCAAGGATGGTACGCTTTGCGTCATTTGTTGCACTTCCACTTTAGCTGCTGGGGTTAACTTACCAGCACGAAGGGTAAATATCTACAAATAAGAAAAATCTTTTCATATGACTTTATTTAATTTCTTCCCCGACTGTATTTAAATATAATTATAATATTTTACTTAAGCTAGTAAAATTCCTTTTGTAAAATATTTTTAAAAAATGATTATGTTAAAATGATATAGATTATTAAGATTAAAGTACAGTTTTTCTTTAATACCATTTTTCCAGATTTATATTACAATTTTCTCAGACTTCGTTTCCCTAAAAATTATAAATTTTAATTTTATTCTTTCTTCTTAACAGGTAATATTAAGGAACCCCTACGTGGGGAAGGATTTTATAAGCCTCAGCAGGTACAAGCAAATGATAGGGAGAGCAGGCCGTGCTGGTTTCGGTGAAGTCGGGGAAAGCATATTAATATGTAACCAGAATGACATGGGAAAGGTGAACCACCCCCTTTAATAATAACAATCATCTGTATGGAAATGCATGCAAACGCTGAAACTCAGGCGAATAATATAAATATAATTTTTTAACTAAATTAAACTAAATTAAAATATATATATATATTCCAGGTTCATGACATTCTGGTATCGAAGATGGACGATTCTTTGAGTTCGATGCATACCGAAGAGGACAGAGGCATCAACAATTTGATTTTGAGTGCCATTTTGCTCTCGATCGCGACAACGCGAGCCGAATTGCACAAACTCGTGGCCAAGACTTTGATGAGCGTCCAACAAGAGCGGTTTGGTATCAAAGTAGGAGATATTACTGACACGACCATATCGAACCTGGTCAAAAGCGGTGTTCTGAAAATTAAAGGGCAATCGATTTCTGACGCGAATTTGAATGAGACCATTGTCACCGATAAGATATCCCCGAGAAAAGTGAGGAAAATCTTGCTCGAGGCCGACACCGTTTTGGAAATTTGTGAACTCGGACGTGCAGCTATGAAAGGTTTTCTCCCCATTTTTTAAAATAAATTGTAGCCTAATTTTTACTTTCGCTCCTGATAAAAATGAACTTGATTGGAATTAAAAAATTGTAATATCATATCTATTAAAGAGGAAATTATTCTTTCAGGTTCGATGACTTTGCAAATCGCACAGGTCCTGTATGAGGATTTAAGATTAGCTCAAAAGCATTTGATACTATTGGATCACTTGCATCTCCTATATTTAGTCACTCCATATGAAGCAAATTCGCAAATAAATCCCGTTGGAACTGTTTATTACAACGTGGTGAGTATTTAATTTTTTTTTTTCCTTAAATTAATATAAATAATGAGAAACACTATTTTTAAAGATAAATCCATTTTGTAAAATCCATTCAGAAATTCACTTGAAAATAAAATAAAAAATCTGAAAGAATTTAAATAACTCAATTATAGAAAATTTGTTTCCGCTATATTTAGGTTCTAAATCTGTCGCCTCAAGAGATGCAAGTCGCGAGACTTTTAGGAATCAACGAGACAGTCGTATCGAAATTGCGGAATGGACCCATGCCAAAGGTGAACATCGCAGACTGTCAATTTTTATTTTTATCTATTTCGGTTGAAATTGATTTTTTGTTAGATCGAAAATAGCTCATAGGAGAACTGTAGGAACTTTTTTTTTCTTTCTAGAACGTGGATAAACGGGTGATACAAAGATTCTACATGACGCTGATGCTACACGAGCTGTGGAATCAGAAATCAATTTTCGCGGTGTCGGAAAAATATCAAGTAAATCGAGGTGCCATTCAACAGCTGGTCAATTCCGTCTCGTCATTTTCTTCCTCAATCGTACGATTTTGCGAGGTGAGTCTTTGGAATATTTTATTACATGGAAATCCAATTTTTAGCCATAAATTTCCATCGCAATTTGAAAAAAAAATAATTAACACACGTTATCCTTACTAATTTATTACTATTTAATACAATTGCAATACATTTTACCCTAAATTAAATTATTATGGATTATATTTTTCCTTCTAAATTCAAAATTGTCCTATATTAAATTTTCCTAGTGACAGAATTTTTGGATTTTCTTTAATAATAATTATTACAAGTAATTGTAATAATTACCATCTTGTTTTATTTTTTTAAATCAATTTTCGTTTCTAGGAATTAAGTGAATTCTGGCCATTCAGGGATTTGTTCACGACGTTCAGCAAAAAATTGTCCTATTTCTGTACAGCGGAATTGGAATCTTTGATGGAACTTCCCGGTGTCAAAATTGCAAGTATTTATTGCGTTTATTGCATTTCTAAAATTAATAGAAGCAAAAAAAATGAGGTAGAAATGGGAGACCAAATTTAGCGTAACTGTTTTGGGATTCCAATATTATAATAGCTTCCCGAATCTGTAGTTTCAGGCATCACTGTCAATTTTCATATCCTCTGAAGCTTTTATAGATTTACTTCCGATGTTTCTGCTCAATTGTCTTAACTATTTATGGCACGTCTGAGTATTTGAATATTAAAATAGTAGATTAAATTTTCGAAAGTGTTAATCGTTAATACCTGTTCCATTTTCTCCTCAAACATTTATAAATTTATGCCTTGGTGTCATTTTTCGATACATGTACTAAAAATATTTCAAATTTGGATTTTTCTTATTCAATTACAAATTGAATGATAATTCTATAATTAATTTTTGGAATGAAATCTTAATCCAGGTATTTCATCAGATTTGAAATATCGAAATTTCAAGAAAGGTATTCGAAATAGTGAGAATTTGTTATATTAATTGAAATTCATTTTCAGGGTCGAGCTTATCAGCTGCACAAAGGAGGTTTCAAAAATTTGCAATCCATAGCGAATGCGAATCCCGAAGAGTTACAAAAATGTTTAAAGTATTTATCGAAGAAATCGGTGAATCAAATGATCGCCTCCGCAAATGTAATTATAAAATTGTTACTATTATTTATATTATTGTTTGTGTTAATTTTATGCTGATAACAACTCGTTGGAAAGCGAATCTGAACTTCTAAATTCGGAGTGTTTTAGCATTTTACGTATGTAATATTTTTTTGAGTGTAAGATTTTTAATCCCTGGTATTTTTTCCGTTTTTCCAGCTTTTGTTGTTGGAAAAGGTAGAGAATTTGAGGGACGAAGCCGTGGAAGTTATGGGTGGCATCAATTTCAGTTCACTAGAACTTGGATTCTAAGTTAAAACATTTCATCACAAAAGAATCAGACAACCGAAGTCTTCAATTTTGACATCGTGCGATTTCTTCCCGAATTTCTCAAAATTTGCTGGTTTTCGCTGGTTTACGTAAGATCTAAGGTAAAATATTGCCAGTGGCGCGATGCCTCAAGTAAATTTACATTTACTGCCCAAAGTACCTGAGTACCGTAAGATTCGTATTTCTAGTTATTTACATATTTAGTTTTTTAATAATTTTACAGTAATTTTGTATAAAGAACTGATGAATTTCTTTTTTGAAGATTACTCGTGATCAAAACCGTCTTTCAATGAAATAACTAAAGCGTAGAAGGTTGAGTTTTGAAAACTCTTTTTTTTGTTAAGTTTTTCAATTTTGTTTAAAAAACAAAAAAAAAATAAATTATCAAAAACGCGTATTAATTTCAGAAGAAGAAAGTTCCATCAATTTTGTAGAAAAGATATTATCTTAATTTTGAAATTCTCAAATTTCTCAGAAATAATTCTAAAGTTAAAAAAAGGGAGAACTGCCCAAAAATGAAATCAGAAATTTATTAATGAATTTTCGCAATTGATCGTATAGAATAAGGTAATTGTATTTTTTTATTGTACTTATCATAAAAATAGGTCGATGAAAAATGTAAAGCCAATTGGACAAAAATTACTATTACACTTATTAAGTGACTGTTCGATTGGTAATTTTGTTTATTTAGTTAATAAATCTAATAAATTTGTAGAAAAAATTTGCTACTAAATTTATGTCATTTTAAGAACAATCGGAAAATAAAAAATAATTAATAAAAAATAGAAATTAATGAGAACTGATAACTTTTTTGTGTCAATCAGAACAATACGTGTAAAAATTGTAACGTTTTGTTTAAGCAGACACATAGATAAAATATTTTCATAACGAAGTAAAAATAATGCTTCGAGTACTCGGCATTGTCGCACTTCCAATTTATGATACAGATATTAATTTGAAAAATATATCTTTCCGATATGTATATATTGTTACATATATTATTATACGGAAGATTCGCGCAGTAAAATTTGAAATCAGCAAAAAACAATTCATTCATTCATAATTCGCTATTTGTTTAAATTAAGTCCATTTTTTTTCTTTTCATATTTTTTTCCTATAAAATTGTTTCCTTCTCAATTAATTGAACTTTTTGTCGTAAATCAATTTATTTTCAGTCATTAATTTTCTGTAGCTTGAAATTTCATTAATTTTATTCCAATTTTTTACCTTGATTTTTTTTCCAAGTGAAGAGGTAAAGTAAAGCAATATCGATTTTGATTACTTATATTCTGTAATATAAAACTATATATTTTATCTCTTCTTATACAAACACGACTTCAGAACTATAGATGGTAGCTTATTTCCCGTTTGACTGACATCACGTTCTTTCACGAAATCCATGAAATAAAATAAGTTATGCGACAGGTCACTCCAACTGTTGGTGAATCCGTATTTTTCCAACAATTTATAGAATTGTTCAATATTGTCGAACCGAGATTCCACTTCGGCTATTTTTAATATTCCGCTGAAATGATACGTCGAGTATTAAATTTCATACGAAAATTAACAAAATCAGTATTGATCAGCGTAGGTTGTGGATTTTCGCTAAAAGCACATTTTTTTCTTTGAATCGCATTCGGTAAAAGCAATTTTTAGCAAAGAAAATTCAATAATTATTATTAATTTGCAATTGGATTTTATCATTTTGCAGTAAATGTGACACTGGGATTGTTACCGAAAAAAATGTATAATTTAATAGATTATTAATGATATTGCACGGATATTCCAGAAAAATTGCAAATTCAGCGTATCTCAAATTATTTTGAATATTCGAATATTTCGGTAAGTTAAATAATCCAGAAAAATCACTGAAAATTAATTGAAAGTTACTACTTATTGATAATTAATAATTTATAATATATAATCGCAACAGATATTTCTTTTTTTTTAATAATTGATTTACTTACTTTTTCTTCAAGACTCTATTAGCTTCCAATATGTAATCACCAAGGTTTTGTCCCATCAATGATAGACAAAATACAACAACATCAACCCCGTTTGTTAACAAAGGGGTGTGTGCCATATCACAGGCCTTGACTTTATCATTAACAGCAACCAAATCAAAAGAATGTACAACTTGGGGTACGGAGTCCGCGAGCTTCGCTTCTCCACAACCGAAATCTGCAATCACTCGATCCTTCGGCCTGTGAAAATGGAATATATAAACAATAATAATATTGAATATGTATTTCATGAAGAAAATTGCATATCTGTCGTTTAATAATTACAATTAATACAATATAGCTATTACATTGAAAATCAATAATTTTCATTAAAAGTTTGAAATTCGTAAATCTTATTTAATTATTTGATTCTCTATCAAAATATTTCGTTGCCAATTAATTTTACAAACACAATTTTTTGAAGAATTCCTATACATTTTCCGAACTCCTAAAGACACGTTGAGAAAATCTGGACAAAATTAATCCCTTAAGATCTCAACTTGAAATTGTTAAGAAAAAAAAAACATTACCCTTTTATTGGAGCAACATGACATATAATTAGGTATTAATTGGATAAGAACTTCAGACATTTACATTCCAAGTAATCTTTCTTCTGGGATTCGACTAGGATCAATATTTCAAACACTTCGATCGAGCGTTCGATGCGAGCAGATGTTAATTAAATACGGGACATAAAATGGAATAGGATACAATTGGTTTTTAATTTATTAAACAATGTCTCCCTACGATTTTACACTTTTCTCATCAAATTCAATTTTTAAGAGCCTAAGGTGACGCGACTGCATGTCTGAACATATGTGTCTATGAATTTCTTAGAGCACTCAATTTTTAATAAGAAGAGTGCAAATTCCCAAATTTAATGGGACTCCACCTAACGATACCGTGTATCAAAGCGAAATATATGATTATACGACTGCTTAATAATTTACATTAATTTCAGTGATGTTCCCTCTCTTATTCGATAACACGTACAGATATTTCGCAGAAACCGAGAAAGCTCTATATCCTTCTATGGTTATTTTAAACAGCTAGAGAATTTCATCGCTAATGAAAGAATATCCTTCTAGGAATTCACTTGGTTATTATTTTCAGTATCTAGGGGCGAATTTTATGCACTAGCTTTTGTTAATATTCAAATACGTGTGTCCATAAATTTTTTAAGGTAGCAGTGGAACTCGACTGGGAGAATAACTAATTTTTTAATTTATCATACACGTAAGATCGAAAGAAAGTATTATATATACGTGTGTAAAATTATTCAATCGCTCGGTAATTCAGTTTATTCGATTATTAGTATTGGGACGGTAGCAAAATTAAAATAAAAGACAACAAAATTTTTAAATGTAGATACATATCAACGAGATTTAAGAAATCGGGGGAAAAAATGAGATTTCGCTCAAGATAAATATTTATTTCTCATTTTGCAAACGTTGAAAAAATGAATTTTTAGGGGAGTGGAGGAAAAGGAGTCACTTGCAAGCTTTTCGAATTATTAAGTAATTTGTATACCCTCACGTTTTTTAAATAATAATAATAATAATAATAATGAACATAATGACAACGATTAATACTTACATTTTCAAAATAGACGCGATCATCACATCCACTGGATTTAAAGGCCATTGCTGGACTTGTTGCTTGTATCCGTCGTGATAAGCTTTAAAAGCTTCGGGATCCTCCTTGAAATATTTTTTGGAATCTGAGCTTTGATTGTTGTATAAAGTTTCATTGAGAAACCGGAACCTCGAAGCGCGTAAACGAGCCATCATACGATCACGTAAACCATCGCTATCGGTTGAAAAGCATTTTGTTTTTACGTTCTTTTGGCTCTTTGTTAATATAGTTTCCAGTTTTTTCAGATTCAGGTTGCAATTATTTACAACGATTCTGCTTTGTTGCGATTTATCCTCCTGAATTTCCTCATTTTTCGAGGAATTCTTCTTCTTTTTCCGCTTATTTTTCTTGCCAACTTCCGTTGCAGTTTTTATCTCAGATTGGGTTTCGTTTTTCGTAATTTTCGGTTTTTTCAAAATACGTTGTTCACTGGAAAACGTAGTATCTGTCGATTTTCGTTTCCTCTTTGAAACAACCGTTGCATTGGGTATCGACGTACTATTTTCTGGCACTTTTGAAGGATTTTGCTCGAACGTCTGCTCCTCCGCCAAAGGTTTCGATTTTTTTCTAGCCTTCGTTGGATTCGTTATCGAGATCTTCTGTGTAGGTTTTAAGGATTTCTTATCCTTTTTGTGTTTTGGGACTTTCTTTTTTTTCGCCGGGTTTCCAAAGTTCAGCTTTCTCGCATTTTTTGGTTTGCCAACATTCTGTAAAAAAAAAGAAAAGGTAATCAGCGATTTCTCAGAATTTTAATTATTAAATTTATGTGTAATTAATTTTCGTATTTTTTCCACAATTTCGCGAAGTAATATATTTAAGTAACTTTATTATTACCATCTTGAACATTGTTACGATTATTATTCTTATCGCTAAAAATACTAATAGTATAAAATTCTATAATCCGGTTCATTTTTGTACCATCGGCATTATCATTATTAGTTTCTTTCGAAAGCAGATTCGGATTCGGAAACGTCTTTAGAAACAAACATATTTATAAGAAAAAGAAACAATCCTCGTAGTTGCAGCTGAATCCCGAACGTGTATTCAATTATTCATACCGGCATGCTATTTGTTGATCCCGATAGTCGAGGGGATTTAATACGATTTTAAGAGAAACTTTATTTTGGAGTAGCGCAACGAGGTAGGTACATATTCGATTGAAGGTAATTTTCCCCATTTTGCCTGGATTGTGAATAAAGCAAGAGTTCTGGTTTTAAATCTTGTAATAATAATTGTAATATTACCTCCGCTTCTAATATAAACTGTAATCGAATTTAATCTTTGATTTGCGAATCCAATATTACATCGACAGTATCGGCAGAAAATCGTGCGAAGTTAAATCTTCCGATGCATGTATTTAAAATTCTCTAATTCAGATAATACCTCAAAATGACAATTATTAAAATTCGCTGCTATCTCGCTAAAGGTGAAAGACGGTCTTATTTTAACCCAAGATCACTATGGAGGGAGTTTGACTTTTATAGAAATGTTTAAATACTCATTACAGTTGAAAAGGTCAGGAAAGGTGAGATGTTATAAGTGACAAAGGTTTCCTATAGTTGCTTTTTGCCATGCTATAATTTGATGCTACGGAAATAAGAACGGAGAAGGTCAGAAGCCGGAAGTAATGTTAAGTTATTATAAATATATTGGTTGTTTATAATAATTTTCTTTTTCATTCTAAAATGTAACTCTACCAAAATAAAATTCATTTTTACATTGGGATTAGTTACCAGTTTGTGCCAAACTGCATACAGATGCATATGCATACTTATTCTATTTGTTACTATTTGTGTGACCTGTTTAACATTAAACCTACCGTGACGTCACCAAGCCATTTAAAATACATGTAAAAAAGGTCATTTGACCGCTCCATGGTAGGTTTAGTGTTAATAAATAACTGAATAAATAAAAATAAAACAAACCTTCTTTAAGTGTTTCCTCCGTAATTTTCCCTGCGATTTTCTTCCCTCTTTGTTACTTTTTCCGATCGCGGTCATTTTGAATCACGAAAGATATCACAATATTTAAATATTCTTTTCTTTTAATTATTGTTTATTTATTTTAAGTCACATGGAATCATTTCGGGCCACAAATGCACATTTCGATAAAACTATTTTCCCGTTCCAAGAAAAAGTTCCTCGCAATTGTCACAGATGGCGTTCCGTGAGATTCCCGGAGTCATGCGCCACCCGTGGTCAGCAGTTGAAACTCGTACCGTTGAAAATAAGTATCGTGCCAAAAACCAACTTCCGCAAGGTAAAATATTTAATTTTAAAAAATATATATGTATAAATTAAAAAAAGGCTATAATAGTTCCAAATTGAATAATAATATTGCAAAATCCTTTCGAAAAGTGGGCGTTTTTGTGCATCTCCGTGACGGTCATTCACACGAGAAAAAATGATAGTAGATGGTAGAGAAAAAAAAAGACAAATTCTGTCTTCGTTTAAAGTTGAAAAACGCCACTCGGTATCAAATCGTTCGACTAATTCCATATCACGCTTCATTTATTATGCAAAAAGCATGTCAGTCTTCTCGTTGGATTCGCTGGAGAACGACGGTCGCCAATATTCCAGCTCCAGGGACTCTTTAATCGCCGAAGATGAGGGAAAATCTTCGAATTCCCGCTTGGGAGAACAAAGGTCCTTTCATCTACATTTGTCGGCCCCGGAGGAACCGGCCAGAGGTCGCGCAGGTGAGTACCAGTATACACGAACCGATTCGATTTATTTATATTTGAATTTATGTTTGGTTTATTAATACTTTACCGACCGTTAGCCTATTAATCGACTTTTTGTCGCCAACGCCTACCGACCGATAGCCTATGTATTAATCGGCTGTTTGTCGCCCATGCTTAACACAATGACTGCCACGTAAAATTAAACTTTACGTGACTCCTTATTCACGCCGCGTGGGTCGCAATGGTATGCGCTATTGCATTTGTCATAATAACCAGCGCGGCCTGTACGGAAAATTTAGTGTCGGTCACCGGTGACCGATATGGCAATTAACGCGTTAATAAATATATTTAAATTTAAATAATAAATATAAAAAATTCAATTCTTGATTAACATCCTAAAATTCTGTTCTAAATTTAAAGGGCCCATGACGTAAGCATTTCTAAATATAGTCAACTTTTTTGCAACGTCATGGACGTTCTTTTTATGACATTGGTTCCTCGCCTAGCCTGGTATTTATTTACAGACAAGTTAGAACCTGCTCTAAATTTAAAGGGCCCGTGACGTAAGCATTTCTAAATATAGTCAACTTTTTTGCAATGTCATGAATATTCATTGTATGACATTGGTTCCTCGCCTAGCCTGGTATTTATTTACCGACAAGTTAGAACCTGCTCTAAATTTAAAGGCCCCATGACGTAAGCATTTCTAAATATAGTCAACTTTTTTGCAACGTCATGGACGTTCTTTTTATGACATTGGTTTCTCACCTAGCCTGGTATTTATTTACAGACAAGTTAGAACCTGCTCTAAATTTAAAGGGCCCGTGACGTAAGCATTTCTAAATATAGTTAACTTTTTTGCAACGTCATGGACGTTCTTTTTATGGCAATGGTTCCTCGCCTAGCCTGGTATTTATTTACAGATAAGTTAGAACCTGCTCTAAATTTAAAGGGCCCGTGACGTAAGCATTTCTAAATATAGTCAACTTTTTTGCAACGTCATGGACATTCATTGTATAACATTGGTAGCCTGGTAATTACAGACAAGTTAGAACCTGCTCCAAATTTAAAGGGCCTATGACGTAACATACCGAATACGAATGGTTTGCGTTAGAGGCTCGACAAATCCAGAACAGGTTCTAACTTGTCTGTAAATACCGAGTCTCATATCATACTATAAATATTGTAGAAAACATTGAAAGCTGATTTAGAAAAGGTTAAAGCCACATTAAGACACAAAGGATTAGTATTTTGCTTGGTACAAAAATATAACTGTTGGTACGATTCATTGTACACCCGAATCTTTTATCTAAGAAAATAATAACAATATCAAAATAAACCTGGGTTCTATTCCACAAACTTTTGAATCCTCAGAGATTTTTCAAGCCTTTTCCTATTTCTCCGTTTTCATCTTCTTCCATTAATTATAATTGTATTTAGAAATTGTTACCATATTTACATTAAAATTTCTTCCTCCGGCGGAAATCTCGGATGGGGTTTTTTTAACACGTTCACCCACCGGTGGGTCACATTTAACTGTTCCGTGGGCGGTTCCGCCCCACGCGGAAAAACGTAAATATCGGCCCCGGCGTGAATGTGTTAAATTCACAATGAAACGCCTCACATATGTATAATTCTTCAATTATATAAAAAATTGTATACATATACATTGTATACGCAAGTTTCGTTCGATTTCAAATGGTCAAACATTTACTTAAAAACAAATTATATTGCTTTAGAGTCGAACGGGGAAAAAAGCACACGTATGTACACACTTTGAGCAATTCCGTAGTACCTATAACATATATTTAATACAGAATCTCTCGGGGCGGACGAAGAATAGCCATAGAATATTCGCTTTTCCCCATTTTTCTTTGAGATCCGCTTTTTATTTTATTCCATTATTTACAAACTCGAGTTTCATTTCACTTCGATACACACACACACACGGATATTCTATCGATATTAATTATTCTCTGGAATCCCCATCGTCCCTCCGCACCTCGGTATCTCCGATAAAAAGCGCACGCGAGCTCGAGAACCACCCTCGGGGGCTCTGATCGGGCTCTTTCTTCTCGTACCCTCGCCGTCATCAATGGAAAAATTAATTAGACTTGTAATAATCATCAAGCCAAGGACGTAATTACAGCCTGCCGGCAAAGGAGTTTAACGACTACAACCGTGTTTACCCTTATTTTTGGCTCATGGGGTATCGGGGAATTCTCAAGGTAGGAACTCCGAGGCAAAAGTTTTAGCAGCATTTCGCGGTAATGCTCCTCCTCGTCTTTCCAAATTACGTTGTTCTTTAATGAACACACTTTTACGACAAGCCATTAAGAGACTTTTCAAGATATGTTAGAGAAACACTTGACCGGAATTATTTCATTAAAGGACGAACTACTTTGTATTTTGGGGAGGGAATGTGCCGCAGGAATGTAAGAGAATGCGCTTCCGAGCGGTTTGGAGTTTTGTTTTACCGGCAGAAAATGGGAAAACGGGCAAACCAGGGCAAAAAGGGCCGAGCGAAATATCGAGTTTCCAGGGGCAGAGCACTTTTGAGCGTATTAGCTATATACATATAGTAAAATTAACTATATTTTTACTATGCAGCCGGGTGCCGCGGGGCGTCGAACAGGTTTTATGGTTCATTTGAAAAGTTAATTGCACCGTATGTCGGGGGTAGTTGGTATAATTAGGGTTAACTATGTCAGTACAGCACGAGTAACTATATCGGTTCAGCAACAAAGTAGAAGTTTTATAGTAACTGAAAAATATTTAGTTACAGTTAAAAATGGTAGGAAATTATACGATTTTTTTGTCAAATGCCCTGGAGTCCCATAGGGTGGGACTCTAGGGATGGATGCAATCGAAGAATCGATACGAAATTCGATATAGAAGTCCAGTCTCACCTGCTAGGCGAGATAAGAAGGCTGATACGAAAAAATAAATAAATTATTAAAAATAAATAAGTTGCCGTAAAATTACGAAATTATTGTAGAAGCTTTTGCGAAGAAAAAGAAATGGAAGATGAATAATGCTTATTATATTGTCTTGACAAAAAAATTTATAGAAAGGTTTTTTTTCTGTCTTTTTTCTTCGTAAAAGTTTCTACAATAATTTGGTAATTTTACGGCTACTTATTTATTTTTAATAATTTATTTATTTATTCGTTTCAGCCTTCTTATTTCATCTAGTAGGTCCTTAACGCGTGATGGGGCAATTGAGAGACAGTAAAATACAGAGAATGGTCAAGTTAAAGTGAAGTGGAATATCGGATTAAAAGGTGGTAACGAATTAGGAATTAATTAAAGAGTAATAGATAACACGAGTAAGGCAAGAGATAACGTGAGTAAATACAAGAATAGAAAAAGCAATAGAAAGAATAATAAAAATACAAAAAACAAAGGGGATGACAATGCACTTAGTCGCAATTCGACGTAATTAATTATTAATAAATCGACCAATCAATTGATACATGAATTCATAATTATAATTATACACGTTGCAATTGATATTGCACCTGTTGCTGTGGTACACCATAGTTACACCATAAAAATGGTAGCGTATTAGGAATAGTTAAAAAATAGTAACGGAAAATGATGACACGAGTAAATACAAAAGTAGAAAAAGTCATAAAAATGTAAAAGCAGAAGCGATAACGATACACTCGGACGCAATCCAACATAATTAATTATTAATAAATCGACCAATCAATTTAGAGATATATTTATAATTAATATTACACACGTGGCGATTAATATTGCATCTTTTGCTGTAGAATATGCAGTTACACCGTAAAGTATGATGGGTCGAGGCATATATACAAGCTTAACTTTCGTCGACTAGCCGATTTTACCGCATTTTTTTGTCTCAGCGCACGGTTGTTTCTTTGGGGAACGTTTCGGGTATCGGTTGTAATGAAACCACCACGCTCGACGTCCCTCGGGATTGCAGTTAAGGGAGGAATGCGATAATTACAAGTGTAGAAGTCGTAAACGGGTCTGATCATAGACGGGGAAAATCCCAGCTGCCGAGTAACAATGAAAAGTCTGCTTCTGATGGTAGAAGATCAATGGAATTTTCAGCTGGAATGTTATACCGTCGAGTTTCACGTTGGTTCATTCGTTTATTTTATCTCCGCCATCCTTTGAAAGATAAACCTTTCCTCTCTCTCTCTCTCTCTCTTTTTTTTCCTCTTCTTCTATCGGATATAATGGAAATTAAATTAGAGTTCGACGTTTCGGGGGTCTTTTAAAAGGTTTATTTTTGCAAGACACGAGCTATCGTGCGTTTCATTATCGAATTTCAATATTATCTTGCCTCTAAAACAGTAATACGTGCGATGAGGTAAGGGATGATCAAACGGGGTTGTTTCGACACCGTAGAGGCGCGATCCAACGTTTTTCTTTTATTTGTAGAAACACCTACGAGGGAAATAGGCTCCTGGGAGTCGAGCAATTACCGATTAATTAGTTTTCCTTTATCAACATTTTTTTTTTATTAAGGAAAAATAAGTACGCGCTTCGGAAAGTGCGGATTTTGGTCCCCCTTGGCGTACCGATCTATGTTGCGACCTAGTGCGAATTAGTTTCGCATTTTCGAAAAAAAAAATTCCTAAAATAATCTTCGATTATAGGATTTTCAATTTCTTTTTTTTGGGCTCATATTTGATTCATGATTCGCTCAACGCTTGAGATTCTCGTTTATTGTAGATTTTTAAAAAATTCCACCCAACTATTTTTAATTCTTTGCATTTCTTGAATTCGGAAAAAAAACAAATATAATTTTGATTTATTTTTTTGTCGGTTCCTTTATTACCGCGGGTAGATGTTTCAATTTTATTGTTAGCTGTTATTTTTGCGTATCATTTAATAATTTTATTAACTCATTTTAATTGCAAAACCAATATTTCAAGTAAATCATTCCTATATAAATTTTGAGAAATTTCACAATTCATGTTTATTTTTCCACGAATATTTTTTAGTGGTCATATTATCGTTTTATTGACTAATTCCCAAGGTTTAATACCAATTCTTATTCTTATTATTATTATTATTATTATCATCATTATTATTATTATCATTATTATCATTATCGTTATTATTATTATTATTATTATTATTATTATTATTATTATTATTATTATTATTATTATTATTATTATTATTATTATTATTATGCAAAAATAAATATATAATCCACTCTGGGACCCCTTCGGTGCTTTTTGCAAAGTAAGAATTCGCCAAAAAACGAGACGAACCAGTTGCTGACCCGTTATCGGTTACACGGCTTATCTGAAACACACCCATGAATGATAAGACTGCTTCTGGCACGCAGGATGATGTCACGAAAAATGTTGAAATGCAATTAATCGTTTTACCTATCTATTAATCTTCCATTCGTCTCTAGTTTTTGTCTACGCGTTACCCGAATTTCATAGAAATTTTTGTTTTATTTGTTTCTCCTAATTGTACGTCAATTATAAAAGTTGGGAGAACTTTCCTGTTTGTGCGCGGCTTTGTTACCGAATAACCCGAAAGTTTAACACAGCGGCATTCACAAGTGCATATATTTCCTTCCATATCAATTTGAATGCAACCGAGCGTGGAAACAATCGGTATAAATTCATAGAAAATGTTTTTCCCCGGCACAGAGGAGGGTAAAACCGGATAGTTGATAGTTCAGGCATGTACGGTAACGCTATCGTTCCATTGTCGGTATACATTATTGTGACTAGGTACACACGCGGTCAAAAAGTAAAAAAAGGATAAAAAAAGAGAGTGAGAGAGAGAGAGAGAGGACGAGAGTTAGCAAAGTTCTAGGCATCCATTGGAATGCACCGAGTGCAGCTGAAATAAACATAATTAGACGCGTACCCGCTTCAGACCCACGCGTTTATCTCCACGAGAAGGGTCGTGATCAGGAGAGGAAATTTGAGGGAATTGTTAAGCAACAAATGGGACTGGCATTGTTTGTTATCAAGTTCTGGGTTGTAATAAAAAAAAAGAAACAAAATACCTTTTTTTCTCGACTCGATGAAAATCGGGAGATCTTATTTTGGGTCAATTAGAAGCCATATATTAGTTACTAATTATTTTATTTAGCGACATTAGTATGTAATTTTTTTGATTTGTGAAAAAATAATCAATTGAACGAAAAATAAGAGAATTTGCTCTTACATAATAAATTGTAATTCTAAAATTCAATGAAAAATAGGCTCGAATGACGGAGCGAGTAGACGTTCTTCTAAAATTCCGTCTCGAACAAAGGAAAAGAAACCGAAGCTCAAAAAGAAGAGTAGTCCCATATTTCCAGTCGTAGCTATCACGAAAAAACCAGAAGGATCCTATTTGGAGCAATACCGCCAACGTAAATATTATATATATTATTTTATAATATTTTATAATTTAACATTATTTCTACCAAAGGTGAACTTTCGAATTTTAATTTTGAATTATTTTCGAGGTTCAATATAATCTTTTTTTTGAAATCCACAAACGGGAGGTGCTTAGTAGCACTGGCAATTTTGCGTCTTTAAAAAATTTGGTATTAATTAACAAAATTTATTTCAATAATATTATAAATTTCAAAATTAAATTCACTTTTACTAGAATTTTTTCCGTATGCGTATTTTTCATGTAGCGTTACCCCACGGCACGTGGACCCATATTGACCCCCGTGGGGTAACTAAGGGTTAACAAAGAAATTGTCCTCTCTAGAGGCCATGGCGACCGAAAGGGTTGGTTTAGTCTGATATTACGGAAGTTTAGAATGGGTGTTGAAAATTCAGGCTGCTTTCGAGATTATTTTTAATGAAAAAATATATAGCAATTTGCGGTTTTTTTTATATTGCCAATTCTCGGGCAAGAATGGTCACATAACGGAATACCGAAAGAGACTGGAATTGTTTCGATTCATCAATTTCACTTGTTACTCATAAAGAATGATATTACGAAACCATCCCCTATTCTGACATTTTTAACCTCAAACTACCGTATAATATGTTTTAATTAAATTTTTCAGCCTTTTATCCCCTTAACGCGAAAAGCCAAATTATTGCCAGACACAAGTAATTTTTACACTGATTGTGGAAGAAAAGGGAATCGTCGAAATAATGAAAATTGCGACAAAAATATACTCGTGACGTAAGATAATGAAATTAACACTATTTCTACCAAAGGTGTCAAAAGACACCTTCTAGAATTCGAATGTAAAATTATTTTCTAGGTTTAATTTAATTTTTTTTTAATCCAAAAACGAGAGGTGCTCGGTAGAGTAATTATGAATCTTTACAAAATTTGGTATTAATTAAGAAAATCTATAATAATTATTCCAGATGGATTTTTCGATTTTTAATAGACTAAAAATTTGTACAAATTATATACAAAAAATTGGGTCTATTAAAAAACGAAGGTAACCGATATAAAGACCAACGAAGAATACTAAAATACAAATTTAAGAAAATCTATTTTAATTATAATTCTATATTTGCGATTTTGTATTTTTGCTTACGTACAATTAGCGCGGTAGAAATAGTGTTAAATAGATTTCCACTAAAAGTCAAGTCTTTGTTATTTTTATAAAAGAAATTGTTCGATCTTCAAAAATTTCTTGTAAGTTCGTTTATTTTTTAGGTATATAATTTTACGTCACGAACTACACAGAAATTTTAAATAATTTATGTTTCTTAATTATTGAAATTGCCATAAAATATTGAATTTCCGAATTATTATTTATCCAATCCGATTTCTCATTACTATTTCGATATTTCATGTTTTTCCGCAATTAGAGTAATTACATGGAATGTCCCCTGATTGATCCAGGAGCGAAACGTATTTTCCCTGAGAGTAACGAAGGTATGAAACGTGTATATTTGTGACTTTCGTAGGTGTCGAAAGAAATCGAAAATATCTCGAGGGTTCTACCCAGTCGATTTGCGGTGACAGTTCGTACACCACTTTAGACAACCGAACGTCTTCTTCTGTAGCCTCGAGGGACGATCTTAGAGAACTAAGTTTCTACCCATGTCTGCCGGCAGATAAAATGACACAAGAAACGAGAAGCACAAGTCGTTCTTCTGCTGAAAATCTTGACTCTTCGATTATCGGTGATATCAAGAGTGATGTTTCTTATAAACTTTCGGAAACGAATCAAGGAAAAACAAGAACTTATCGTCCTTATACTATCGAGGATTACAAAGCTCTACCAATACCACGGGATGACCGTTCTCTCGGCCCTGATAAAGTGGCCGTGCAAGAAAAGGTACCTCTCTTTTTGTATCAAAGATGAGTTGCTGTATGTGCGAATGTGTTTCCCGCCGTTACTTTATCATTCTTGTTGTCGTCACGCAGTATAGTTGTCTCGCAAACGAAGATCGGGTATTTTTCGAAATCCCAATTTCAATAATTTTCCTCAAACCCCGTCCACTTTTGGCCCATTTGGGGGATGAAATCTTGTTACTTTCCGTGGACATAATTTCATCAAAATTCAAATTCCCTATAAATTATGGCGTGGAAAAATATCACCGGAAAAGGGTCTCATAGGTGGATTGGTAAGGTCGATTTTTTGCTAGGCTGGGCTTTGTTGTTAATTAAAACGTGAAAATTAATGAAAGGTGTCATTTTTTCGTACCCATATTTTCGATCCAACGTAGAGTTAAATTACTAACAATAAAAAATGTAAGTTTAAAAATCGTAAAAAATTGACTTAAATACCAAAAAAATTTCGAAAATGAATAAAAATAATTTTTCTTCCTGCCATGAGCCCAAAATCGGTCTTTCTGAGGTCGTGAAATGCCCATTTGTATTTTAATCGCCCTAAAAGTCAATTTTGGGTACCTGAAAAATGGACCGATCCCTGGAAAACCCTTTTTCTACCACCTTTCCATGAGTCCAAGGCCGGCACGAAAATTTTTACGCTTTACCCGAGCAGCAGCCCTAATTTAAAAAAAAAAAAATGAATTTCGGGTTTAAAGACGAGCCTTTATAAATAGCTTCTTAATCTTTGTTGGATTTCAATGGTAACACGGGTTTCCTCCTATATCTGTGCCTTCCACATCGAGGCGGAGAGATTAATTCCCGGTACCGAGGGCCTTCGAGAGATGAATCTGCGGCTGTGACGTAGCGTTTAGGGTAACCTTATCCGGAATATTTTCGGCGTATATTTTTCAACGTCTAAACGCGTGACGGTCGAAGCTGAAAAGCAGATTTCCCCGGGAAAACGCGGGTGAGGAATGGAAAAAGGAACGGAGGAAGGGGGCAGGAAATGAAGGGGGTGGAATGGCACAGTCGGGGGCGTACTTTTCTTCGCTGAAAGAAGGATAGCGACGCTCAAGGGAAGTAAGATCCCGTTACCCCTGGAAACTCTCGTTACCACTGGAAACAATTCCTGCGGATTGGAAATTAAAATTTCATACCTCCCATATATTCTCTTTCGCCTCTTACCCTTCCTTCGCTTTGGTCCTGTCCTAATTATATTGTTTCCCTTCATCAAACTTTACACGGGCGAGGCACAGAAGCGGAGGATCGCGTTTCCTCGCTCGTCGTGTAAGAAAATCGAAACAAAAGGGACTCGTAATTTGATTTTCCTATTTATTTTCCAATGAATCCGTGGAAAAGAGAAGAAGAACGAAAAACAAAAAGATGGGATCCTTCCCGAGCTTTTTCTTTTTTCCGCCGGTTCGTTGTTTGCCCGGTGGCGAAATCCCGCGAGGGTCGAAAGGGACGACCCGGCTGCGACAGACCCGGGTCGGTCGGTCGGTACCTTGTCTTTTCCCCGGTGGCGAAACTTTCGTAAAAAGTGAATAGCGTTTGAACTTTCCGCCCATGAGCAGGTCGAGTCACGAGCGTGTGTCGCGTTATTTGGCTTGCAAGTTTCGCCGGTTTAGCTTCAGGGGTTGTTTGTTGTTGCAGAGAGAGCGGCTAATGCGACGTCGGTCATACGGGGACTCGGCTAGTTTGCGTAACAGGCAACAGATTCTACGTCAATCTCAGAGAATTAACGTACGTATTTCCCCGTATCTCATATTTTCCATCTTGTCACGCATAATCACGAAAGGGGGGGGGGGGGGGGGGGATGGAGACTTTGTTATCGTTCGATAAGAGCCCAAAAGCACGAGAAATCTTCCACGCTTATACCCTCTCTGATCCGATAACGAACCTCGAGATCGGAACGAGTGCCCTTTGAGGAAAATGTGGAAAGGCGCGAAGTAGGGCCAATTTGTTATTTTTAGAAATATGTATGTATATATATGTATACACGAGCGTTTGCTGTATAATTTTATTATACGGCAAAAAAAGAAGGAAACCGTTCGGAAAACTTGACGGCAAAAAGAATCAATTACCTTGTGAAAAAAAAGCTCGCGGTTGAATTTTTATGAAATCTGAAAAGGAGCAATCAGGCGACGCTGTTGAGTGAATGAAAAAAAAAAAAAGAGGGAGTTTGTACGCTGTCTATATCAACCGCACGGGGTTACAGATAAATTGAGATCGCTGTTATATCGCAGTTGGCATTTAATTGGCAATTATAGAGTCACCGCAAGCAGAGACATTAAATCGAGGCAGAGCGGCGGCTTGTTTATTCGTTACGTTTGTTCACGTTGAAGTTATTCAAATTTCGAATGTCAAAACATTTCAATTCCTAATACTTTAGAGCCGCTCGACGTATTTATGCTCCATCCCGTGCCGCTATTTTATCTCGATATCGCTTTCACGTATAAACCATCCACTTCGTTCAAAAGATTCCGATATTTCCTCTTAGCAGTTAATAAACTGTCAACCACCTTTCCCTTTTGTGTTATAAATCCATTGGAAACAGTGGCGCTTCGTCCGATTGCTTCTGGTACTCGAAATATCGACTTCGCGCTCGGTGACACGGGACACGAAGCGCGAACGGACGGAACGCGGCGAAGCGCGTAGGCCACTCGTCGGGGAAGGACCGATGGTCGAGTTTTCAGCAAACAGTTCCCCCTCTGTCGCCTCTATTAAGTGACAATGCGTTTTTCTGGTAAGAACAAGTCCATTAAAAATATAAATTAGAATCCTCTCGCCACTCCCGCTCCAGGACCGCCCAGATTGCGTTTTCGCAATGATGCAGTTTTCCATTAACGAGTTTAAACAGTAGGGACGGAATTAGTGGCGAAGTGAATACACTCTGGGAATTCGTATTTCTACTCGCTTAGTAACCTATTAATCATGCGAAAAGTGGTCTCCCTTAGGCTTCGAGGGGGAAAGAAGCGCAAGATTTTCGAAAATAAGGGAATATAATTTTTTTGTCCATTAATTTATTGAGTAGTTGCTGCTGGAAATTTTATTGGCTCAGAATCGGCCCGGAATTTATTATGTGCTGTCGGTATTGGTTCAATTCGATGTTGTGTCTTTAAAAAGCATCGCTTTGTTATAAAACATTGAAAATTATTGGTTCGAGCCCATGTTTTTGGTAATAAAATAAAAAAACGTGATTTTTTTAAAATTTTTCCACCGATTTCGTTTGAAAATGAAGCGTCAAAATTTTCGTTTTTTTACGAATGGAAGCTTAGGATTTCAAGTGTCTCCTCTGAAGTTATTTTTTAATAATTTAAAAGTTTTTGGTGATAAAATTTAAAAACTTGATTTTTTTAATTTTTGGACCAAATTCGTTTAACAACGAGGGGCAACATTTTCATTTTTTTCTGAATTGACGCTATTTTTTAATAATTTGAAAATTTTTGATTGCGTGTGAAAAGTAGAATTTGAATTTTTTTCCAATTACGTTCGTCCGGTCGCGTCTTTTTCCCGAAGGTGTGAAATTAAAAATAGTCGAAACACATACGTTTTTATTTCGATGGGGGTCTTTGTAGAAATCTAATGCTTTGATATTTTATCGGCACTGCAGAAGAGTTGGCCATTTCTTTAGTTGTTTTTCCGGGATTCTTTTAATTCTTTAATCGCAATGGAAGTCTCTACGTACTTTCAGCGAATAAAACAGCTAAGTGGAGTATCGCAACACAGGGGAATATATATTCCAGCGTGGGGCAATATTTTTTAATCTATTAGTTTTCATTTCAGGGGGTTGGCGGTGCTCTGCGGCTCGAATGCATATTTGCCGGTATTCACATATACATATACTTTGAAAGGGTTACCTCTAATACGATGTATCGTTTGTATATTGTAGTAGCTCAGATTAAACCAAGTACAGTTTAATACTTCAGATTAAGTTCAATTGCGCTCCGCACAGTTCCTATACTATCAACAGCCTTTTAACAAATTTACGTGCGCCGCTTTCGATAGAGGCCACTGTGGAGTTTCATAAAGCGCAGAAAATTCATTTCATCGAGTACCGACTAGACCTTCAACAAAATTTGCTAAATATATGAGATTTAAGTTCAACGCGAGGCGTGTCTGCTTCTAAAGACACGACTAGGACCCTCCTCGAATTCGTTAGCGAAACGGTTGCGTGTTTATCTTGTCCGCCCTTAGGGAAGGGAACAAGACGTTTGTGCAGCCAGAGGGTGAAGCTCAAGGGTGTCTCGACAATATCACAATTAGCAGATTTTACCTCATCTCCGGTAAGAAATCTTGATCGTCCAGAACTGACCCAGACAAGGTCTGGCTGGAAAAGTATCCGATCTACACCAATTTCTGAAATCGCAACGAGAATGAGTGAAAAAAATCGTCGAGATTTAATTTCGTTCGTGACGAACATGCAACGGAAGTGATCAGTAAGGGGAAAATATTTGATGGCTAACCGTATACGTAACGCACGTGTATTTCGAGTATCCCCTGTTTCGTCCATTTGCGCTTCATGTCCCGTGACTCGACGATTCCGATTCTATTCGAGGATGCATCCAAGGTGTGCGATGCCACATTATGCAATTTTCTGCATTGTTTCGTTTATTTCATGTGCATAAATTTTTTCTTAGTTTGTTATTCCAGACACACACGTGTGTGTATGTGTGTGTAGTTGGAGAAAGAGATATTTAGATAGACAGATAGATTCTATTTTGACCTAGAAATTTATGGGCCAAGGAAGGAGGAGAAATGAGTTACCAACAGTAATTACAATAAATAATAAAAAAAAAGAGAAAGAGAAAGGAAGAGATGGTGAACATCCCCGATAAGAATTCCTGACGGTCCACAACTGACCCGGACATGGTCTGTCTGAAAGAGTGTTCGACCTACACCAATATCTGAAATTGAAACGAAAAAGAACAAAGAAAGACGTCGGACTCTAATTTCATTCGTGATGAACATGCAACGGAAGTGATCCTCTTTTGTTGACGATAGAAAGACGAGCTACCTAGAATTTTGTACTGATGGATTGTATACAAGTTTAGCCTTTCCCTTTTCCTGCATAATTGATCGCGCAATGATTTAATATAAGCAATGTGTTGAAGTAAAGGTCTGCAGCTTGTATGACGCTGACACGCAAATGTCAAACAGTCAATTATAAATTATTTACGTATTTGTTCCGTCGTAAAATAGTGGTAGCGGCAAAACGCGCTATGAAAAATACGACGGAACGTCTTGTCTGTTAAACTAATGAAAATCCAATTTTGCTCTCGCGAGAGATTACATGTCCGTGAATGATTCAACATCCGACGACATGACAGCTTGTCCGCTGTCAATTCGCTCGTACGGATTGTGGATGATTCCGTCAAGTGACTGATTGTGAGAATCAGGCCACCCGGTGGTCTCGGAAGGAAAGTCCTGAGCAACAGAGTGCCGAGATTAACTCCCTGTGATATTCTTGGGACACCCCACGACCAGGAGATCATTTCTGTTCACATCGAATTTCACGGCTCGCGTCAAGGCGCAAACAGTTACACGTTCCAGCGTTTCACTGACACATGCAAGTATTTCCGTCGATGATATTTTGTAAATTTTATTGCACTGCATTAAAATATCAAATCCGTTCGATGTCAACTTTGTGGATGTCAGCGGACAAAAGTATAGGCAAACTGCATCAGCTGGCGTCCCAGGTGTGATAACTTAATTATTAGTTAATTATCGAAATGATGGGGAACTCATTTTTGAAAAGATTCTATCAGGCAAAGTAGTCTGAGTTTCGTTCGTTCGCGCTCCATGTCCCGTGACTAGCCAACACCGAAGGTACTTGAGAGTGAAACCAAGGTGTGGAATCCCTTCTTATGCAGTTTTCTGCATTTCTTCCTTTTTCTTCTGTTTATAAACTCGCTTATCTATATTTTTTTCAATCGCACGTGTATTTCGAGTATTTCCTGTTTCCTTCATTTGCGCTTCATGTCCCGTGACTCGGCGATAGCAATAGTATTCGAGGATGCATCCAAGGTGTGCAATGCCACGTTATGCAATTTCCTGCATTGTTCCGTTTCTTTCTTGTTCATAAATTCCCCTTATTTTGTTATTCAAGACACATATGTGTGTTTATGTATGTGTGTCTGTGTGTAGTTGGAGAAAGAGAAAGAGAGAGAGAGAGAGAGATGGTGAAAATTCGGGAAGGCGTGTGGGTATGAAAGAAGACTAAAGGGAAAATAAAGTAGTTTGTTTGGAGGCGACGAAGAAAAGAGCTTCGGGTATGGCGTGTGTACGCTCGACACAAAGCTTACGTATGGAAGAGGTTACACTGGCCGTACGTAAATTCAATTATACGCACAAAGCAACTGGTCTGAGCCGCAGTAACCGCGTGCATAGATGAGAATTGGGGTGTATGGCATAGAGATACGTAGAAGTTACGTGCGAGTATTTCGCATGGGCAGCATTCGCATTAGAGAAAGCTTTCTCGTAATTCGTCTGGAGAATTAGATTTCATGTGTTTCCTGGGGGTACTATTACGTCGGAAGAAAATAGAAGTGTGTGTGCATATATATACATACACAATATATATATTTATATAAATTTTGAATTGACATTTGCTACAAACTTCCCTACACTTCGGAGACGTTTCAAAATTCTTTTAAAAATTGCAAATTATTGCTGCGTTACTTTTGGGAAAATCGAAATTAAGAAATTTAAAAATGTCCCGCACTTTGGGGGTGATCCTGAATTTTTCTAGGAATTGAAAAAAACATTTTTCTCTGCTAGGGTTTCCTGGAAAAAATAAATGTAAAATTAAAATCCACCCCTGCCCTCGATTAAAATATTTTTGAGCATTGAAACTAATAAATAACAGCTTTCCTTGGGTTATTCGTCTTCTCTTTTGATTTGGAGAGAAGACTTTCATGAAATTTCTTAGGAAAATTTTTCCGGAAGTGACTTTTTGGGACCCGAAACCGCGGAAACGCGAGTCGACGGTACGTTAATAGCGTATGAGAAGTCGCTTTTCTCGTATGTCGGTGGTTCCTCTTCTTTAATATTTATTTCTCATGCTTGAGGAATCTCAGGTTTAATCTATCAGAAAATTTTTAGTAAGAGGGTATAAGAAGGAGAGAATTCCTTTGAAATACGTGTCTGGTTTCGTTACCGAAGTAACGTAAGAGTGAAAAACAAGGAAAGGAAAGGAAAGGGAAAAAGAAAGAAAAGGGAGGAAAGAATGGTAAAGAGACCAAAGAGTCGCGAGAAGACGGGAAACGGAAGTGGACACCCTTATAGAGAAGTAGATTTCACTGCTCTGAGGTCCGTAAATATCCGGGGTGAGATTTCCGTCACTCGATGTTCCGAATTTCGATCAAAGTGTCTTTTCTCGCGGCACTGATTTCTTTGTGTTCACAGTTGAGACGTTTCGCTACTCAAAATCCTCCTCTTCTGCCTCCTTTGCTGAAAGATCACAGAGGAGGAAAAGAAGAAGAAGAAGAAGAAGAAAAAGAGCGAGAAGGAGCGGGAGACGTCTTGGTATCAAACGTAAGTCGAACATTCATCCCCTAGATCCTCGTATTTTCGCTCGGTTCCCTTTTTTACCGGTTCCTTTTTATACAAATACCCCCTTTTCTCCCCCGAAACGACGGTGCCACGCAGAAGGAAGGAAAATCGCGATCGAGGGGCCAGAAACAAAAATGTCTGCCAAAGTCGAGGAAGCAGAGGGAAAGGGTGGTCGAAGGAAAGGACGATTTCGAAATGTCCCATCTGGAGAGCCTGAGGCAGCGACACTTGTTCGAAAAGAAAATGATAGACGCCTTGATCAATAAGACGGTGTCCTAGGAGCGAGCAAAGGCTGGGAACAATGTCGGAGTGAATTTTAACGATGTTTCATTACGAGATGAGAAATGGCAGCGGTAAATGTCCCGGAGGCTCGCCTCCCGCTTCCTCCTTAACGAAATTTGTCGTGATCTCATTGCTGGGATTAGTCGAATCATGAAATATTTAAACTTAATTCCATCGAAATACATAATGCATCGAGGGGTTTTCCTTTTCCTTCGGCAAGACATCTCGCAGTAAATACCGGAGGAAAATGTCACAACGGTCCGCTAGGGAACCTTCAACTTGTCTATGTCTTTCTCGAAATTATTCAGAGTTTCGTGACTCTGTTTTATGTTACGCCCCGTCTGCTGGAAATTTATTACCGGTATTTTGCTCTATATTCCAGTTTATTTGTCTTTTAAATGTATCCATGCTTCCTTCTCTCTCCTTTTTTTCTTTTCGTCGAGGAATACGCGTGTCAGGAAAAAGATGTTGAGTTCATTTTCATGCGCGACATTTAGTTTTAATTTGGTTTTTTTTTGCGAAATTCGCTTTACTAACTTAACCATAGGAGCGAAAAATGAAAAGAGTTTTTTTTTTTTTTTCATCGCATTTCCATTAAAGTAAAAATGTAAGTATGAATGAGCCGTTCACGCTAACGGCCTTTTATTGAAAATTTCGTTTCAAATAAACTACTTTCTGCTGGAATTCGGTACTGAATATATTTAAAATTGTAAATGTATTACATATTTTCGCGCTTTTTTTTCCCGCCGTCGATAATTATATGGAAATTCAATTAAAAGTTCGATCGAATTTTTAGGGAAAAGGAATTACGTTAAATTTTTTAATGAAAATTACTCGCAAAAATGTAATTTATTCTATTAAAATTGAATGCCTTTGGAACATATTTTAAATACGTAAAATTTTGATGGATTATTTTTTTAATGAATCTGGTTTCCTACAGTCAATGTGAATAATTTTTTATTTTTTTATCAAAGAGAATTGAGCAAAAGCGAAAATTAAACCCGTACAGAAATTCTCTATAAAAATTTTAATGGAAAATCATAATTTTCAAAGAAAACGCGATTTTTGCTTATTAGCATTTTTGAAAACGTAGGAAATGTGATATATTGAAATTAAGAAATTTTTACAATATAAATAAATTCCATTTCAAGTTCAATTCTTAATTCCCAGTTTCGCCACCAAAAATTATTGAAAAGTGAATTAAACAAAGAGCGAATAGCAAATGAATAGGGAATTTTATAATACCTACTAAAACAAAACTGTGTTTTTAAGAGCTAAAGAGAAACACGTCGCGTCTTGAACTGGAACCGAATTCCAGCATCGCGGAGGCTTTCATCGGCTGGAACGGTGTCTCTCCATGGAAAAGCGAGGGTTCCCGATTCGGGTGTATTATTTTTCCATGCGTATTATTTCTCCCCGGTTATTAATAACACAGCTTCGTTTTACTAAGCTTTTAAAGCTTCTAGTTAATTTAACGGTTGATTTAGATAAAGTTTCCAGCAGATGACTTTTCTAATTATTCTTTCTTTGTTTACTTTCCAGTCAACGCGAACGTTCTGCTGAAAGATATGATTTAAAAGCGAAGCTCCAGTTATTTTATTTATTTATTTTTGTTCCCTACACTTCTAAAAATTTTTAAACAAATATAAAAAGTAACCATCTACGTGTGAAGGAAAAAAAAAATTTTTAATTTGTTTCGCAACAAATTTCATGAAATTTTATTGATATTCGATTCAAAATAATTCCAAATACAGAATATCCACTTTCATATGTGATTAATTACAGATATCGAATTTAATAATTTTTTATTTGGGTTTGAACAATAACATAAATATGAGGGCTATTCCGATCCCACATTCTGCTCGTTTGTTGTTTCGACAAGAACTCGAATCTCGTTATTTTGTACCTAATTATGACAGATATGGGCTAAATTATCATCATTAACTTTTAGAGGTCACACGTTGTAAAAATAACGTGCCAGTCACAAGGGGTCAGAATGACCCCAGCCATGTTAAAAGAATTGCCGCATTGCCAATATCATTCCGAACGACTCAGAAAAATTCAGGATATTAGTTTGAACCTTTTAAAACGAGAATATCATGGCAACAAATTTTTATCAAGTTTTCGAAATGGCGAAAAAAAATCGGGAAAGACGCAATGCAATGTAAAGTTGCTTGGGGTCATTTTGACCCCCAATGACCTCTAAGGGTCAATTAGATTGGATCTACGCAAGGACCGATTTGATCAATGACTGATTCTATAAAAAAAGGTGTTAATTCGTGAAACGGTGTGACGTCATACAAGTCAAAATTCCATGGACGAGGTAAGTAAGTGTCTCAGTATACAATTAATCAACAAATGAATGATTTCAGACACCGTCTCACGATCAATCGAAGAAGACAATACGGCATCGGCATAATTCTTCCTCACGGGAAAGGCAGAAACACGAGGAAGAAGAGAGCTTAAACTCCCGTATGAGAGAATTAAGGCTGAAATTGGAATCGATCGGTTCCAGTGCGCGCGTCGTTGCTGGCGATACGCCTTGTACGCCACGCTTGGAACCTCGGTCAACTAAAAACCTTGGCATTTCACTGCTAGTACACATAAACAAAACGGACGGCGCAATTTGGGACAAGGGAACGGGCGATTCCTGATTGATTGGTGTGACGGGATTGACCGGAAAGTCGAAGCACTCTTTTTTTTTTGGTCGGTCAGCCTCGAGTTTCGGTGTCAGGATTCGAGTCCTTTCTCCAAAGCGAGCGCGGCGAATGTACGACGAGTGCAAGCAACGAGGGTTTGCAGGCCAAAATTTCGCCAGGCAGACTGGAGGTGGTGCTGAATTTTGTTTCGCGTGCCATCACACCTCGATGCTGCAGGTGAGTGGATTATTCGCCGATCGTCAGCGTCATGAGTGAGTCACCATTCGGGGGTTGTTGACATTCGTCGAGTCGAGCCCCTTGGAAGCGGCCAGATGTCGCTGGTGCTCGTCCCAATCCTCACGTGACTTTCCTTCGAAGACTCTTGTTGATGTTATTATTTTTTGGAGTTCATTTTATTACTTCGTATTGGCACTGTTGTTGTTATTATTATTATTATTATTATTATTATTATTATTATTATTATTATTATTATTATCATTATTATTATTATTATTATTAATATTCTTATTATTATTATTATATAATTTTGCAGAAAAAAATTTTCATCTGAAGAAGGTTTCGATATTACAACCCGAAACTTTATGTTACACCAGAATATCCTTATATACAGTCGTTTATATCCAAAAAAATACACGAAATATTATTATTATTATTATTATTGTTATTATTATTGGAATTCATTTTGTATTTTCTATGCGAAATTGACCCTGTCACAAAATTATTTTACTAAAAACGTTATTATCGATTGGCATTGTAATCTTATCTATTTTTTTTAAATTAATTTCCATCGAATTTCGATTTTCAATTTCAACATTCGATTCCATCGAATAAAAATACCTTTTTGATCCTGATGAATTTTAGCAACAAGTATACTAAAAAAAAAATAAAGACACTAATTATTGAATTTGTAGTTGACTCAGTTATGAAAGTAGTTGGAATAACAATAAATGCAGTTAAAATTACTAGAAATATCTCGTTGATGCCTTATTCAACTGCGATAGTTAGAATTACTATAAATAGTTAATCACCGTAAATACTAGCAATAGTTAGAATTACTGCAAATTTTTTTTCGGTCAGTCTACAAATTTTCAAGCGAGAGGATTGGCAGATCAGGGAAAGAAACCAATCGGGATTATTCTGGAATTGTACGGGATTGTTGAGTCTCGACTTCGCTAGACACCCGTATAAGTAGGAATTCAACTCAAGTAGGAATTTATGGCGGTTTAGTACTTAATGGATTAACCTAATAAAGCCCGAACCAGTGCTGGGCTGCTACAAATTCGCATCCGGGTAGGTTTCAATCGACGTGCACTTTCCTCCCATCGAAGCCTATATCAAGTCTTCGTGGGCCAAGTGGGTCGTTAGTGTCCGCAAATTCGATTTTTACCAAAAATTCGAACTTTCAATCAATTCTAACTGATTTTTAACAAAATCGTTTCTATATTAATTAATAGAACTAAATTAGTCTTTAACTAAATTGAATTTTAATTGAACCTATTGATGTTTTGTTTATTATATTTTCTGGTATAAAATGATGTCATTTAAAATAATTTTGTCAATGTCAACTATGGCAATCATACGTAGCAATGAAGAATTTTAATAACTAAGAATTTGAAAAATATTAATTAACCCTTTGACTGCGGCTTACTCTTGCACGAAACTGTCAATATATGCGGCAATATTCAGATGCCAATCATTAAGGACGCATATATGCGCCTTTCGTATGTATTGATGAACTTGTCAAAGCGTATAAATACGCCTTTAGCAGTCAAAGGATTAAAACAACTACTATATTTTAGTACCAATATTTTTTTATTATATTTTTAATTAATAATAAAGTATTTTTTACTATATTTTTAATTAACAATATTTTAGTTCATTTGTTAACTAACAATAAAAATCAAAGAACCACGGAATTGGAATTCTACCAAAATTAAGTGACATTAGAAATTTCGAAAGTCAAATAAAATTGCAAGAACCCGAACCGGAACCTGGACCTTTGTGTCATAGAGTTCCGGTCGCTGCAATGCCGTATAATTCCCCATACGGTGCCTTTCCTCCTTTATCCCGGTAATCCGGCGTCCGAAGCTTCATCTTTAAGTCATCTTTGTTTAAATATTAAAACCCTCTTATTCTTTAACACAGAAACTTTCTTTTGCTGCGTAACTCCTGGTTGCGTTTCTAATAAACTTTACTGAAACATTATTCCCCCCCTATTCGGGGCATTAAAGGAACTACATCCCTTCCGTAATAAGAGCGCGGGTATAAAGAAAGGAGAATGAAATAAACATATCTGCCGTGGAGACGTTGATGGTTACTTTGTGCGGGATACTTCAATTAAATTATTATTACGTCGCACTATAAGTTTTACACGTATGGTATTAAACCACGCAACCAAATCCATTTGTTAATGTTTAGGAAAGTCTAACGCGTTACGTTCCTTTTATACGAAGGGTAGGGTGAAATATGTTTATAGGAATCCATGCTAGCTCATATCGCTCCTACGTCCGACAGTGCACGAATACGTGGACTCACGAGGACACAGGAAATAACTTTGGAAGCTAATGTCTTCCAAAACCATATTATTGTTGAGTTTTCCAGGAAAGTTTCATAAATGCACGCGTAACGTCCACTTTTGTTACTCCCACGATTTGATCTTGTCACGTAAATTTTGCTCAAATGAAAGTATCCCTTACGTTTATTTAACGGCATTAATGGTAATCGCGATGGAATTAACCAGAAGAGAAAAAATTCTCCCCGACGGGAAATTTAATAACATATTTTGGAAATTTGTAAAAAAGGGTTTCAAGAAATTGCCCAAGTTTTACAACAAGAAAGTTTTAATCATTTTTATCTTCTGCGGTTTTACTCGAAAGTTGATAGAATTCGAGGGAAGATTATTGAACGATTATTTACCTTTTTTTTATTTTAAATATTTTTCAAAACAATTCGTGTTACGTAGATTATCTTAATGACACTGAAAGCAAAATTATTTCCGATAGGAAATATAGTAACATATTTTGTAATATTAATTTAAATATAGTAATATATTTTGATAAAAAAGTAATTTAGAAATTCCTCAGATTCCATGAAAAGAAAATTACCGGTTTTTATATCCCGCCATTTTTTTGGTTAAATTTGGTAGAATTCGAGTAAAAATTATTGAATGTTGCAGTTATTTATTCTCTTATCGTTTTACAATATTTTAAATAGTTTTTATGACAATTAAAATAAATAAAGGTTGTATGTCATACCAATATTTTGATCCTAGCATTTTTTTCTTAAAATTTCTTTTACCGGTTTTCGAAAATTAATATATTTTATTATATTTATATTATATTACATTATTATATCTATATTATATAATATCATTATAAATATTAATATCAGTATATAATATTTTTACTTCATCATTAACTCTAATTTTAATCTTCGATGGCTCGAGTAAATCATTATTAATTATTAAATGTCCCCTTCGAACCTGATAATTGGTCGTCATTGGTGTCTCGATAAGAGTTATCTCTATTATACAAAAGTATCGATCGGTGAAAACTGAACCAAACGACATAGAGGAAAAAAAAATTTGTTTATGTTCACCCGCTTAATGTGCTTTCAAGGGAAGGGCTGAAGAACAGGTTCCCCGTGGGCTCTCGTGAAATCGTAACAGGTGTTACCGGCAACATCTGCAGGCAGAACGATCTTTTATTCATCCTCGCGAAGGTGGATTCAGTGAAAACAGAAATAAGGGGGAACTTTAATGGACGGTATGACCGGATTAATGAATGTGGGTATGCGGACACGAGCCCAGCGTTTAAGAGTCCATTTGCCCCCGGCGAGGGTGACACGTCAGGTGTGGGTGTCTGTATATATCGCCTTTAAGGATAATCGATCTGTCAATTGCGAATTAAAATCGCGATTCGATTAAACCAATGCGACAGGCTTCGTATGTGATGTACCTCCGGCCGTGTAATTCGTTGAAATTTCCATCGGTTACTTATTCAGGGCGAAGTCGTTGTAGGTGAGCTCAAATATCGGTGGAACTACATATTAGTTGTCGTACATATAGCTTGTCGTGACAATAAACGTTAATCGAGTCAACTCGTATTTGACTTCAGCGTGTGTTATTATGGGGGAAAAAGTTAATGACACGTGTATACATTTATGGGTGGAAATTAAAAAATTGTGGATTTTGTGTATTGACAAAAAAGGTATTTTAACCTTCTATAGGAAGAAAATTAACAATTTTTGTATCCCGCGATTTTTTTGAAAGTTGATAGAATTCGAGTAAAAATGATTAAATGTTGTAATTATTCACCCCTATTTTTTTACATTACTTGAAAAATTTTTTATGACAATTAAGGTCAATAAAAGTTGTATGTCATATTATATCCTTGTCCTAGCATTTTTTTCCCTTAAATTTCTTTTACCGGTTTGTTGTTCTGTCGTAGTTGTAGGAAATGCATCTTTAACATTGACTTATTTAGCGCAATTTTATTAATTTTATATTCCTTGTTGATTTAAATTGTTCAAAAACTGAAATTTTCAGAAAACTGGATTTTAGTTTCTAAGTTTTTTAATCAAACAACAGTAGTTCAGTTAATGAGGAACCAAACATTTAGATGAATTTCATTCGAAGAAAAATAATTATTAAAAAAAACAAAAATTGTTATTTTTACGGATTCTTTAATATTATAGTTTATTATATATCCTTTATAAAATATGAATTTTATTAGATATTTATTGGATCAATTCAGAAAAATGCTATATAATAGATTAAAAAAAGGTGATTAAATATAAACAATTAGAAGAATCCTATAAATTTGATAAATCGGAAATTGTATCACATGGAAATCAACGGTTGTCGGATATACAAAAATTTATTTGAAAAAAAAATAAATGGACAATCTCTAATGTGTGCGTGTGCCATTTTTCCCTTCGTTCCCCATTACTTGCAATTGTGGACTTTAATTAGTTCCGGATACTTCGATTGGAAAATAATCACGAGGGTCAATATTTCCATATACCAATCGAGAGAAAAATCGCGAATGAGCGAATATTAAATAAAAAATAAAGCTGGCACTCCGATGGATGAAACATCTCTTTGACCCTGTTTGTTCTGATAATGGGACTGCAAGAGCTCAGGAAAAAAAAAGAGGATCGCAAAAAAATGCGTTTGATCGAAGAAAATGGTGCTTTGCCGGACAAAAGAGATGAATGTATTTGCTGATCTGGTTACTTCGATGCGAAAATGGGCACGGAAATTGATACACAAAGACCTGAAATGCGGTCATAAACTTCAGCGAAATTCACTGTTTTTATGATCAACGCAAACACGATTTTGGAAGTGCCGGAGGAGGAGCCGGAGCAGGAGGAGGAGGAGGAGGAGGAGGCTCGAAAGAGAATAATGACATTTGACTTATGGCACGTCAAGCAAATACCGCACGTATTCTATGGCAATATTTTATTATTTTCCATGGATAGTTATGTGATCCATTAATAATCCGAGTTTGAAAACGAGGTTGATGGAAGCTTTGAAGTACATAATAATAACTCGCGTTACTCGACACACGGCGGCGGCCCTAAAGCGTACTCATTTATCTTGTTCTTCTCTGATATTGTCAGTGATCGAGCGGCCAGATTTTCATTAAAAAAGAAGCTTCCCAAGCAATTTGGGCTCTAGCGAAAATAACAATCGCATCGTCTGCGTTTCGAACCACGCCGGCAACCCCGGGAAGCTACGAACCGAAGAGTAGAGGGGCGAGTCCGCACGTCGATCACAGCGCCCCTGTGGTCAGATTCGTACTACCAATGGGCATCGCGCTCTTGGACGACCTCGGACAATTTATTCCTATTTGTCCCCTTTGGGTAGATTTTGGAGACGGTTTCTGGCATTTTTCCGAACGCGTGGGCAGCCATTGGTGTCACGAAACTTTTTAATCCAGAGCCTATACCATATTTTATCCCCTGCGACTTGACTTTCTATCAAGAATCTCCTGCTTTCATAGCAATTATTTCGATAGCAAGTCATTAAGTAAGCTGCCATAATACAGGCAGCATCAGATAAGGAGAAAATTGGTCACGCACTTCACGAGAAACATACTAACTAAGATTACATGGTATCCATTCGGGTATTTTATAATACATTGAATTTAAATTTGTGGATGTATTACATGTCAAATTAATTTATGTAACGTTTAACCAAAGGTATGAGGGCAATTAAATAACATGTGATGCCAGAGCGATAACGGATTGACTGACGTTTGCCAAGTTTTGCAAACTAACGGTATTAGGGAGTTCTGGTGTAATCTCAATTTAATCTCAATTTTTTTTTTACTTTGAATTATTTATTATAAATGTGATATCGCCATTCATTCAGAAATTCAAATGAGCGATCCGATATGGGGATCGAGAAGATATTCTGTACTTCGGTTTACGTGCAAAACATTAGTTATTGTTCGTTAGTAAAATATGTAAAATCACAATATTAACTTAGGGAAAAAAAAATTTTATTATTGATAATTCAATATAAGTGGGAATTGATTTTTACAAGAAATTTTTAGTCATTATGTGTATTTATATCGTCTATTAGGAGTTCATAATTAATTATTAATTTAGTCTAATTGAAGGCTTAACATTCACTACCTTTATATTTTTCCTTTTTTTACTATAACATTTTTATCATAATTAGTACTTTATTATTTATTCCCCTTTATCAATTTTGCATATTATTATTATTTTATTATTGCTACTACTACCACGACTATTATTATTATTATTATTATTATTATTATTATTATTATTATTATTATTATTATTATTATTATTGTATTTGTGGTTATTGTTGCTGTCATGATAAAATATGTAAAAATACAATACTAACTTAGGGAAAAAAATTTAATGAATAATAATTCAAAATAAGTAGGAATTGATTTTTATTAAAAAAATTGAAATTTTTAGTCATAATGTATTACATTTATATCGTCTATTAGGAATTCAAAATTAATTATTAATTTAGTCTAATTGAAGGCTTATCATTTTCTACTTTTACATTTTTCCTTTTTTTGCTGTAACATTTTTATCATAATTAGTACTTTATTATTTATTCCCCTTTATCAATTTTGCATATTATTATTATTGTTATTATTACTACTACTACCACGACTATTATTATTATTATTATTATTATTATTATTATTATTATTATTATTGCATTTGTGGTTATTGCTGTTGTCATGATCACCTACTAATCGGTACCTCTACATCGTATTATCTTTCTGGTTACGGTAACATCCATCTCAAAGGAAATAAGTGTTGCTTTTGAAATGTTACGTAGGTACGTTTGATTTCCATCATCTCTCGAGTGTTCTTCATACAATTCCAAATGTTTACATTCCGACGAGAGGCACTGCCCGGTAACTACATCAACCAATGGAATTTGATACTTTGCAAGGGCTCTCGATACGTATCGCGCACGATTGAGAAGTATGAAACTCATTGCCAACTACATATCTACGTACATACATACGAGCCGCCATACACGATGGAATGCGCGATAATGTTCTTTCGAAATCCAATATGTTGCCACTCGCTTATGAGCCCTTATGTGCGCTTTGTCCTACCGCCGAAGAAAAATTACCGGAATTGCCATGACGCAGATCCGACAGGCCGAGTGGCAGTGTCACATGTGTGTACGATACATTACGCCCCGCGATGCGTATCTGTGTTTGTTGAACAAAACGCCGAGGATAAATATTGCATGCCATCGCGCAATAATTTAAGCGAGCTCGTTTCTCGGTAATAAAAACAATCCGGACGTTTATGTAGGACTGTATGGTTGTAGGGTATTTCCTTTACGGTAATCGTCGCGGTTAGGTAGATTAACGCTTTAATTGCCCCGGTCACAGCTGGGGTATTCGTTATTTCAGACTCCCGCGTTAAACCCTATCTTTTGTCCTGGCTGCCTTCGATCAAACATTCGCAGCATGCAATTCCATTGGCGATAAGTCGAGTCCCTGAACCGATCGAGCCAATTTTGGTGCTTAGGGGTCCCTTTATTTTCGAAACTCCTTCTATCGCGACTCCACGTTGTGAATCTTACGTATGTCCTATGCACGATAAAATAGTGAACTACACTACCGGTCAAAACTTTGGGTCCACTTGCATATTTCATTAACATTGTGAAGTGGACCCAAACTTTTGACCGGTAGTGTATATTTTTTAAATTATAACTATACTTTTTCGATATTTTATCGGAATGGTCCCGGGACGCGTAGTTCCCTTACGGCCGCTAGGTGGACACCGCGCCCGAGATACAAGTCGCTCGAATCGCTCTCGCACAAGCCACTCGATCATTCTCATTAGCTTTGCTCGCTATCACGTGTCCACTTCGGGGGCTGATTGGCCCAGAACCTGATGGACAATTAATTTTGTCATAATTTTTGCGGCTTTGTTGGAACAATTTAATCACTAATGCCAAGTTGATATGGTAGCAAAATTCTTATTGTTTCCATTACCATGAAATACGGTGGAATTGATTATTTTTCAAATGGACTCCAAAATTTGTTCGAAGCACTACCTCACCCACCTGTATAGCAAAAATATAATTAATCCGAGTATTTTTCTTTATCAATTTTTTGGTCCCCCATCCGGATGACGTCGTGTTGTCGTCAAGTAAAATTACAGTGATTTACGACTGTAACTCCATTGTTTTCCAAATGATTCTGGTGCTTTTGCCTGGAATATCAATGCGATCGCATAAAACATCGAAAATATACACATTCCGGCAATAAAAGAAGGCCAATTACGAAGCGGCGCACTGCAGTGCGTGGGTTTCCATTAGAGTTCATTCATAGACAGCTTGGAGATAGAATTAAAAAATCCTTCCATCAATTATGAGTATCGGCATGCGCTGGCTCTCTGTGGAATCAATTACGCAGCGAACCGGTGCTTTAAAATACACTTGCTCCGCCGCCACTGAAAAATTTCTATTGAATGGAACAAATAATGGACGGCTTTCTCTCTTTATTCATTTTTGTTTTCCTTTTTTTTTTCATTTTTTCATTTGCACACGCAAGGCATTATTAATCAATGTCCTACATTTTTAGAAATCCTTCGATAAATGTACGGAATTATTTGTACTTTATATTTCCGTGACGTCACTGCGCAATGTAGTTTACAATTTTTTTTAAAGATTTGTTTCGATTTGAACCCCAGTTTTTTTCCATTTCTTTAAGTGGAAAAAAACTGTTCCTCGAAGTTCCTCGAAAGTGGTCCAAGTCCAGCTTTTTTTTTAATTTCGCAAAATTTTTTTTTTGACAGATAATTTTAAGTGGAACGTGTCACTGTAATTAATAAAAAAAATTTACAAATAGACTTAGGCCATTTTCAAAATAAATTGATTATATTTTGAATAGTAAAAAAATCGAAATCTGCCTAAATTATAATTTCACTGTTTTCACCTGTTTGCTTAAACGCCGTGACGTCACTGCACGACCAAGGTTCCAGTTTCCTTTACGATTTTCCCGCGAATAAACGCTGCCCCAAAATGACGCAACGTCACGAACTGCACGTAATTTTCCTGACAGGCATTTTTCTTGGAAAAACTTTTGTCCTTTCTCTTTACGGTGTCAAAGAAACGCGGCATTCCAACGTGGAACTATCCGTTTAAGATATCATTAAGATAAGGCTGAAAAGAGCGTAAGTTCGCGGCGACTTTTTGTTTGAAATATATTATAATTAACATAATTTTCGCGAAAACGGCGGCGCGGTGTCTTTGCGTTAATTAAAAGCCGCGTAATTAGATATTTGAATTCAAAAACACGTTCTAATTAGATGTTTAACTTGAAACCTTTTCGGGGTAGTTTCTTAAAAGAAACTCAAAGTGCTTTTTTACTCGCTAAGGCGGAAATGATTTGCTAAAGTTTCTTGAAAACGCATTTACGCTCACTTAGGATTCATAGAAAAGGTCCTAGGGATAAGTTTTCGCCAGATAAACTTGCTTTGGTGGCTTTTTTAATTATACCGGTAACTCGGGCAAAACGAATACGTGCTAATTATCACACGAAGACACAGAGATCTCTAACGGAAGTAGCTTAATTGCAAAGGTACTTCCACGCTTTTCCTTAAGTGACCCTTCTTCCGCTTCTACAGAGGAGAACTTAGGTTTCCTTCTGTCGCGCGGTACATCTCATTGCAAATCATGGAGTCACGTGTAATTAACGTGCTTATATTCGTGCAATGAAATTCCGCGTTTTGAAAGAAACCCAAGCTTTCACTTGGAGAGCGCATATCTTTTTTTTTCTTAATTAAAATTTCGCAAAAAAGAAACATTCGAAACTACTTTTACCATTTTCGGAACCATTCTAGGGTCCTTCAGTAGCTTTCCAAGTGGGACCTGGTACCTTTTCGAGGTAAACGGAACATCTTACCTACTGCCCTTCAAAGGCAGCTTTCGTGAGTCGACTTTAAAGGAAAGTTATACTTGATTCATAATGAAATTTGTTTGCAGTAATTAACAACCCGTGACAACACAAGGCACAATAATTTTTGTTGGTTTATTGGTTTTTAATCATTACGAAGTAATTTAACGAAATTATATAAATATAAATGTATATAAATAATACGATAAAACGTAAGTAGCATAAATATTATGGTGATAAATAATATCTTTGTGCGAGAAATAACAATATTTATTTATACATTATTTATTGAATAATGCGTCTGTATACGAAATACCGCGCCAATATTTTATTGTAAATATAAATAAATAATACACTGAGGAGTAATTAGCACCAGGTGATAAATATTATTTCTAGTGCGCAAGGAACAATAATATTTATTTACCAATAAATTTGTAATAAAAAATTATTAATTTGGCTCATCTCTACTGGGGGATTTAAAATCAATTCTCAATTTAATAAGACACTTAGAGTCAACCTCTTTTCCTCCATCGATTTTTATTCGATTGCACATTTGCAATAATATTTTTCTTTTGCTATTTAATTATCACTTGCTCGTCAATTGTGCGCCAACTGCAAATTGCCTCGCAGACAATGGCAAATTATTAGACGAATCAATTAGACTGTCAGCGAATCGGGGCCGGTACACGTCGCCCTCGGATCGCGTCATCCAGATAAATTGACTTTTGATACATCGCGATATTTAAAAGTTCTCCGCGGATTTCATTAATTTCCAATCAATCTCCAGCCGCCTGGGAGAGCTGTCGGGTTGAATAACGAACGCGTGTGCATTTGGGCTCGGGCATTACCGAATTAAGAATTAATAAGCGGCGCAAAAGCACCATCGAACGGAAGCGCAAACGCCAGTATAATCCCGTTACCGGGTAAAATGAAGTGATTATAATTGAGAACCGTGCCGTAATCGCTCAAATAACGCGGATGCTTAAATATCGCGTTCCCGGCGCCGGGGATGAACGTGGCGCGTGGGCAGAAGCGCGTGCGGTATGTCCAAGTTCTCGATGCAAAGTAGTTGAATTGAAATTTCGATGGCCCTTGAACGCGAAAGGGGAAAAAAGTAGTATATAATGTAATCAAAACGTTATATAGGTATTTTCATCGATACGCGCCGCCGCTTATCTCCGACCAGGAGGGATGAGTGCTGGGCTGGCTGCGCTGCTGGGAAAAAGATTCGTTTATTATCGTAAACCGCATCTCCTCAATGGGCTTTTCAGAGCTTTGCTCGTTGCTTGAAGTTGAGATGGGAAGCAGTGGTGGTATCGGGGGTACTTTCAAAGAATTTCCAATTCTCAGCCTTTCAGCAACGGCGGCAACAGCAGCAGCAGCAGCAGCAGCAACAGCAGCGGCAGCGGCAGCGGCATCAGTGCTACCATCCCTTATTTCGCCTTTCTTTTCCTCCCTTTTTCTCTGTACCAGTGCCGGGAGGGTTACCCGTAATGAATGGTATTCAGTTTATCCCGTGCTTTAAGTTACGCCGACGAAACAGGCAGAGCAATGGCAGGAGGAAAGAAGAGTAAAGATTCATACAGCAGCGGTTGTAGTAGTAAAGTAGTAATAGCATCTAGAAATAGAACTGCAGCGAAACTGAAAGCCAAGAATTTTAACCCTTTATCCCCTCGCTTTTCACGTATCCAAATAGATTTCCTGATTTTCCTTTCCATCGCAAAGGAATCCATTCTTCTCTTCTTCTATTACCCCGAAAAAAGAGGGGAAGAGCGTATAAATGTTACTATTTTAATAAGACCCTCTTTTCAATCACACTTTTCACCGCACAAAGAATTCCATTCACCTGGTTTCAAGAATATAACGCAAAAGGAGGAATTAAAAAGAGGAGCTCTTTCGTCCCTTATTTCACTTTTCCACATTCTTCGGAAGCTAATTTCTCACGGAGAACAGATTTCATCAGAAATCCTTTAATGCCGCCTTCTTTGTGTCCTTTTTTTATATTTCGGACGTATCATGATGTTCAGTTTTATTAGTGATAAAGACCCGCCGCCTCCGGCTATTGTACCGGCTCGAAAGGAATGGTTTCCAGATATCCTTGCCTCTTTATTTCTTCCCAGCGTTTCATCGGACGTCTGGGATTTGTAAGGTCTTCGTGTTCGATCCGTAATGATTCGGTATGTTATTGGGCTATCGCAGAATCGTTCGTGTCTTTCCCTCCCCCCCCCTCCTCCATTTTCCGGCGCTGTTCGGTATTTCCAGAGTTGAAGGTTAAGTGCCGTGGGAGCCAGAGTCATGGCCGACAAATTTCAAGCCTCCATCGGACGAAATAGTTCGAACGGAATGGGAAAATCTTCAATTTGGTACCGATCCTGCCGCGAACCCGGCTTGTCCTTCTTCTTCTTCTTTGATTGGCCTTCGGAGATTCCTTTCTTCGTCGCTATTGGCCATTGAGAGATTGGGTGTGCCCAATCACGCGTTGTTCCCAGATAGTGGTGGTATTTTAGTCCCCAAGGTCTCCGAATTCAAAAGGACCATTGAATGTGTAGCTTGTAGAGTCTTCCCTTCGGGAGCCACTGGACAATTCTTGGATCCATAAAAAATCGTTGAGTCTATGACGATCGCCACGTGTCGCGCTCCGAGAGCGCTTAGCTCCTAAAACTTTCCCACTTAGCGGTCAATTGGGTTATAAGTGCTCAGCCTGAAGTCGCCAGGACCCCACCTGTTTGATCCCAACACCCGTGCAAGACGTAATCGAATATCGCAGAGTAGAGATCTAATGGGTGTAGCGATGATCCGATTTCGTGTTCGTTATTTGCGCTAATGTAAGTGACACCCGAGGGAGTGGCAGCTTCTGATTATCGGTAGGACATCACCTGTTCCACGTCAAGACACGAGGGCGGTTCGGTCGTTATCTTATTACACCACGTACGACCGCTTCTCGCAAGCCCTATTGTTTTCTCGGTGTATCCAAAGCTGGGCTCATTCAAATTTCCGCTTCCTAGAGCTATTTTAGGATACACAATTTTCTGGAGTGCTCTTTCGAGCCTTTCGGCGTAACGTCTTACGGTTAAATGGGGAACTGTTCGTCCCCCCGGGAGTGGGCGCTCGTATTAGAATTATTATCATCATCATTCTTCTTTTTTTTCCCCCCACGTTTTACAAAAAGGTCAAGATCCATCTTGAATTTCATATTTAAAATTAATTTCGACATAATAGTTTCGCTGTTCTCTGGAATACCATCAACAAAGTTCTGCAATTATGCCTAATTACACATTTGAGTTAGCCACGTTTTTTATTTCGTAAAAAAAAAAAAGAAAGGATGGAAATAGTCTGGAGCTGTAAAACTTTAGCATATAATACCAGCGCGGTTAAGAAGAGAGTTCTCGGCTTAGGAAGTCGGCAATTTCACGAGTACCTCCGCAGTACCCTTCCAGCACACAGTGTCCTGCTACAGTTAGGTGCCACGGCTACTTCTACCGCTGCCAGTGCCGCTGCTGCTGCTGCTGCTGCTACTACGTTGCTAAATGGCTTAGAAATAGGTCGGGAGTTGTGGCGACGAGCCGCCACTCACAATAATAGCGCAATTACACTGTTCTCCAAACGGAAGAAACAGATTATACGTGCATTGTACATATACCGTTGCATGCTCGTACTCCCACTCGTGTTGTAGAAATATAGTTAAGTACGTTTTCTGTAGTATGGCCACATGAGTTTTGTTAAAAAGCACTCGACGATGAAGCCGTTCTGCATCACGACTGTTAACTGTGGCCTTAATTATGGCCAGTGTGACAGTAGCGGCCAACTACGGTGTCCTTGCGTCTCCACTGATTTGCCGGAGTTGGCTAATTCTTCGTTTCTCGATGTCCCGAGAAGCTCAAAGCGATCTTCGAGACGTCTCTTGGTGCGAGCAACGAACAAGGTGACGGGCCATCGCTTCAACAATTGGGTGCATATTGACACGTAGTCCAACGATGATCTTGTTACCATGGAAAATTGACCAAAGGATGATACGCGTTATCGGTCCAATCAATCTATAATCTGTGAGGCAATTTGAGTTAATACCGAGAGACATGGACGCACCGGGACCTCGGAAAGCAGCCAAGGGGTGGAAGTGACATTTCCAACGAATGGGAAATCAGGATCCGGTTCACCTTCTCGCTCAGATTCTACTGGTAAGAATCTTAGGTGGCCAAGATCAGTGACCAAAGCGTACAAAAGTGCAAGAGAGCGTCCTACGCCAGGACCTATAGTCAGCCACGGAATTGGATGGCACGGTCAGGCTCATCTACGCTAACTGGCTTGTTTGCAAACTGTTTCCGAGGGGCAGGACGCATCGAGAGCGAAAGTCGTTGATGTGATTGATGGAGATACGTACTAATTTTACGTCGATGAGCGACAGAGCAAAGGACACCGGCGGACCAGCGCTAAGCGCGTTGAACATGTCGAGTGCTAACAGCCGAAACAACCATGGTATAATCCATGTGTTAACACTTGACGGCTGGGACGTGCTTGCGTCTCGGGGCGAGCGGGACAAAGGCTTGTGTACCTTGCCCACAACACGTGACTCGAACAGCTGAGGGAAAGAGGGCATGATTGATTATGCGAATACAGCCGTTATCACCGATGCCAACCGTTCTCGAACTGTAGCTGGCAACTGCCTCTTTTTGTCAAGCTCTTTCGGGGTGTGCCGAAGTTTCATACACCAGCACACGGGGGTTACACGGCTAACCCATTATCAAATTGTGTACTTCGGTTCCATCCCGTTCCCTATAACGCTTCAGAACCACACGCGCTTTAGGGGTTTTCGAGCAACAGCGGCTGGAAGGGATGGAAGCCCGAAAGCCGCATATTCATTCCGGATCAAATGCAGCCTTCGATCAATTGTTTTCTGGGAGAACTACAATCCAGAAGCAATGCAAGCGTTAGCGTAAACCACTTCTCCAAATCCAGATTATCCCTATGATGATATTGCCATTAATACAATGGCATTATTCGCACAAGTATTATTACCGGCAACTCATTATTCATTCTACATTCTCGCGCAAATGCATCTAATTCATTGCAAGACTCGCGGTGTTCATTAATATAATATGATGAATCCCGCTGCTGCTACTACGGTTTAATCCATCCAGTGTTAAATGAACACTCGCCTGTATTGAATTCGCTATCTATCCACCGCAAATCCAGTTGTTCAACCATCACACAACTCATCACAGGGATTATTTTCTCAGCTCGGTTTTTGCGGTTTCCTTGTATTTAGCAAAATAAATTAACTCAAACACAATAACGTTAAACCTCGGTATTTATTATCCAGTTTAACCGTGTTTCGAACGATAATCATTCGCTGCCATGTAATTACCGCGGTGTCCGTCGACCAAGTCTTCACTCGGCATAAAGTGAATTTCGGCGGGATCAACTGAGCAATAATTCGATCGCACATTTGTTCTGGGACACCCATGTAGCGATCGTTCTTTAAAAAAAAATCGAAATGGATGAAATTCGGGGGCATCCGGGACCGCGAATGTCCTAAAAAGGGCAATGAGGATTTCGGGACCCTGAAGTACCAATGGAGGACACTTTTATAAAAAAAAATAAAAAAAAAAGCTGAGCTCCTGATTCTGTTTCTGGTCAATCGAGGCGCTGCAGTCCCACTTTTGGGGCGCCCAGAATTCCGCTCAAGCGCTTTTATGACATTATGGGACAGTGAATGCGAGCTTTGCTGCCACAATGACGCCACTAAATAATCAACGAAAGCGTCTGAATGCTGATCGATTCTAACGAAGAGATGGAAGGAAATTGTGACAGGACGGACGAGTCTTACGGCAGCGCGATTAATCTGGGTCCTGAAATTTCACCGTAAAGTGTAGCGATGGGAATGTCGTAAGTTTCGCAGAGAGAATTGTTCCGCAAGAGGCGGAAGGAACGTCGGAAAGTTCTTATCGGTATCTATGCAATATTCGGCAGACTCGGTGTATATGTGCAACCCTTACCCTCTTCGCACACACTCCGTGTCTCTCTCGTTCGTCTTTTCTCTCTCTCTACCACCCTTCCCTGGTCGCTTTTAAAGCTCCGCGAGCGAACTTGGACAGATACTTGGCGTTTATTCCGGTAGTACCAACACATTGTTCCCAAGGGTGCATTAGCGAGGTAAGCAGAATACCCCGTAGTGGTAGTTCGACCAAGTTAGTTCGCGGGAGATCACTGTTGTTCGTCTGCTAGTATACACCACATTTAAACGAGAAACCTCCTGAGAAGGTAATTAGTACGAGAACGTATACCATTGTTGTACACAGGGAGAACGTCGATTCCCGATTCTGAACTTTTTTGTATTGCCACGTTTTAATGGATATTTACTAGCGGTTTTAATTGTTTATCTCACGAAATACCAATTTTTTTTTAAGTATGGACATTTTCTCAAGGTTAACCGTATTATAGTTAAAAAATAGGTGTCATGGTGGTAGTATTTAATTTTTCTTGAACGGATAGTAATACGCACGTGCAAGATTATGAAGAAAAAATACAATTTATTGATTTAAGTGAGAGAATTTTATTTAAAACAAACGTCACATTATTTACAAATTTTTTTTTCAAACTATAGATAATTGTAATCAGTGTGGTTTTTCGCTATGGTGGCTGAGAGTAGACATACGACCGCAAAGGGTTAAATCGAATCGATAAAAGTCTCGCTCTAGAATCTTAAACGATTTATTCAGGTCCGATGGAAGTCAGAAATTGTTCTCCCTCGTGTATGCCGTAAGTAGACATTTTCAAGCCTTCAATGAGCATCGACAGTTCCGTGCAATTTGCACATTACCGTAGCCACTCGAAATGAAGTGTTTCCTGAATACACGCAGAAATTAATAGACTGCTTTGTATGTCAACGAGGAGGTTTCAGTATTGTTCCGCACACTCGGGACAAAGGAGCGTGAAGAGATTTCAAAATACGAAGATTATTATCGTTCCTTCAATGAAAACAAATCTGTGCTTGAATATATTATGCGGAATATGCGTATTGATGCATAAAACATTGCATTTATTTTGGAATTTATTTTATGCATAATTTATTATATTATTTATTCCCCGAGAAAAAAAAATGGATTGTCAAAATTATGAAAATTGTTGGAAACAATAATTAACGCGTGGTCGTGAAGAAAAATATTCAAGTGGACCAACAAAGTAGGAAGTATTTTTAGAAATTCAATGATTAACTGCAATTTTATGGGAAGTTTAGTATTTTTAGATTAAATGTTATTTTTATTAAAAATTGTGTACATTTTAGAAAACTTGTTATTATTTGTGAGCATCATTTTATTATTTTTCTTCGCGGGCGGATTTGTATTATTTGTCTGGTGAATTTCGAAAATCAGTTTCTGCGATATAACTGCACAATTATAAATAATGAAGCTAGTACAAATATACTGAAATAATAAATATATTCAAAAGTTGCACAAAGCATGGCCCATCCGACGAAGCAGACGTAAAATTTCACGGCAGCGACAATGATTCGATTGTTATCCGAGCAGACCGTTAATAATTCTTCCTTAAACAGCCTTGGTAATTTTGTCTAATTAGCATGAGTTTGTCGCGGCGTTTAGATAACGGGGAGGGAACTAATTAGGGGTCTTTCATTATTGTCTTATTTGACTCCGCGCGCATTCGTAGTTAATGTGCTCACTTGCAAAGCCCGAAATAATTTAACATCGCTGAAAAGCGTCCACTAAATTTTCGAGTACTTTTCACCGGCGAATAAATGAACGAACGAACGAACGAACGAACGAACGGACGACGGGCGAGTTATAATTCTTAATAAAGTTTTTCGTTGACGTTACAAACGGCAAAAGTTTGCCCGAGCGAGAATGGGGGGACGCAAAAGCGGCAGGAAGAAAAAGCTTGTCACTATTTGTCACTGGAGTCTTCTTGAAAAGAGGAACGAAAGAAAAATTCGTGGTATTCTCATTAAGGGGAAGCGATGCGTCGCTATTGAAAGTGGATCAAAGTGAAAGAGACGAGTGTCGAAAGAAGGAGGGTCATTTGAGGAAATCCTTTAAATGGGAAAGTCGCCTCTCCAGATTCTCGTAAATTAAACCGCTAACCCGTTAATGCAGGGAGCTTAACTTCAACAGCAGCCATTGACTATCGCTTTTGATCACGGATTATACATGCAAGCATAATTTAACTAGATTAACTTACAAAATCTCATGGATAATTCATTAAAATTTTTACAATTACTCTAATTTATGAGCACTAAAGTTACGGTATTACCGTTTTATCCTTTTATGAGAATTAGCGATAAGAAGGTTGAAGGATATTACCGCGAACGGCGATTCAATCATTCGCCAGGAGCGCCACCGCGTCAGCAGGGCGTGGACAGATTTCAGGCCAAATCTTCGGGAATTTAAATAATACCATTGAAACAATAAATTCGCTTGAATTCCTTCCCTCGAAATTACCGATTCGCTGGAATAAAATTTCCATCGGTGTGAAAATGCCAATTTTCTGACGAATCCTGAAAATTGAGGTTTTTTTTCTATTATTGAAATTAATTCAATTCATTTAAATTAATTATTCGAAAATTCGTGTCCCAAATTGTATATTGTAACAGTGTCGCCATCTATCAGACGCCAGACAAAAGTATGTCAAAAGAACCCTTTTGGAATTTTAATTTTTTTTCGAGGTTCAATTTAATCTTTTTATGAAATCCCCAAACGGGGGGTGTTTAATAGAGCAATTACGCGTCAGTAAAAAATTTGGTACTAATTAAGAAAATCTATTTTAATTATAATTCTATATTTTGGATTTTGGATTTTGGATTACGTATAATTAGCGCGCTAGAATTAGCGTTGACTAATTTTTGCAGTCTCCAAAAACTCCTGTAACGCTGTTTTCCATTGTTGTCTGTCCAAAGCTGGGATGCCGACCATGGAACTTGAGTCTGATAAGCGTAATCGTGCTGGCTTCCTCCAACATGTTCCTGACCTTCCTGCTGCTGCAATCGGAAACCTGCGCCCCCGAAGGCATCCCCCGGGAGCTGGAGACTGACGGTGTTACCGAATGGAACCTCGGCGGCGTTTCGAAGGACTCTTCCCTCCAACTGCAGCAGCAACAATCGCAATCGGCCCCGTGCACGATAGAAGCTGACAACGCGAATCCGTCCCTGGACAGCGCCGATCTCTCGCTGGACCTGAACTTCGGCAGATGGGACTCCCGGCGTCTTTACAAGATCTTCGACTCCGCGTTGACGGGGACCCAGTTCACCAGGTACTCGGAGGAGTTCCGCGCTTGCTTGGCCACGCAGAGCTCCGTGGAGAAGCTGCACTCGCTGGTGCAAGTGGCCCATCATTGGACGGGGCCGATTTCCATAGCGCTCTACGCCTCCGGCGACGAGGAGTTCGAAGTCTTGCAGAAGTATCTCGTGTATCTGCGAAGATGCTACCAGCCCATCAGGGAGAGGGTGACGTTTTCCCTGGTGCTGCCGAAAAATCGGCTACCGCGGAAACAGCCGAGGGCGTTCGATCTGCCGGATAGCGTGGACTGCGCCAAACCGGAAGCCACCCTCAACGAACTGGTGAACGGGATCTCCAACGAGCAGACGAACTGGAGGATCCGAAACGTGTACCCGCAGAACCACATGAGGAACGTGGCGAGGAAGAACTGCCAGTCGGACTACGTGTTCCTCACGGACGTCGACATCGTGCCGAGCTTCAACCTCACCCATTCCCTGGACGAGTTCCTGAGGAACGATAAGTGCGATAAGTGTGCCTACGTCATACCGACCTACGAGGTGGACTCGCGAGTGAGGTTCCCGCAGAACAAGTCCGAGCTCGTGAGACTGGCCAAGAAAGGCCTGGCCCGACCCTTTCACCAGAAGGTTTTCATCCACAACCAGTTCGCCACGAATTTCACCAGGTTGGTACTGGAGATTCGACCGAATCTAATTAAATTTGTATCAATTATCGGCAGATCCAAGTCGAATTTAATCCAAGTACGATTGGAGTGAATTCTGGAACGATTGCGAATTCCCTTGCGATGCAAATTTCGTAAAATTTAGAATTTTCTCATTTTTTCATATTTCCTTCTTTTTTTTTGATTTCAAGGAATATTTAAGTTCAACTGTTTCCAGGCGTGTGGGGTTTAATTATGTTTAATGGGAGTAATAATTATTGTCGCTAAATTCAATGATCTTTGAGAATTAGAATTTGAGGGTAGGACCGGTAGAGGGTTGGACCGTTGATTTCCGTGCGAAGTTCGGGGATTGTCTGGAATCACGATCTTACGATTCCACGAATTTCCCCCGGTGTTAGGACACGATGCCTGGAATTTTGACCGTTGCTGTTTCCCAATTCCAGGAATTTTGGAATTTACCGGAGTTACGTCGGGACCCTCGAAGACGAAAATTACGATTCAACTTTTACCGAGAAGTTGAATTGATCTGAATGGCAATTTAATTACCGCAAATTTCATATCACGTTAAAATCAAATGTACAGTTCAAATTTGCCAAATTTTCATAAACCAAAAACGTATATTTTTCAAAAAATGCAATATTTTTTCTGCGGTGTCCCAAATTCATTATATTTCATCTCATCGCTATAAAAAATCTTCTGGAATTAATTTTCTCAGGAATGAATTAATCCTGAATTAGAAATGTTCTTAAAATGAGCGGTTCTAAGTTTTTTTTTTCAAATTCAAAAATGTGAAATTAATTTTTATTTCGCTTTCGAGTCCCAAATTTTCTGCCGAAAAATTCATTTTCAAGTTTCACAAAAATCAAAAAACGTTCCAGCTCCATTTGGAATAAAATTTCTCCATTTTCTAAGAATGTCTCTGGAAATCTCGCGACGACGAGAGTGGAGACACGTTATTCCAGAAAATAAAAAGGAAAAAAGTGTTCCCACATTTTCGGAGAATATAAATAAACTATTATTGTTATACAAAGGTTTAAACTTTACCCGACTGGGACTCACTGCTATGCGACTCACATACGAGTCTGGAGTATAATCGACGTACTGAAACCCGTAGATCAGAATACAGCAACTTCGTGCACACATTATCACGCTTGAGACTAACTATAGTCACCCGAGTGTGTGGCCTTTCATTGGTTAAACTTTCAACCGCTGCACGATATTACTATTGTTATTGTTACCGCTTTGTTGAATTAAACATCAAAGGATCGACTTTCAACCCGAGTGGCATTGTTACCGGTAGCGTTTGGACATTTCGCCGATATTTTTCATATTCCTTCACGAGAGGCTCCTCATTAACTTTAATACGACCCGGATAATTTTTAGCGGTTTGTAATTGCAGCTTTTAATTTGTGATATATTTTACAGTTAGCTCGTTTAAGTTTCAAACGTGAAATGCAACCGTAGTTGAAATGATATTCTTATTTTTTGAGAATTCGTTCCTCGAAATTGCAATATTTGCCACCCCAGTAATTAAATTCCTTCAATTCATTATCTATAATTAAGGGGTTAATATTTAATAATTAATAATATTAACTATTATGTCATAATGATTAAATCGTCAGCTTTAAATTGGGATTTCTATTAAAATCAGAAATTGAAAAAATTGGTCATTGAAAATTCGGTTCTTTTTTGGAATCATTGGAAATTTTATAATAACACTTATGGGAAGTTCATTTTAACAACAATTTTATATTAACAAATTTACTTTGATTTTTCCTTTATATTTCCTCGACATTTCTTTGGAACGAAATTATGACCACAAAAAATCCGTAAAAAGTTCAGGATGACGACATCTTACTTTTTTCCAATTGGAAATATTTTTAATCTCGCATATATCATATGTAATTATTATTTAATTTTCACGAACGATAAAAATCTTTTACAATATTTTTTTCTGTGCTCCAAAATCTTATTATCGTTTATTACCAATATTTTTTCACTCGTGACGTTGCACGTGACGTGGCGAGTCGCTTTCCTCGTTGCTTTCGTTACGCAGTTTCGTTGCGCATTTGTCACGAATGTATTCACTCAGATTTAGCGACGTAAAACGAATGAAAAGAAGTCTCGTTATCGAAAAACGTTAGAAATGAGTATTTTTTTTTGTTGGATCAAAGGTTAATTTAACCCTGGAATGTTTACGTTTTTTCGGCCGGTTGTGCTTGCAGGTGGGTTCTGGACGTATCCCCTGGGGCAAAGGCTAACGAAAACGTGCAAAAGGGGAAAGTCTACGTGAGCCATGACGTAACGAACTTTGAATTTCTCTACGAGCCATTCTACGTGGCGAAAGACACGGTCCCGCCGCACGACGAGAGGTTTATGGGCTACGGCTACACCAGGAATACACAGGTAGGTAATGAATAAAGTTTTCGGCGGAAAGAGGAAAAAAAAAAGGGAAATGAAAAAAGCGTCTTCGTTACCGCTGTTTCGAAAAACGAAGCAAATGAAAGAGTTTTTATTGCCCCGTGATGGCTATTTTTGTTGCCATTAATTAGAAACTTTATATAGAAATGTTTTATCCCGAGAGCAACATTTATTTCATTTGATAACATTTTTATGCTCCTTTTGTATATAAAAAGGAGCATTTCTCTTATAAAGGAAAAAAGATAGATCGGCGAAATGCCTCGGGTACTTCAACGGTTTTACAGCGTTTGATTTTATGGTGGTTTTAGCGTATTACGTTTTTTCTTTTCAACAAACTCTTTTTATAAAGAAAGAACCTGCAGATATTAAATGTTTCAAAGAGAAAGAGAGGCGGAATCAGTCCAATAGACCTGAAACGCGAGATTTCAAAAGAGTTCGCGTTCTCCGTCTGTTTTTACTATGGACAAAGTTAACCAAAAGACAAACCAAGTTTTTTTTTCACCTTTTTTTTCTCTTTCTTTTTTGCAATCCGGACCGAACGATGGGAATTAGGTCGCGCGGTCTTGAACTCGCGAGAGGCAAGCATTTCAGCACCCGAGCCAGTGACCACTTACGCTCTGTATGATCTCATTAGTCGAAAAAATGAGGACAATTTCAGACCTCGATTCTCGGTTCGTTCTCTTTCTATATCTAAAAATTGTTAAGTAAATAAATTACCAACTCCGGGGCTTCATTTTGATTAGATCCCGTCCGTAACTATTTTTTGAAAATAAAAATGTATTGGGGTCGGGACGATTTTATTAAATATTATGCACTGGGTGGTTTTTGAAATCTTTTTAATAATTGGGTAAATAATTTACGAACTCTTCGGGCTCCTTTTTGATTAGGTTTCAACCGTTTCTATTTTTTTAAATGAGAAATGGGAATTTATGGGAATTTTAAAAATTCTTTAATATTATTATTAAAATATTTTAATACAAAAAAAATTAACTAAATAATTCACGAACCCTTGAAATTCTATGGTAAAAAAGTTACATCTGTTCCTATTCTTTTTTAAATAAAAATTTATTGGAAATTAAAAAATTTTTGACCATTATTAAAATAATTGAATACCAAAAGGTTATAATTTTAATATTTAAATAATGATAAACAAATAATTAATTAAATAATTCACGACCCCTTGATACTCCAGATTAAAAAAAACTATCCCCTTCTATTATTTTCTAAATAAAAAATATATTTGAATTTTGGAAATTTTATAGTATAATTAATTACACATTAAATTTTTGCTTACAATCATTCATTATTTTCTGAAATTTTTTCATCAGAAGACCTTATCCGCCTATACCGTACGAATTAAAATCCCTTTATAAAGATTCGAATGGTTTCTCGGCCATTGTATGGTAAAAAACATATACCATAACAAGTTAACGTTTTCAGTAAAATGGCACAGACCCCATAGATATGATACATTTGCATATTTCGTCCGATGCTTGCATATCGAATTCCACGTAAGCGGATACGCTTGTTGGCGAGAAAGAAGGATCATAGGACCAGATATAGGGTGTATGGGTGATCAGAGGAGAGAAAAATGATATTCGAAAAGGGTATTGAATGTGAAAGCATACGAAATTGCATGCAATTGCATACAGTGATTCATGCGTGAATATCGAAGGGTCCAAAACTCAGGATAATTAATTCCGTTAAACCCTATCGCCTGCGATATATATATATATATACTATATATATAAATATATTAACGTTATCGGACTGTAGGTACTCATTTCGCAAAACAAGCATTAGCTATTCAATTTCGACGCAATGTAGTAATATGTATGTACATTCGAAATCTCTCGTGACATCCTACAAATCCTGGTACCAGTAAAAGTGAAGCTCGATGATGGGCACCGAAGGGTTGGAAATTTCCTGGAAGTGATTAGTGACATTTTGGTAACTTTGTCTCAATTCCAAAATGTACATTTATTTTTTTAACGTCCCTAGAACTCGTCAATTTCGAGTTTTAGCAATTTTCCATTTTCAACAATCCCATGATTAACAGAGAAGGTGACCGAGTTTGTAAAAGCGTCAGTGGCCGAATTCTCAAAAGGGACAAAGTTATAGAGCATTTAAAAAAAAATGGCATTTTCGCGACGAAAAGACCATTTTTGCCTGGGAAAATCAGGGATTTCGGGGAAAATCGTTTGATAGGTGAAACATTTCACGCTATGAAGTTGGCTTGTATAAACTTTGTCTTTATAAACTTGGTCGCTTTCTCGATTAATATGAATTTCGACTTGATATTATTAAATTCTTCGTTTGAAAATGAAATATCGACTTCAATGACGTCAGAGCTCTGAGAATACGTGCATTTCCGTATTTGACTTCAGAGAATGGCGAGAACATTGATTTATGAATAAACCTGAATTCCAAAATGAGATACATTAATGGAATTACTTATTCATTATTATAAATGAATTCCCTTTTTTGCGATTAACCGTGTCACTAAATATATATATATATATACACCTACAGGAAATTTCATTATTTTAGTACAAAACAATATTGCTAAATATTACCAACCGTTGGGAGAGACCATTATCACTCCGGCGTGTTTTTACTTCCCACCAGATTTTCCTTCATCACAGCTGCATAATAAAACGTTAGTAAAACGCGTTGTTCTGGTCCGGACTTTTGTTGCGTCGTAAAATGCCAGTAAATATCTGCTATATAATTTTTTACGATATATAATTCAATGGCAAGTCAGGAACCCAGTTGATGTACCGGCGTCTCCGCTGAATCGGTAGCGAATCCTCGTCAGTAATGCGGAACGATAAATAATCGAATTGTCATTCGTGTCCGGGAAAAGTGTTCATTTGTCATTTTTCCCGACGGGAAGCGGAAGCCTCCTTTCATTTTCTGTCACCATCCCCGATTAGTTTCAGCCATGGGGGTGTTACTCTACAGCCAGGCCAGTGTTGCGGGTTCAAATGTAAATGATTTACAAAATTAATTATTATAGAAAAATAATAAACAGTGTTTTCAATATGAAAAATAACGAAAATATCAGGAATTTTCCAAAATATTAGGTTGGGGAAAAAGTAATTTCGGTTTATCCCATTGAAAAACATGAGAAAAGCCGAAATTACTTTTTCCCCAACCTGATATAAAAAAATTGTCTTTGCAAAAAAATATGTAGGTATAAAATAATAAATGCGGCGCTTATTATAAAATTCGAGTCACTTTCTATAAATGTGTACAATTTATTTAATTAATTTCATTACTTCTCATGACGTGAATATTTTTTTTATAGAAATTATTATTATTTCATGATACTTTTTTTGTTCATCATAGATATGCAATCTATAAATGCACTGCGTTATTATATCATAAACTTAATTTTTTATTTTAGTATTCATTATCGTTTTTCTCCAACTTCCAATTTGAGACGAGAGCTTTTATTTGTTTCCTCAACGAATTGTATCAAATTCGATAATTAATTAAAATTTGGAAACTCGAAATATAATCATTCAAATATTTTTTACTGGCAATAATAATTTATTGTAAAATCCCGGAAATGATTCGATTAAAGCTTTACACTTGATATTTTTATTTTGTTTCTGACGCTGGGAGTCTTTGCGGGATATCGAGGAAAATAAGTTTCCCATCGCGTGTGCGAGAGCGACCCGTGCAGGTGCATATAAATCTTAGCAAACGAATCTGTTCTCCCAAATGAGGGCGAAAGGAGAGGATCCTCGCGGTGACGCTGTTCCTGCTGCTGGAAATATTTGTGATAATTGAGTTTTATGCCATCGCACGTCGCCCCTAAATCCTCGGGATGATAACAGCGTCTCGGCATATCGCGTTACCACTTATCCTAATATGTTCGTCGTTTATGTTTCCCCGGATAAACCTGTCGTTTAAAAGAGAAACGTCACCCCGAGGGTGTTGAAATCTTCTGATACAGCGAATCCACGTGACAGGAGATTTTTAGTATTCGTTTTCCAATTTTTGTCGCGCGTGGAGAAGAAAACCCCAAAATGCGACGACAGGTTCTTGACTCGAAGCATTTCTTTCGTAATTATTTATTCTCAGCGAATTTTATAAGCAATTTTTATTTGAATTTAAAAGGTACGCCCTCTATTAGGAACTAAAGGGTTTTTGGACAAGAATGATCTGGCGTTAGAATGAAATGAAACGACAATTAAAAATTAAAATTAGATTTTTCAATTTAAAAACCGACGCAACTTTTTTTTTTAAATTTGAAGAATTACGCAAGGAACGGGACTTTTAAATGACCATCTTGGGTTCGTTTACGGGAAGAAATTCGTTGAATCCAATTTTCAATTACCTTCCCCAATACATCCCCGCGAATTTTATTCTAATAAACAGTTGCATTTTTAGAAATAGCCAATTCACTAAATTTTGTGGCAGTAAGTATCGACTTTTTCCAGCAAAATTTCGTTTCGTAGTAGTAACGATCAGCAGTGTGACACACGGTACCCGGCTTCTTGGAATCACATGCCATCCAAATTAATTGCATCCAATTTGGACCAGAAAAAATTTGTTATTCTCGACGAATGCCGCTCCCCATTCACTGAAACTGCATTCCTTGCATCGTTTTCCAAAAACTACGGTCCTCTGATGTCACCATGCCATAACCCACACCCTAGAGTGAGTTTTCTCGGATACAAAGGCTTTCCTCGAATGCTCTGTGCATTCATAAAATTAGACCCGATATATTGACCGAAATAATTGAAAATTCGGTTCATTCAATTTTTTTTTCCCGTAAACGAAGCCCAGGTGGACATTACATACACAATGATGTCATATTCCAGACATAGTTGTCCCGCATTCGATTTCAAAATTAAAAAAAAAAATAAATCTATCCTAATTGGTGGTGGCTTTTTTTTCCATTTTAACATCATATCGTTTTTATTGAAAAACCCTCCACTCTACTTACCGGTTCCCCCCATTCGACTGCAATCGGCGGGGAAATATTTGTAAAGCCTATTCGGTTCGTAGAAACGCGCAGGCTTTTGTGCGGCAGCTTTTCTATTGAATTCAATAAAAGTCGCGGTTAAAAACAAATAAACGAGCGTAATTGGGGTAAGAGAGGACGAGGGTGGAGGAGGGAAAAGGTAATAGGTACTGACGCGGAAGCGTGAAATTAACCCCAACACATTTCCCCAGGTACGGCGCTCCTGCAACGTCCAATTCCATTTACGAGTGCCATTTCCTACGAATTTCGGCCGGTGCCGGACGTATTGTCCGGCGTTTTCCCCGAAACCGTCGACCCGATGCATCGGCCGAATTCGCAGTAGCAATAAACCAGGCCCGCTGGCGGTTATAATACTTTTGGTTTTATGCGTTATCTCGCAAAACTGCCCTCAGCGAAAGTCCGACAATGGACGCGGCCGATCGCGCCAACGCAGAGCTCGCGGGGGTTATCGTTATCCATGCTTCGGTTGGATCACGATTGTCCTGGAATTCCCGCGTTGTAATAACCGAGGCTCTCCGACGATTGTCATTGTCATCGTGGGTATAATTGATTTCAGTTGGATGTTTCTGCGTACGCGAATTGATAATGGTCTGTCGCGACGAGAACGTGACATTCCAAGTCGAGCTTTGGCAGTATCTTAAAAATGGATGGTATTTCCATCCATTTTTAAGTACATCTTAGGTTTTTGGAATTTTTAATTCTTCAACTTTTGCAAAAAATTGTAGTAATTAATTCATTTTCATGCTTGTATTAAATTTTTAATGTAAAAAAACTGGAAGTTTTTTTGTTTAAATTTGGACTCTAACGTAATATCCTTCTGATTAGGTAAATTACACCGACATATTATGAAAGTGACCTTATTGCACGAATTTGTAAAATTTTCAACAATTTTTGTGACGATCAAAATTTTTTTAATGATAATTAAATATCATTTAGACACGAACTCTACCATTTGCTATAAAAAAAATTGGATAACACTTGTAAGATCGAAGGGCATTGTTCTCGTATAAGTAAATAAATTAATTAATTAATAAATATCCGCCAGTGACTGCTCTGTTGCTGGAGTGGATAATTTCTGTCCCAGAGACAAAGGGTTAAATTAAAGTGGAATTTATTTAAAACCTTCGACAAACTGTCATGCTCCCTATAATAATGATAATAATGATAATACTAATATTAATAATAATAATAATAATAATAATAATAATAACAATAATAATAATAATAATAATATTGTCACTAAATTTCATTTATTGTTCCTTACGAAAATAATAAATGACCTACATCTCGACTCGAGATTACGATAAATAATTTTCGGCTTTGCAACGGTGGATGCTGATGGATTGCTCTGAAGACATGTTTTAGGAGCAAGTGCATCACACTTGATTGTCACACATGGCGAGGACATTATTTGCGAAAATGGGTTCGCACATATATATATATATATGTATATATATATGTAAATACACGGGCGAACTCAAGACAGACTGACGTGGAGAGAATCGTGGCTGTCAGAACTACCCGATTCGTCTGAGGTAGACGTAAGATTGTGTCTGTAATCACTCCGGCATTGTCTACGACGCCTTCGGTTACCATCAAGCGCTCCCGAAATAATATGCCACGAGTTTCATTTCCGATGAATGCCGTTCTTAGCATGTCGGATTATCAAACCTGAGAACCCTGTCGGGCTTTCGCTCGAGAGGCTTGACTGGCGTGTCCTTAGGCTTTAGCGAGGGATCGCGATCCTTTATTCTCGAATAATAAGCACTGAAAGCGGTACTTAGCCGGAATGAAAGACGTCACGTCAGTGAATCCGAAGCTCGCTCTCCCGGGTTGCGAAAATCAAGACCCCGTGGGATATAAATTATTCGGAGCAACGCTATTGGGTTAATAAGCAACAATCTTTTGCGCGCTAGGGGGCGCTATTGTCTCAGAGAAACTTGAAACGTACCCGCTAAAACGGCGGTTTTGCCATTCTCCTCTTGCAGGTGTACGAGATGTACGTGGCCGGGTACCAATTCAAGGTACTCTCCCCGGTGTTCACGGGCCACTGGGGCCTGCAGACGCGCAAGAGTCGGCCCGCCTGGCGCGAGAGGCAAAACAGTGCCAATCGGAAACACTTCGAGTTGTTCAAGAAGGAGGTTTTCGCCCGATACATGCGGGACCCTCTGAAGATGCTGAAGGTGCCGAAGAACTGACGAAAGGCCCATCGTTAAGGTCGGGCAACAACGAGAAACAAACGAGGAAGATCCTTCCACCGTCCTGCTTGACATCCCGAGCGCAATCCTTTCGACAAATTGGTGCTGTGAGTCCTATTACATTTACTTGCGTCCTTTAGCACGCTTTTGGGGAAGGACGTCAGTGGGATTTCGAGGTAAACCGTGGGAATATCTATAAGTTGTGTATAATCATTGAAATAGGTAGGGGAAACGCGCCTATATTGGACCACTCGAGTAAAATTACCTGCCCATGAGCCTAAAGCGAAAAAAAAAGATGTAAAAATCAAAGCGATGAAAAATGGAATCCACAGAAACGGAAAAGTATAGTAAAGTTATATTGAGAAAATAGAAAAATATATCCAACTGGAAATTTCAAAAGTACTCGCCCAAATTGGACCACTATTTTCCTAAATTAGGCAAATTTGCAATTCCACTTTTCCAAAAGCTGTTTTTGGTGGGATATGAACGAACGAAACTAAATAAAACAATATATGGCATTTTTCAAGAAAATTCATAGATTAAGGATATAATAATTCAATTTATTGAATTTTAACCGAAGCTGCAGGAATTATCCAATTTTTTAACAAACAACTGTTGTAGGAGATGTATTTGCTCAATTTGTATTATCTTTGGTTTTTCTATATATTATTACAGCTTGTTAGGGAATTTATCACGAAAAAAATGATAATGTGAATTATATCCTGAATCAAGAACCGGTACAATTTAGGCGCACTACCCCTATACAGGGTGAGGAAAAAGTATGGTAACCCCTAAATATTTCGGAAACTACGAATTTCAAAAAGAAATTTTTCAGACAAAAGTTGTAAGGTTCAAAATTTTTTTTTTACAGATCTTATCAGTTCGACCTTTCATTGCGTCACCGAGGTGATTTGAAAACCTCCCCACGAGGGTGACAAAAATATGCAATAACAAATACTTTCAGAATTATTTCAAAAATTCAAGGTGACCGTTTCCTGACCTTGGCCACGCTTTGGAAGGTCAAACTGATAAGATCTGGAAATAGAAATTTTGGAACCTTACAATTTTTGTCGGAAACATTTTTTTCTGAAATGCGTAGTTTTCGAGTCTTTTAGGGAGTTCCATAGTTTTTCCTCACCCTGTATAATCTACAGGACGTAGATTGTATAATTATTGAATTGTTTAATTTTAAATTGCGAAAAAAAAAATTGATATTTCGCTCGGGGTTCGGTAGACTCCGTTTACGAGCGCCAGTATCTTGTTATGGAAAGGTTGCATCGTTATCGTTGCTCCTCGTTCCTCGCGTTTGTGCAGATATAAATGCACGTTCATGTAGATACAGCTTCGCAAGGAACTCTTGAGTGCATAGTTATCTATTGATTTCTTCTATTTCGGGCAACATTTTGTACATACGAGCTCGTTCCTCACGTTTGTGTGTTCCTTCGTGTCCTAATTGAAAGCAACAATATTCGGCGTGGGGAGGTCGCCGAGAATTATCGGTTTGTTTTTTCTGCCCGTCAACAGAAAATCATCTCAGACTCGTTTGACGACGCGCGGGAGAAGTTTGAGAAATATCGGAAAGTGTGGAATAACAGAAAGTTGAAGGAACCGGTAATTGGATGTGAAAGAAACACGCGCGAGGGTCGTTCAACTATTGGACAATTTTCCGGGAGTCCTTTGTCGATGCTTTTGCGTTATGCAAATTTTGAGTCGAACTTTTGAAAGTTTTTGAAAGCCGTTGGCCCCTTTTTTATCGTGTAGGAAAATCGACCGTTGACTTTTCAGCAATTTTTGCGATTTACCCGCGTTTTGGGGAAACGAGTCACGAAATCGAGGGTGTTTCCATCCCATTCCGGTGCTACTTTGGTACCAGTTCCTTCTGAAAATGGTGACACGCTACCAAGTTCCTTCGAATGATTTATTTTTCGAATTACGTCATTTTTTTTTCGATTTCACAAAAATGTAAATTCCGTGGGTGAAATTGAAACTCGTCCCGGAAATGACAGGGAATCAATGAAATCAGTCATTGATGACTGCCACGAGTCGCTTTTTCCGGTTGCCACTTTCTCGTTTTTTATGGTACTTTTTAGCAGGGAGGGTTGTAACGTTCTCCAAATACAGCCGGTATTATATTCGCTATAATTTTTCAATGGAATGGAACATCAAAAGCCACACGACGAAATATCTCGACTTTTATGGTCCTGATATTGACGTAGTAGGACCATCCCTTGATTTGTTTGGGTGTCATTCGTCTTTATTAGGTCCTCATTTCCGCTGGATTTTATCGGCTCTATTAATACGTCAATCTATTTTTCCTTTCCCTCGTTGTGGCTCAATTTTTCCACATAAAAATATATTTATATATCTTTTACATATAAATATATACGAAATTACAAAAAATAATAAATATGCGCTCGTGACGTAGAATCATGAAATTTATCTGTTAGAAAAATAGTGGATATTCGAGAAAAGTTAATAATTAACCCTAATTTATGGTTTATTATTTTGTTTACTATTGTCGTAAAGAAATTGTTGAGCTTTTGAATTTTTCGCCCTAATTTTTACTATTTTAGTATATAGGGGAGAGGGGGGTTAATTGAACCGCGGGGCAATTGAATCAGTCGACTTAATATACATGTCATCACAAAGTATTAATTGTAATGTTTTGGTATATCTATATTTTATAGTTTCTAACTTGATTTAAGCTTAAATAATTTCCTAACAATTTTTAATGTATTAATTACTGTATTATTTGGCCCTAATTAGTGGTTCAATTACCCCTGTGCTGGGGTCAATTGGATCACTTGTCGCCGTTGAACAATTCTATTTTATTTTTTCTTAAATTGTATTTATTTAGCAATTAATTTATCCATTGGAAATCATAAAGTCAGTATCAAGCTACTATTTTCTAAAAAATCGAGTTACTTATTTTATATAATTTTATCAAGGAAAAATTATGTTAAAGGTTTTTTCGTCCATTTCACTATCCTCTTCTCTACCCACTACAAAAATAATGGGTATTTATAGAAATTTAAAATAATTACCCCGAATTTTGTGGATTATTATTTTAGATACTATTTTCGAAATTTCTTCCTAACCTTGATTATTCTCATAATTGCACTATTATTCGTCGTGAGAGCATTTTTTCATTATTTTCTTGGCGAATTTTTCGCAATATTTTTTTCTTCGCGCATTTTGGAAAAATTGAAATCGGTTCAAAAGAAAAAGTTATTGTTCGTTCCACGGGTGAACTGACTGCACAGCCGAACGTGTAAAAACCCTAGCAAAAATCTGCAACCGCGGTGGCTGATTTGATGGAAGTTTTCGAACCGTCGGTTACCCGATAGCTCTAAACGTAATTGGAGCTCGCGATAGCTTAACATGATACAGGTAATCCATTCCCCGCTGGCTGCAGCCCAAGTGGCGGGTTTTTGTAAGGAAATGAAATTGGAAACTTGTTACCCAGTCAATAATTGGATATCTTTGAAACTCGGTAATTCTCAATGAGCGTCATTACTATGCCGACATTAGTCCTTTTGTAATAACGCTTTCATTGACTCAGCCGTTACGAGAAGCGAGAGAATAAACTGTTCACCGATGCATCGATTTATTCCGAGGCCACACGGGATTAGTTAAGTTCGAGCAGATTAATTAGTGCATCAAAGTTTCTCAGATATTTTAACACGAAACTTCGATGTAATTAAGCACCTCATTTTCCCAAGATATTTTCTACTAACTGGGGATATCACTAGCGATTAATGAGTCTTTTATTTCCCCCGTTCCTTCGGTATCACTTAGAAATAAGGAACAACAATAATAATAATAATAACAATAATAATAACAACAATAACCGTATGCTCAATTTGTTACGTTTTAAATGTACAAAATGTATGATAAGAATCCAGGATGTCTAGTGATTCGACTGGCGTTGATGGTTCTTCGAAGGAGCTTGGATACCCGACATGGTCATTTATTGGGATTTGATGGTTATTAATAATTGAGATTTTTTTATTGCAAATTTCTCCCGATGATTATTTTTCAAACACGCTCTCGACCGGCAAAATAATTGAACCCAGCCTTTTTTTTTATATATTTGCATTGGAGCAAAGCGAATGTTAGCGTTTGAAGCGTTGCCTGTAACTTTTGTTGCACTACGTCATACCGTACTTGGGCAAACGTGCACTTCATGCACTTGGACCCTTAACAAGGCAACGAAGAGACTGCAGATTTTTCTTTGACTCGCGCGATTCTTCAAAAGATCGGTCCGCGTCTAGCAAAGCCAAGGCACTTTCCTTTACCGTCAGTAAAAATTTGGGAAAAAATAGGAAAAAAGAATAATTGTGATGTTTTCTTTGTAAACAAATTTTCCACCGAAGTTCAATTTGGCGAAATTATAAATTTCTAGCTCAGCTTCGGAATCTTGAAGAAACTCATGAATTTTCGTTTTACTAATTTTTCTGGAACGAGAAAAAAAAATAATTTCTGTCCTTCGAAATAAATTCATGGGGGTCGACTTTGCCTCAATTTTAAACAAAAGCGTTGAATCCCTAATTCGGGGTGGGATTAATAAATAATATTATTGCAAATAATAAACAATGGATGAAACTGGATTTTTTCACACATTGCCTCGAGAGCATGGGATGATAAAAAAAAATAGACAATGGGTGAAAACTGAATTTTTTCACACATCGCGTCGAGAGCATGGGATGGTGAAAAAAAATAAAAAATAGGAGAGACTAAATTTTTTCACACGTATCATCGGGAGTATGGAATTTATACGACTGCGTAGACGTATGGCTGCGAATCCTTAGGTTCGATCATTTGGAATTTATAGTGCTATACAAATTGGATAGACACAGAGAAATTTGCATGCATGGAATTCGAAAGCTTCGATTCCGACAGTGTGGGAATCGGAGTCGCGGAATTTCCGAACATGAATTATTGCAAATGCGGTATTCGGCTGTTTAACGGCGAAACTGTGATTCGAGGTATTTAGAAACGAGCATGAATTTCTGCGCACGGAGTTGCATGGAAGCCCGTTCTTATTCGAAAGCTGAAGCCAAAATTGATTTCCGTAAGAATTTTTGTGAAGAAGGAAAATTCCATAAAAAATGTTATTGAATTTTTCATGAAATAATAGATTTTCCGGTTACCAGTGGGTTTTGATTTCGAGTTGGGATCGTGTTTTCCAAAAAGTTTCTAACAGTTTCTCGCCAAACGCATTGAAATTTCCCGCAGCGGAGCTTCAGGGGCTGTTAGGTGTTCTGTGTTCAAAAGAGCGGATGAAACAAATTGCAGCGTGTCGTATAAAAACTTTTGTAAAACACGATTCGAATTCTGACAGTGGAACACAAAATAACAATGCTGAGAGCGAATACCAAAAGTTGTGTGTCAAAGTTGCTCCATTATTTTCTATTTCAAATTCTATTATACTCGGATTCAGCTTCCGAATCTTCAGAATTTCATAAATTTTTAATTTTACTAGTTTGTCTAGAACGAGAAAAGAAAATATTTGTGACCTTCGAAATTAATTAATGGGGATTAACTTTGCCTCATTTTTTTTGGAAAAAGCGTTAAAATCGATTAAAACACAAGATGTTGTGCTGAAGGTCACACGAAGGTCACGCTGATTCGGATTCAGCTTCAGAATCTTCGGATTCTCATAAATTTTCATTCTACCAATTTGTCTAGAATGAGAAAAAAAAATATTTGGGTCCTTGGAAATAAATTAATGGGCATCAACTTTGTCTCAATTTAAAAAAAAAGCATTGAAATTGATTGAAACACAGAATTTTGTGCTGAAGGTTACACGAAGGTCACGCTGATTCGGATTCAGCTTCAGAATCTTCGGATTCTCATAAATTTTCATTCTACCAATTTGTCTAGAATGAGAAAAAAATATTTGTGTCCTTGAAAATAAATTAATGAGGATCAACTTTGTCTCAATTTAAAAAAAAAGCATTGAAATTGATTGAAACACAGAATTTTGTGTGGAAGGTCTTATTATTGTATGGAGAACACAGAATTCTACGAAAAAATCGGTCAATACCGATCGCATTTGATTCAATTTCTAAAAAAAAGGCGATGAAATCGTTTAAAATACCGAGTTTCGTGCTGAAGGTCACTGGAAGGTCACAAATAAAATTGATCATTATAGTTCAAAATTTAATCGATTGCTAGGAAAAAGTGTGAAAATTGCTGAAAATACAGAATTTTGTGGCGAAGGACGCACGAAGGTCACGTTATTATATCGACAACAAAGAGTTCAAGAAAATACCTTGTAGACCTTGAAATTCAAACAACAACAAAAATGATGGTACTTTGAACCAAAAGTTGCGCCAACGAACGAAAAAAAAAAAGAACACGGATGACCTACAATCTCTTGTCGAGACGCTTGCATGTGTCATCAAAGCCGTTGGAGGTATTTAGGGTAGCCACGCTCCATACGAGGAGGGAATACGTGCAAGTGGTTTCTTTGCTTTGCTCCACATTCACTGCGCTTTTGAACAGCAAAATATTTACATACTGCCTGAACAAAACAAAAGGGTGCAAAATAAAAGCCAGGGGCCGAGGTTAAACTTTCCCAATCAGCAAATATTTTGACTTCAGTTCCGCCAAGTTTGATTTGGCTTTTGTATCAGGAAATCGAGTTGCCTCATAATTTCTGCCTTTCAAGTTTGACCTTTCGAGATAAGGTTATTTTAATTAAAGTTATTAGTCGGTATCACGTGTGGAAAATTACCTTAAAAAAAACTGAAATATTTCATATTTATTATTCGATTTATTATTATGGAGTGCGTATGGCGAGTGTGTCCTAAAATGTAATATTACCTTCAAATGGTAATGTTCCATTTGCGTCTGTAATTAGATTTTTGATAATTGGTACAGAAATTGTATAAAAATTAGAGACAGTGCTAATACTTGAGATTTCTTTGTGAGAGGAACATTACGGCCTAAGAATTTTGACTAACGAATCGAAAACAGCATTCGAGGGTTTTGCGATTCGAAATTACCGCTCTTATGCTGAAAGACTTCTGTCCACCTGGCGGTGAGATCGAGTACTTCGCCTTGGTAACAGTGAAAACGTGTCATTGCGCAGCTTAGGGCGACTCAACTGACCAGTAACTAGGCTCCGATATAACTTCTGAAGTTCAATGGGGGCATTTGAATCTGCCCGGATTCAAAAACTGTTGTGAATTTTCTCAAATTTCTCGACAAATCACATAGACATCCTGACGAACCATATCAAGCCAGGCGATTTCGTACACTATTTGTATATATACGTATATATGTATCAAGAGTGGGACAGTATTATTGCAATAGTTGTAACAGGATTTGATATTTGCGAGTATTGTGTTAATCTATACACAACCTAACGGCAATAAGTGTGTCATTACAAGCAACGGGAGAATCTGTACATTGAGGAGATTTGTTTATTTACGAAAGTGATTGTCAAAAATTCTAAGGACAAATTTGCATCCGTCCTTCTCGCTGAACCGATTCTCGCGAAGTCTGCCGGAAACAGAGACATGTGCCAAAACGGGGAGAACCGTCTAATGGGAGACTTTCGCTTCACTTTCTGTGATTTTATAAACCAATGCGTGAATAAATGTTGATTAGGAAGAAGAAGAATTAATTTTTTAGCCTTTTTTCTTATTCCATCCCTTGGATATCCAGTTTCCCCGAAAATTGGTAGCCAAGATTGACAATTGAACAGATCTCCAGCCAACGCGTTGCCTGTTTAGGGAATCCCAAGGTCACTGGATTACTTGTTCACCGTTTCGAAAATAGATGACGCTATAACATTGAGTAATTGGATTGGATTAACGGATCCCTGGTGACTTCTAGGAGGGCGCTACTGAAGAGACAGGTGACCTCCGGAGGCAGTCAACGTGTTAAGGGTCCAACAGGTCAAGGTAGAGGATGTCGATGGGAATTGCTATCGATTATCTAGTGATGCGATATTTTTAATTCATTATTTGGACTCGATTTTCAACATTTCGACATTCTTTGGAAATTTAGATAATTATTGGCGACATTAATTTTGTGATTCTATGGTAATTGCTTCTTTTTATAGCAGCAGTTGCCGATTTTAGTTTCCTAATGGTTGCTAGCGCTTACATGACCCTTTGGTGACCTAACCAATGGGGACTCCAACTTCCGAGCCCAAGTAAGTGCTCAGAAATATTTTTTTTGTCCAATTTTTCCTGTTTGTTCTCTTTGTATTCCGTCACGAAGACAATTGCGGGTCAGTGAAACTTTGCCGGTTGCCGGTTTTCTTTTTTTTCTAGCAGCAGTTGCCGATTTTAGCGGATAGTCCATAGCGTCCTAATGGTTGCTAGCGTTTACACTTCATTTGGTGATCCGTCAAACGGGGACTTTAGAATGGACTCCAGCTTCCGAGGCCAAGTAAGTGCCCAGCAATATTCCTTCGTACACTTTTTGCCTTTGTATTTCGTCACGAGGACAACCGCGGGTCAGCAAAACTTTGCCGACTCAAGCAACGTATTCATTAGAGTTTGGGCTATCTGCAGAAACCCGGAGATTTGCATACGATACAACGGGAGAAAGAGAAAGGGAGCGGTATCTTGACACGTTTTCTCCTAATCCCGAGAGTACCTTTCGCTTGCACTTTCACGAACTGGGAGAATTTGTAGGGAATGGTTTAATTTCCTCGGATGCACGGTCGTGTCCATAAAATGAGGGAGACATACGGTAAATAGGTGACGTGTGTATGTGTTACAAATAGAAATAGGGATAGTGGCAATAGTGTAGTTCCAGCAGTGTCGTACCAGCATTAGGAATAGTGTAACAGCAACAGCAACAGCAACAGCGGCAGTAGCAGGAGCGGTGGTAGTGGTGGTAATGCTGCTAAAACTACTCGTACTACCAGCAGGGGTGTAGCAGGGGGAGTAGTAGTGTTGGTAATGAAAGTGGAGGTAGTAGTAGTAGTAGAAGTATGTATAATATCAACTAGGGTTGACTGGACTGAAAGGGGTTGCTTGTCGGTGTTGGAAACCCCAACCAAATACGATACTGCAGGTGTAGAAGCTACCGGGGTGTTTGTTAGTAGTAGTGTTGGTACAAGCTGACTAAATTATTAGATTCCACCCCATATCCTTTACCCAACTTTCTCTCTGTCGGCTCGTTAACTTTTTTCTTTTTGCCCCGCTATTGCTGTTGCTCTTGGATTTTCCTATTAGGGACTGAAAGTAGTCTTGCAAAAAGAGGAGAGACTTCTTTAAGTGAAAATAGAAAGTTTACTGTCTTATGAAAAAATTAAGAACCTTTGTAACGGAAAATTAGTTTAGCCTTAACACCGCACTCTTCTTTTTAGGCTGCTAAAAAAGTAACGGGTTGTACTAACAAAGGTTTATGGAATAAAGAAGAAGCTCCTAAGAAAGGGAACTTACGTTGAATCAAAGAAACGTCTTTGTCAATACTTCCTACGTGTATTCTATTCTATTAACTCAAAGGGGATTCGAGGCGACTGGGTCGCTACAATCCATCTCAAGAATTCGTTCCGCAAACTCGGATAACACCGGGAAATACTTTTAGCGCTGACTGTAGCTGCTGCCAACCTATTTTGCCCTAGAGCAGGCCCTGCTCTTAGCGGTCGCCCCACTTGACCGATATGGCAACGTTGCGCGCTTTCTTAAGTTGGCCATAGTGGTTAGGAACGGAATTAACGTTTCGTGGCCCGTGTTCTCGGGTTGAAATATTTAAGGAAGCATCAGTGTTACCAGCACTGTTGCCAAAAAGGAAAATATCCTGTATCACCTATCTTTTTTGTTCATCATGATGTGGAGAGGGAAGGCAAATAAAAAGAGGCGGGCCTACCTGGCATTGCCTACCTATTTGTTCAGCGAAGGCTGCTTATTGGACATATTTTATTTTTATATATTTTCTCTTATTATTTTATTTATTTATTTATCATATTATATTTAGTTTGAAAAGATTTTATATCCGTTACTAATTTATATTTTATTTTTCGCGCTTCAGGAGACTCGTCCCAAAGCGTTCAATAAATAAGTCTAAGTCTATTCGGCAAGCTATGCAAAGCAAATGACCATTTCTTGAGGTACCTGAGCGAAAAGCTATTTATGTCAAGGAAGCCATTACTGCCGGGGTCTGTACAGCGCTCGACTTATCTTTGAAAATGTTGTTCCGTAGCAATAGGACAATTTCCAATACTTGAGTTGGTAATTGGATTGAAAGCACAATTTGACTGTAAAATCATCGAAATGAGGTAACTTTTTAAGATCCCAGGCGCTTGATCCGTCTAATCCGGTCGCATTTTGCTTATCGCCATCTCGAACATCTCTAATATAAATTCCAGGAGTTTCCGCTCCACGACCTAATGCAAAGAGGAAGCTAAGCTCTTCAATAATCGCGACTAATCTCTTAAGATCTAATACGCTATCTCCCCGGTATATCAACGTCTTCGAATCGCTTAGCTTGTTCGATTTAATTTTTTCCTTCCATTAAACCTTCTCATTACTTTAGAAAATACCGCTTAAAGGCGCAGCGGTATAGGCAATCCTATACTTTTCAAGTTCCTTACATTCTCGCGCGCCAGGTCAAGGCTGGATCTATCGTACAAAAGCTCTGGAGTGGAGGCGCATCTGCACGTCATTAACGATTTTCGCGCCGTTAATGACGATGGCATCTAGCCGTTACAATTGCAACGAGGATAGCAGCCCTTAGAATTCCCCCAGCACCGCGAAATCACGACCTTCGTGTGAAAGGCCTTCGAGTCATGACTGCTTCAGTTCGAAACCACGCCGAACGTTGTTATACAAATCATTTCAATCCATTGGAGCATCGGTCTCCATATATCACGCGTCCGTGTGTCCGCGAGTGTATTCAAATTCCCTCTACCGATTTCACCTTTATCTGGTTAAGAGCGAATCTCCTTCACCACAAAACCTGTGTTTTTTCAAATTGGAGTTTAACGCAATTTTTTTAGCGGACCACATCCAATATTCATTTTCCAACAGGGAGACTCCGGTGATGACATTCGATATTTCATGCATATATCTTTCGTTTCCGGTGATTCCATCAAATTGGGAATTCATACCCCGGCAATGATCGGGAGCGACTCTCCGCTGATGCAGTTTTCACAGCCGACTGGGTCATTAGGTTATTACTCATCATTTCTCCGAGAGATGAGATGCAGAAGAACCGAGCAAAGTCTTCGTCGCGAGGCGTCCATCAGGAAAGCGTAATAGCACGACACGGAAATTATCCGGAGGGCAATCGCATAACTGCTTCCAAACCAGTCCTACCCCCTGGCAACGGGATACTTTTGATCGCCTTATGAGCTTAACTCTACTTTCAAGGGGCTTTCTTCGGACTATTCCTTCAGTCGAACAAACCAGTTACGCCGAGATGGGGTAAGAAATAATCTCCGGGAAGAAGTATACACCTGTGCTGTAAGCAGTTCTTCCGGGACGCCTAGCGCTGGTGGATCCATCCCGTGGATTCTGCCGGTACGCGTCCCTTTCCCGGCCTCGAGCGTTGCGTCTTTGCCATCACGAGAGCAGGACCCGTCTCGTCTTTCTCAAGGAACGCAATTATGATGGGTCGCGTGGCTTTCCACCAACTCGTTACGTCCACCACGGACCGATTCGTTAACTTCATCTAGGTACCTCGCTATGGCTACTCCATGGCCAACCTAGCGTAGCGTAGCACAGCACAGCAGGCATGGCTTTTCGCCGTTAATCAGGCAGACATTCCCATTCGCTTCACCTCATCAGTTCGGAACTCGCGTTATTGTCAATCTCTGCACCTGGCGCACCTGTACCACATCGTTCAGTGAGTGGATCATCGTCGGAAAGGCATAGGACATAAAAGGCGTTTCATTTGACGGAGAGTCAAAGGCCTCAAACACTTTTTTCCGGATGCCGGCACCTGGGAGTCTCTTGAACTGCATTTGGAGACTCATTTGCGAAGGTTCTCAGTTGTTCTGGTCAAAATGTTGACGTCACTTCACGGAATGACGTCATATAATTCTACATATTATGCCCACACTTTGGGTCCCGGGCGACCAGAAGCGAAAGCGTAGAACATCGCATGGATCGGCATCGCTCGATACGAAGTGCACCTCGTTTTTCGTGCCTCCAATTCATCTATGGTCGACACCAAATGAAGGTGCAACTGTATAATCTGGAATTCGTCTCATATGGAGAGAAATCTGCCTCTGATACTGAGAATTACTGCTCCTGGAAATATTTACTCACGGTTCCAGGATGGAGACTCGGTATTGAGTGCAGCCACCATTGCAGCTTCGCGCATTCGTCGAAATGGTGATTTGGAATTAGTTGAAAATTACGTACCCAAGTAGATAAGGCAACTCGCTACATTTTTCGTTGCAGCGAAATTCCTTTCAAATTGCGTTCGGAGGAATGAAAAAAAATTCTCGTCTTCGTCAGTAAAAGCTGCCGGAACCTACATTTAGTACTAATCTCCAGAGTGCTCTTTTGAAGTGTACAATAATAGGCTTTGTTCGACACATACTCTCGATTCCGTGCTTCAACGTGAAGCAGCCCGTAACATTGCCACCGAAATACGAAGTTTCAATGTTACGTCAACTGCCTCGAAAAAAATTACGTTCTACTTCCGCTGGAACCTGGAACCCTTCTTGTCGCCTGACATATTTTAGCAACTACGTTCGCGTTGCGATTTATTCGCGTAATTGGAAAGTGAGGAATCAGAGACGTTCAACAATTTACAAAATGCAACCGAACGCCAGACGGCAGCGCTCGGGGTAGCGACTGAATGCACCCTATTTTATAACTAACTTTGGCAGTCACGTATTGGAGAAAAGTTAGTACCGTCGTGGATAGTTATAAATAATTTATAGCTGCGAGTATATTACAGACGATGTAGTGGGTGTAAAGTGATTAAATGGAAATACCTGATGCGCTCAGCCAATAGTGTAACTAATTTCCCAGTTGGAATATATTACGCTCCGGTAGTGGCCCGAGCAGTATTAGCTCCGCTCGCATCAGTTATGGGGTGGAACCACTTCCCGTTGCGGTTATCAAATTATGTTCCCGAGTAGAACCGGAAGAATGGCAAAAGTCTGGAGCAGGTCCATATCCCATCTGCTTTCCACGTTGCAACTGGGCACTCCAAGCCCCCACTGCACCCCAAACTACTATTTGAAAGGTTGAACCTGTTACGCGATCAATTTCTTTTTAATTATTGTCAACCTCCGTCCACACTCACACTCTCGGTGTATCTCGAAATGAACGAAATTCGATATTGCGAAAAAAAGGTTTTGCGCCTTGGTACCAGGCTTGGTCTTACGAAAAGGAAAGTTCTCTTCCAGCGTCTGCCGAAAGTTTCTTTGAAATTAAATTTCATTTTGCTTCCTTTGTGGGAACTTAAGCTTTCACTTTTTTCTTCTCCCTCTTGCGCGCCTCTCGCCATCCAATTTGTGTTCCGATAGATCTTTGCGGCTACGTGGGAGCAGAAATTATACCGGAGTAATGCCGCGATGTTTGCGTGACCCTTCGCTGCGTTAATGAAATTATATTATGTTGCAAATCTGCGTGATATCTTCGCGCAAAGTGTTGTTTTTCCAACTTCCATTACCTTTCCAGGTATGTCATTGTTTGCTCTTCCGCCGGGTTAATTGTGCTTTTCACAAATTTTAAAGCCGCAGGCGGCCGGAATGGCGCCACCTACGGCTCATTACAGTTAGTCGGCCAATATGGAAAGCAAATACATGGTTTCCTGTATTTTGCAACCGTAGGAAGTGAAAACCGGATCGACTTCTTTTTGTTCGCATAAATATTTACCCTTATCTTCTGGTTCGGTGCACCGACGAATAAATAAGATAGAAGAGTGGTCAGTACCAAGGTAAACAACGTTGCGAAGCTACAGACCGTCTTGTGTGTCTTGTTGAAAAAACTCGACAATCTACTTTCTTCTGGACTACATCGGTACTTATTGTTAGCCGGGGCGAGTTGGTTCGCGTGTATCAATACCCAGAGGGCGACACCCGAGGGATGGCCGGCCCGAGAGCTCAGACGGAAACGAATTTCAACTTGGACGAGTAGTGACGTCGATAGGTCTGCATTGCAACTTGCAGTCACGTGACCTGTAAGTACCACTTTACTCAAGAGAGAGCACTGCTGGAGTCAAAGAGGGGACAATTTTTGGGAGATTTTGGGCAATATAATAGATTGTCATAATTAGGTAATATCCAGCAACGACAATTGTGAGCCAATATTTGACCTTGACCGTGAAGGATCGGAATTCTGGAAATATGAGAAGACTTGGAATTGTCCAGTAGCCCCAATTTAATCGAGTCCCAGGCAAGAAGCAGCGAGTGCGTAATTCCAAGAGCAGCAGCAAAACGTCGCCGTGTTACCGGAATTGACAGCGGATATGATATCGACTGTTAAAAATTTGCACGCGAAGGAGCGAGGCGGCGGAAACGGGAAAGAGACGAACGGTTCTATCAGCTCTTGCAAACAGTAAGGAAGCCAGGAGATGCGGGTAATCAGAAGTTTTCGGGGGTGTAAGCAGCCGTCGCAAGAGTTCGGAGCGGAGAATCGCTCTTTTGTAACTGATAACGGTGTTTGTTCGCATTTGTAAATAACTATTCCATTAGCGAGTTGGGCGTGAAGCTGTAAACTTTATGTTGACCCGTGCATAACATTGGAGCGCTTCACCCTCGGAGCAAGTAATTTTGATTCTCCATTGGGTCAGACTCTCAGGAATGTACCTACAAATGCAAGGAGGATCTAATTCGGCCATTTTGGTGATCCGTGCATTACATTTGAGCGGTTTACTTGCGGTGTGTGCAGCCCGGAATAAGCTATTTTGGTTCTCCATTGCTTCTGACGCTCACAAATGCATCTGTTAACGCGAGAAAGATCCAATTTCGCTATTTTGGTGATTGGTGCGTAACATTTGAACGGTCCAGCCCCGCTGGGTGCATCCCAGAGTAAGCAATTTTGGGTCAGACTCTCAGAAGTGCACCTAAAAGCGAGAAAGATCAGATTCGGCCATTTTGGTGAGATTGGCCAACAAAATGGAGGACTCCTAGGAGAGGATCACCACGCACGTGGTTAAATGACCGCTCTCACGATCGTTGTAGTTAAGCACCGAAATGTCGCAGACCAAATCTGGATGGGTGGTGGTCGCTCGGACAATTTGATTCTTTAGTTTTCGGGCGGAGAAAGTTCCTCGTTTATCGGGAGAAGATGGATGTGCGACGGACAGAAGTTCAAAATGAGCTAAAACCAGGCGAGGATCGATAAGGGCGAGGCATGTAAAGGTCGGAGAATATTATATACAGGAAGAAAACTATATAAAAAAAAAATAAGAAAAATGCCGTGATGCTGGAGATGAGACGACGATGTACAAAAAAGTCCCTAGATTTGAAGAAACGACTGAACTTGTAGAAACGGGTGCGCGTGGATGAAGGCACGTACGTAGCAGTTAAGGAAACAGATTAAAGCATAGACGTAGTACGTCATGGTAGTAACTCGATGGATTATAGGGACTAATTTCTAAAGTGCTCCATGTTAGAATCCCTTAATTTATGCGGCACTATCCTTAATGCTTCCTGCGGGAGTCAATCGATTAATATCTTCCTAACATATATTACAGCTCCACTTTGCAAAATGGATTGTTTGTTAGCGTCTGGAATCATCAATCAACTAGTCATGCATGCAAAGAATTTTCGTTGGTATTTACATCAACTCCTGCAACAATAGCTTGATCTTACATTGTTTGAAAACTATATTGAGAGTATTTCTTATTTAAAAAAAGGGGTATCTTTATGTGGTCTCGAACGTTTTCAAAAAAATCACTAGGGGTATGAGATGTTTGATATATATTTATAGTAATAAGCAATAACAAATAAGAATTCTTCAGTTTATAGAAAATCGGGATTTTTTATGGCGAGAATCTGAAATCCAAGTATTTCCAAATTTGTGTTTTATACTTCTAACCTAAATTTTTCCAAAGCTTCCTTGAAAAAAGGAGGGTAATTATCGGATTGGTCCCAATTTCCCCATTTTTGTATTTATATTATTTTATACTAACTACCCACAATTTTCCAGAGTTTCTGTATTGGTAACTCTGAAATTAGAAAAATATTTCAATTATTATAGAATATTTTAGAAAATTATCAGATTGGTCCAAACGTAACTGATGAGACTAGGGTGCAGCCAAATTCGTAATTGCATCGGCGAAGCGGTGTGACATTTGGGATCCGCTACAGGTCACGGTGGATCCGTAAAGTGAAAAATTGTGGAGATCCTTTTATTGCAACGATAAAATGGATTGCAGGAATACGTTATGTTCCGAGCAAATAGACGTTGCTGGAACTGGAACGGGTACGGGTACGGGTACGGGTAAGTGGAGGTAAACGATAAAGGTAGTAAGAAGGTGGAGTAGGTATAGAATCTACAGATCTGCTGTCTACTCCGCACAATGTAAATCTTGAAAGATGGTGTGGTTTTAACTCCGGGGGGTTAGAACATCAGAGCAGAGGAAAAGGCGGAAACAGAGAGAGTTGAGGGAGGGAGAGAGAGAGAGAGAGGAGCAGGAGAGTCTCTCAAAATCGTGGCCATATAACGAAGGGGGTTGAACATTTGCTATGGTAATGTGTAATTAAAATGCAAATTACGGTTCGCGTGTAAATATGTTTTGTACGAGTCCGCTGCTCAAATACAGATGTGATCGTGGATTACGAGTAGGATTCTGATAATGGGCGACTGTTATGATGTTTGAGGTGGTTTGACGTTTATTACACTTTTATCCGGTCCATTCAATCAGCGCTCTGTGCCGGCCCTTCGTTTTTAGGGTTCCGGGACAATGAATCGCATAGCAATTGACCGAAAGGCTGGTAGTCAATTATTTTCACCGTCTAAGGTTCGATGACTCAAGAGTTGGCTCACTTTTCTTGGTAGCAGAGGGGCCAACGGAGCCAATGGACCAAATGTCCGTTGGTTCCATTTTTTTTTGTGACGTAATGATCAATCACATATTTATTTTTTACAATTTTCCTAAACAATCGTTTAATTCCTAGAATTTGGAAAATGCGTTTTTCGGTCGCTTAACATTTGCGACGAGTGCAAGTGCAATTATTTCGCATATGAAGCTACGAATTTCTGAGAGAAAAATCATTTCTGTTTTTTTTCTTCAGTGAGTCATTAATTTTATAAGAAACATTTTAATAGAAACTGGCGATTAGTCTTCAAAGAAATTCCGCGGAATTTTTTTTAAACAATTGTTCCAAGAATCGTGTTAGAGGCTGTATCGGGGATGGTGGGTGACAATAAAATGTGTCCCCGCGTGACGGTGAGCCTGGTATGCGAGAGTTATTGTATTTTTTTTCTCGTATCCCATCTTTTGACGGAACCGAACGCTTTTCTGGAGCAAAAGGAGCAAAATTCCCTTCGCCTCGTGGAGATCCTCTCGAGGAATAAAAACAGACACGTAACAAATTGGGGTCGCTTGTACCGCAGAAATTACGAATGCACCTTTTTTTTTTTTCAGTCACCCGGAGCCGAGTCGTGAGGAACTTTGGAAATTAAATTCTTTTTGGGCTCCCAAGTTTCGAATCCAATCTTCCAGCGAGCGAATTTTTCAGTGTCAGGGGTTTTCAGAAGTGATGGAGAATTTTTATCGAATTCCGCGTTTACGTTTCGAAAGGGAGAAGGAAAAAAAAATCGATCGGTGAAAAAAAAAAATCTTATACTTAAGGTAATTAATGCCGAAGTTTGCCAGTGCGAATCTCTTGTTTAGACAGAGTATCCTATTTTACGGGCCGTAACCGTCAAAGACGCGACTCCCGCTATTACTTAGCACCTTAATTACCACGTCTTTGATTACCCTGAAAGCCCGAAGAAGACAAGCGTGTGCCGACTACGATATATGCGTTACTTTGTTTCACTCATCCTCTCACCGGTTGTTTCAAAGCTTCTCGAGTAGAAGTGTGTGTTTACTGGAAGCGAGGCACTGAACTTCACTCGTATTGAAATCCCACGAAACTCTAGCATTTTTTTAAATTGGGATATTATTGAAAGAAGTTGCGCGTATCTATCGACAGAAATCCTTAAATTACCGAAGAGGGTTTTCAACCGTGGACTGAAATTTTAATCTGAATTCAAAAAATAATTAAGGGTATGGGACCTTTGTCACATACGAAGGAGCAACTAAGAATCGTAGAGTACATGGAAAATTGGGGCACCTTGTGACGTAAATCTGGGAACCAAATCATTCCAAATTTGAATTTCCATGTGTTTTAGATCAATTACCTGATATCTTCCAAAGTTTTTTGATGAAAAAAATGGAAAAAAATAGTGAAATTTTTCCCAATTTCGCCATTTTTGAGTTTACATTATTTCCTATTAATTATTTGGAATTGTCCAAAGTTTCCTCAAAAGAAAATGAGAAAATTATCAGAATTGTCCCCAAATTACCCCATTTCTGTGAAATTACATTTTATATTAATTATTCAAAAATTTCCCAAGTTTTCTTATAAAAGGTGGAAACTTTTTTCAGATTAGTGCCAATCTCGCTTTTTTTGATTTTACATGATTCCACATTAATTTCTCAAAATTTGTCCAAAGTTTCCTCGACAATAGAAAATGATCAGATTTTTCCCATTTTTGGCATTTTTCTTACCACGGGTGCATTCGTAATAAACAGTTGCACTCCGCGTCGAGACTCTGAAGATTTATAACTTCGGTCGGGGAAGAAAACCGTGGCTACTGGAATATATATAAATAAACGAAGCTCCTTCTCTTTCTTTCCGTCCTTCTCCATTTCCAATAGGTCGAACTTCGCAGTGTGTTATTAGAAAACGTGTAATTTACAGAGAAATATCAAACTAGATTTATCACGGGTAAATTCGAAACTATGCAAGCCTAGCGGAAGGAGACGAGGAGTGTCCGGATGTAAAGGGGTCGGTTTCGTGGGTACTCATCCGGTCAGGATGAGGGTTGGTTATGGTATATACAGTCGCAAAGCGGTCATCTCCCAAAGGCCCTGTACTCGGAAATGGAGTCGGTTCTATATATGTACATATATACATATATATACATACATATATATATTTATATACATATATATATATATCTCCACATTACCCACCATCTCTATCAGCGCGGCGTATTGATAATGTACAGCCCGCTTTGCATTTATGCTCCTGCGAATTCGGCCAGCAGCCAGAGCAGCGGCCAGCTCCTTCGGTGGAATAGAATTGCGAGGAAAATGCGCAAAAGAGCGTTTCGTTTTATCCACGGCATCGGGTTCCACCGTAAGGGCAGACTAATCGAACTTTTCCCAGAGAATTTTTTTGGAAAAGTTTTTTTGAACTTCGGTTCGCTGCTTTCTTGTTTGCTGACGGTTTGGGAAGTCGCTTAAACGACAGAGCAGCCGGTCAGCGGCCACAACGTGGGATTAACCGCAAATATTAGGATTCTCAAGAGGACAAGATACGCTCGAGCGATGGGATCCGATGCGATGCGATGTCGTGATCCCAGCTATCGTGAGCCGCACGTGAAGCAAATACGATAGTACTTACACGGCTACGATGCGATGCCTCCCTTCGTTACATCTGCGAATTTAAGGTGGATTCTGAACAAGTATTGTAGGTCTCGGGTAGGGATTCTTGGTTGGGAAAAAGCACCGGAGGTAGAATGGGAAGGAAAGGTTTCGACGAAAGAACGAAAATTGCTGGAAAAAATAATTGATATAATTGATAAATAACTGATAACTAATTAATTGACTCTAATTGTCAATAATTGACTCTGAATCCTAGGTAATTAATTGAGTGTAATTTCATGGCAAATGATTGCGTTGATGATTATTTTAGTAATTAACTCGAAGGCTGATAATTAATGAAATTATAATTTCGAAGGTTAATAATGAATCGTCATCTTATGGTAAATGTTTGCGTCGGTTATTTTAAAAATTAAAACACGGAGGGTTGATAATTAATAATCAATGTAATTATTAGTTAGTCGTTGGTCATTCATAATTAATACGTATTAATAGTAATTGGTAATTAATAGTTAATTATTGAGTATAATTATTTCATGGACAATGTATGTGTTTATTACTTCCAATATTATTTCTGTACCGAAATTTGTCGATTTTCGCAGAATTTCAAATCCCGCGGGAAAATCCTGGGAAGTCACGCTTCTTCCTTAATTTCCTCAATAACTTTTTCCGTCTTTGAAATCTCCGATTTTAGCCGATTTCTTCTTTTTTTCAAATTACCATTTCCTCTCGCGAGAATTTCGTTCAGAATAATTCTTAATCGGGGTTTGAAACTCGCATTTCGCTGCATACGCGAAAACTTTTCACGTCCCTCGTTTATTGTGCGTACGGTTAATTACTTTCAGCTGTTTTCCAATTGCAAAACGGGGGCGTGCGTATAACGGCGCAACGGATGCTGCCGTGTGCTGCATTTTCGCCCAGCGACCCTGTTATTACTGTACCGGCAGATTTTATACAGAAGACTCCCGTAGGCTAGTTTCCTCTATTTCCTTTTTGCACCCTCTCTCTCTCTCTCTCTCTCTCTTTTTTTTTAAACAAATATGACCGTCCGTCAAGCTAATACACGGTACCATATTTCCCCGGGGAGTTTTCCACACCCGCGACCGCACCATATTGTTTATCACGCTGTTCGGTCATGCTTTGCGTTAGACTTAATAGGTTGAATTTCATCGATAATGTACTATAAATAAGGGTAACTCATTGTGTGATACAGAAAGGAAACAGTGTCAGCAGTAATTAGAAACGTGACATACTAATTTATCACGTATTAATTCCCTGTTGCATTTCCCCCATGCACACGCTCGTTACCGGATTCGACGATGCAATGGAAATTTTTTGCCGATAATCACGTCGTTTTTCAAAATAAACGCGATCCAGACTCTTGAGAGACTTTCGGGCATGGAATTTTGAATTTTTCTTTGAAAGGAATTAATCTTTTTTAATTCTTTTTTCAAAGATATTCGTAATTTTTCCTTACAATTAGTATTTGCAAGTATTGCAAATACTAATTAAATTACTGCTTGCAATTATTTGCAAGTGGAAAAATTGGTTATTCTATTTTTTATGTTGGGTAAAATAGATTTTATTGTTGAGTTAATTATTTCAAAACTATTTCTACCACGCTAATTATATACAATAATCAAAAATCTTACCCCAAAAATATAGAATTGTAATTAAAATAGAATTTTTTTAATCAATACCAATTTTTTTTACAGACGTATAATTGCTCTACTAATTGTAAGCACCTCGAAATTAAAAATCTAAAAGGTGTCTTTTGACACCTTTGATAGAAATGGTGTTAATTAATTAGTCTTTCCACGCGGCTGTGGATGAAATGGAATATTATCCATGTAATTATTAGCTGGAAATTGGTTTACTAATTTTTCCCCAGTTTCTGGAATAATATTCTTCATAAAGGAAATATTTTCAGTTTGAAGAATGTCGGGATTTTTCAAAAATATTCTCAATTTATTCCAAATTAATTTACCTAAATATTAATTACTGCTTTAATACAAATTTAGATTGAATTAGACAATATTTTTATTATTATCGGCTGTAAATTATTTTTCTATTTTTTTGTTTCTAAATTGTCAGATCATTATTTACATATACAAGGAAAATAATTTCAGTTCAAGGATGCCGAGATTTTTTCAAGCAAATGTGTACTTCGTATCCCAGGTTGATTTAATTAAAAGAAAATGGTGCCATAAGAGCACCCTAATTTTCAGGGGATGCGAAAGACTTAGATTCGAGTGAATTACAAGGTAACGAGAGAATTTTGCGTTAAACCACCAGGATTCGGTAGAATTCCAGGCGATGTAACATTTCTAAGGAATTCCACGATCTTTTCAGTTGTGCTTCTGCTTGTTCAACACTTTTATTGCATAATTCTCCAGGGACCTCCGAGAGTCCCGATACCCTTTCCAGCTGGAGCGAATCGTAACGTAAAACCTCCTACGTAGAAGTAAAGAAAAATAATAATTTCGGTGCATTTTCCCAAAATTAGCCCGGGGTCGAAAAAAATGTCGTAAAGTAATCGTAATTCTCGTATATAATAATCGTAATTCTCGTGTATAATAATCGTAATTCGATTATTATTAAACCGTTGAGTAAAAAAATATTATAAAACGTTTGAATGTAATTTATAAAACCTTTGTAGGGTAAGCTGCCTAGTAATGGACCGTATGCCAGTGAATGACTATTGGATAAACAAGTGTAAATTGTGAGCTTTGAAAAGAGTAAATTTTTGTAAATCTTGTTTATTTGCAGGTTCGATTTTCTATATTTTCGGGTAAGTGTTATAAACGAATAGTAGTAAATAATATTCTGAATTAATTTGATGGAAATATTCGGTTATTTATTGGGTTTTCCCACGTGTTGCATTTTATAGTTAATTTTCTAATTAATTATAGTTAACCGTGGCCGCGATAGCTCAGTTGGACAAGAGCTTCACTACGGAGAAGTGAAGATCCCTGGTTCGAATCCAGGTCGCGCGTTATTTTTCCATGTATCACTTTTCGCTTTAAAAAACGCGAGAAAAAGGGATATGCTTTGTCTTGATACTACAAGATTTGCAATAAAAATTAAAATAGCTTTGTCGTGGCACTACAAGATTTGCTATTGAATAAAATAATAATTTCAGTCGATTTAGGTGAAATTTCCAATCTAAATCTCGTCCCAGACTACATTCCAGCGGGATAGTCTCAATTAATTTACTTCATTTGTAAATATTTACCAACAAGTCGTTAATCCAAAAAGAAAAATAATAACACCAAAAAATTTTATTTTCAATTATAGTTAATTTAAAATAGAAAAAGTAACTATTTTTTCAATTATGTAAAGAAAAATTAATTCTCCGTGAAATTTCAGCGGCTGTTCCATTATTATAAATAAATTTATTCGAATGTAACCTGAAACGTACGTACATTCTCAACAATTCGGTTACTCGCTGGTGCGTAAAAAAAATCTAATAAAATGAAAAGGCCGTTTACGAAAAGATGATGAATTTTAATTTTCCGTCGCGGTGCATTTTACGCGTCCGACTTATTACTCGCTGTGGGTTATTTAAAAGTGCACAAAAGATATTAAAATGACGCTTCCCTTTTTGCCCCGTGCGAAATATGAATTTAGCGAAGAATTTGCATCTGTAAAGCAAATACCGTATATAAACTAGTACTTCGGGCTGTTGTAACGCGAGGCCGTAGTTTCGATTATCGAGTTTCCGCGAACTTTGTTTAATAAAATTGTTGAAACTGTTGTACGGGAATTACTACCTCATATTTATTCCAAAAATGTTTGAACCAGCTACGGGGAAATGTACGATGTTATCTTCAATAATGATGCATAAATTCTATATTTCGCGAACCCCAAATTGAAAATTCGCTCCGCTCGTTCGACCAGCCATTCTACCACGCAACTTCGTATGCGCGATGTTGGCATATGGTACGATAACTTCGATAAATCGAAAAATATGGACAAAAAAAAAAATGGGAAAGAAACAAAATTAAGTCACTTTTCACAATTCGATTGCAGCAAAAAATAGTTCCTTCCATTTGTTCGTCGACATTTTAAAGGACAATTTTTTAAAAGAGAATATATTGTGACGGACTTTCCGTCGCAAATCCTCGCTCGTCCCTCCGTTCGGCCTGATCGGCTCCTCCCTTCCTGGAGTCCCTTAAGGGGAGTCCAGGGATGCGAAATCGAGAGATGGGCGCCAGCCGAGGGGGTGGCCCTCGACGATGGAGATCCGATCAGCCCGCGGCGTAGACGAGGGGGCACGGCTAGCGGTCGGGAGCAGAGTCCCAGAAGGGGGTTCTGCCTCCGTGCCCTGGGGAAAAACAAAAAGGGAAAAGAAAAGGGCTAAAACGGAGGCTCACGCGGTAACTGGTTTTTAATTTAATTTATTAAATTAAAAAGAACAACAAAAACAAGAAAAAAAAACGTCGCCTCGGTAGGCGGTAACAAGAGAGAGAAGAAAAAAAAGAAATCAGAAAGACCCAAAAAAAAGATACGCGAAAAAGGAAAAGATATGGCCGGAAGGGCCCGCGACCGAATGGGTCTGGGACTCACAAAAAAAAGAACACTAAACTACGGTAGGGAGCACGAAAATTGTAGGCGGAAGAGGGAAAGCCACTTCCGTTCGGGAAAGCTACAAAAAGACAAGGACGGTAGGGAAAAAGGAACGGGAAATATAAAAAGGCACGTCCGTGACGCTCAGACAACAGATGTTGGCCCAACCTGGTCGTGCGATACTCCTCCCACCAGTTCGGACCACCGGAACCAATTCCTCCTCGGATCCCGGTCAAATCTCGGCCTCCTCGAGCACCCAACACTCCTTCCTCGGACACCACCAAAGGGATCCACGCGAGTGGATGCGGTCACCCAGGGCACCAAGAAATTCGCTCCAGCCGTAATAATAAAACCCAAAACCAGACGGTCACGTCAAAGGTCCAGAGATCTCTGCTTCTTCGCCGGCGGCGGTCCTCGATTCCCCCCACCCAGGGCCCTTTCGCAATTCCTAGCGTGGATAGTGCTGCCGCCCTGGGTGGTGGATCTTGATCGATGGCTTCTGGCTGGCGGAGTTGCGTCTTGTGATTGGTTGAGGATGGCGTTCTTGTCCAGTCTTCTGGTCTCAGCGGTATCGGAGTCCTTCTTCCTCCGGAGCGTCACGGTGATAGGTAGACGGTAGGAATGCGTGAGGTAAGGGAAATGGGGATTGGGTATTGTGCTTCCTCCGTCCTACTCTGTAACAATCTAAAATATCTTTAATATTTTGTCCCAGCCCTTCCGGGGAGATCTCTGGACACTACCGTGTATGTTCAAATACGCGACTTGATAACGCGGCCAAATGGCCACGTTACAAACTCCCCCCCACTTAAAGGGAGCGTATCCGCGACCCTTCAGTCCGTCACCAACCCCAAATTGCCATGCAGCGTCACGGAAACATGAATTATTAGGAGTAGGTGTCCTGAAGGAGGTTAAATGAACAAGACAGTGTCCATTCGACACAGGGAACGGAGGTCTCCTCCGTATTCTATTTATCATGAAAAGTAATCGAAAATAACAAAAAGAAGTTATCACTAATGAATTGTACGGTAGGGTGTTTGCATTCGTTAACGGTAGGGGGTGTTAGGGGATACATTTCCATTAGGGGGCTCTCCTAGACCTTAAGCGTCTGGGAGATGGAGGCGGTATGGGTTCTTGTTCGGTATTTTTACGGGGGCGACCCCGAGGTCGTTTGGTGATTGGGGGTTCGGTAGGGGGTGTTTTATCGGGACTTTTGCCCAATAATGAGGTTTCACGGCAAGGGGAATCAGTGGTAGGTCTGGAAGTTTCCGCATCCGGCAAGTAAAATGGTTTCAAATCAGACACGTGGATTCGATTGATCTTATGACCATCCGGATCCTCTAAATTAACTACGGTAGGTGATAAAATTTCTACCACCGTATACGGTCCAAGGTACCTCGGAGCCAACTTCGCAGCGAAGTATTCGGCTCCGGAAGATAAATAATGCATTTTACGCATTACTTTCATGCCGATAGTTATCGAAAATTCTTTATGGTGCCGGTTATAATATTCGGCCTGTTTCGCCGAGGCCGTGTCTAAGTGGCTCCTTACCAAATCGCGGAGGGCCGATAACCTTTTTAATCGGTCCTTCCAGACCTCCGGGTCAGAGGGCGTCAATCGGGTTGGGGGATCCAATTGATCCAGCAATCGATTAGCGAGAGGGGGATGTCGACCAAAGTTCATAAATGCTGGCGAAACTCCAGTGGAGGAATGCGTGGCGGTGTTATATGCGAAAGTGAACTCGTGCAGGTGGACATCCCAGTCTCGATGATCGCCTTTCAAAAAGGCCATGATCATTGTTTTTATAACCCGATTAACTCTCTCTACCGGGTTTGCTTGGGGGTGATAGGGCGGTACGGTAGAATGCTTTATACGGTAGGTCTTACAAATATTATCTACAAACTTATTACAGAATTCGGTACCATTGTCGGTAAGAAGGTAGGAAGGCTGCCCCCACCTGTGAATAACTAGCTTCTCAAATGCTTTACTAATTGTTTCTCCCGTTGCCTTTCGCAATGGGATACACTCGATGTACTTCGTGAAGTAGTCTTGGAAGACTACTATGTAACGGTATTGTCCTTTACTGGGTGGCAAAGGGCCCATCACATCGGTGGCGACGACCTTCCAGGGACTTTCGAGGAACCTCTCACCCATCAGGCCGTAAGGTTTATGCTGCGGTACTTTCACTTGCTGACATGTCAGGCAAGATTGTACATACTTGGCAGTGTCTCTATAAATTCCGGGCCAGTAGAAATCCCTTGCCAGTCTCTGGTAGGTTTTTTCTACTCCCATATGGCCAGCCTGAGGGGTGTTGTGGCTCTCGAAGAGTGCCCGTTCCCTTAGGGGTTTCGGTAAAACCAATTTCCATTGGTCCAGGTCGGGAAAGATAGGGTCGAGAAGGGGGTCCGGACGGTTATAAAATAATTGACCTTCCGTGACTTTCCAGTCCGGGAATTTAAATGATGTCCTTTGGACGTCTTGGAGCCTCTTCTCGTACCAGGGGTCGGTAGTATCTTGGACCATGGCGGCAAGATCGATACATCCCTCGAACATGCGGGATAACGCGTCGGGAACATAATTTAAACGGCCCTTCCGGTGCACGATTTCAACGGGCATGGCTTGCAATTGCAAGGCCCAACGAGCTAGCCTTCCGGTAGGGTCCTTCAAATTATGGAGCCAGCGAAGGCTGCTGTGGTCAGTGATCACGGTAAAGGGATAACCTTCGAGGTAGGGGCGTAGCTTTTTAACAGCCCAGATCACTGCCAAGCATTCCTTCTCGGTAGTGGTGTACTTGCGCTCGGCGGACGTCAAGACTCGGCTAATAAAAACGATGGGGTGTTCCCCATCCTCGTGATTTTGAGTCAAGACGGCCCCGATCGCAAAGTCACTCGCGTCAGTCTGTACGGTAAACGATAGGGAAAAATCCGGGCGAGCTAATACGGGAGTTTCGGTAAGAGCCTTCTTGAGTGCCTTAAAACTTTCTTCCTGAGGCTCTCCCCACTCCCATTCCACATCTTTATGTAGAAGTTTGATTAACGGAAGTTTGAGGGTGGAGAGATCCTGCAGGAATCTGGCATACCACCCGACCATTCCCAGAAACCGCCGCAATTGTTTCAGGTTCGTGGGAGGTGGGTACTCAAGGATGGGCTGGATCCGTTCCGGGTCGGCCTTTAACCCCTCACGGTTGAGGAGATACCCCAGATACCGAACCTCTTGGCACCCGAATCGGCTCTTCTCGCGATTTATTTCTAAATTCGCCAGCTGGAGCCTCTTTAACACTAAGTCGAGCCAGTACATATGCTCTTCGAAGGTAGCGGTAGCGATGATAATATCATCAAGATATGCAAAGACAAAAGGTTCGAGATCTGGGGTAATCAGCTTGTCCATTAGTAACTGGAACGTAGCTGGCGCGTTCGTTAAACCGTAAGGCATGCGTGTAAATTGAAAAAGTCCCCGACCCGGGACGGCGAAAGCGGTAATCTCGCGGCTTTCTCGGGACAACGGTATTTGGAAATAAGCCTGGCTTAGATCCAAGGTAGTAATATACTTCGCGGTACGGAGTTTGTCGAGGATTGCATCGATATTCGGTAAGGGATAGGTATTTTTCTTAGTAACCTTATTGACCTCCCTGTAGTCGATGCAAAAGCGGTAGGTCCCATTCGGCTTGGGAATGAGGACGGGGCAACTCGACCACGGACTCTGGGAAGGCTCAATAATTCCCTCGCGGAGCATCTTGTCCACCTCTTCTTGAGCGGCTTGAAGGACTCGTGGAGAGCTCCTTCGTACCCTCTGTCTAATCGGGGCGTGTCCCCCTACATCGATATAATGCTCCGCCAGGGTGGTTACTCCTAACGCTTCCCGAGGAGGAGGGACATTTTGGTCCAAGTAAGCTTGGAGTCGTGCCTCCTCTTCGGGGGTCAATTCGCTAATCCCGGCACACGGAGATACGGTAGGCGGTAGGGTAGTGGGACGGAACTGATGGACGACTCCCATTGGAGTGGTCCAGGTGGAGGTTCCAAAGTCCAAAATGACTCCGAAAGCTTGGAAGAAATCCATCCCTAGGATACAGTCGTAACCTAGGGTGGGTACCACTCTAAATTCTATGTCTTTACTCACCCCATCTACGGGGATATTCAGCGAAATCAGTCCCGTCACACTGACCCGGGAGTTATCAGCCACCGCCAGGGTGGAGCTAAAAGGCTGGATCCGATCCTTTACGGACTCAACGGCCCCCGACCCCAAGTAGGAGCGAGTGGCCCCCGAATCCAGGAGGGCCGGAACCACCTTACTGCCGATAGCGATAGTCAGGAAAAATCGGGAATCCGCGTCTGCGGCAACAAGGGGGTCGGAAACGGTAGGGGTGATTTCGGGAGTGGGCGGTAAAATGGTAGGATCCCTCTCGGGGGGTTGGGTCCTAGAAACGGTGGTTGGCGGGGTCCTTTCTGCCACGGAGGGGGAAGCGCGGGCCCTTAATGCTGTCCTCCTCGGCCGTTTCCCTTCCGCCGGTTGCATCGAGGACAGCTAGTTACGAAGACCCCGGGCTCCCCGCATCCGTAACAGAACTGTCCCCTCGGAAGGGGGCAGGCGGAATAACGGTGTCCCGACTTGTGGCAATTCCAGCACTTCTGGTTCGGATTTGCCGAACCCGGAGCGCTGGACTCCGCTCCCCCGGCACGCGCCAGGGCTATTTCCCCGGGCGAGAGCAGGGGCGAAACGGTAGAGGGCCTAGTGCCCGGTGGGGCCTTCTTGGCCTTCGCGGTAACGGTAGCGAAAGATCGGGTACGGGAGTCCGGAACGTCCTTGGCAGGACAGGAGGTATCCACCTCCGAGGAGGAGGAATGGTCCCCCCCACTTGGAGATGGGTTACGTTCCGACGGTAGGGTCTTTGGGCTCTTCCTTGGGGGTGCGGTACGGGATCGAGCACCCTCGGCCCGCTCGCCCCGCAGAGGAGCTGCGGCATCTTGACCCGACCCCTTCTTTTTAGAAGAAGGGGTATACGCCATGTTTGGCAATACCCAGCTCTCTGCCGGGGGCTGGCGGAAGGCCCGTTTCCTCTCCAACAGAGCTTCCACGACCTTCGCCCTGTCGATGAGCTCTTCGTAGGAAGAGATCTCATCTCGACGAATGTCGCGATAATAAGCGGGATTCATGTTGTAGCAGATAGTATCTAACTGCTCGGTAAGGGACATACGAGGGGTCAACCTATTGAAGGCCCATCGCATGACGGTAACGAATTCCGCGATAGTTTCTCCATCACCCTGCGTTCGTCGGTTAATATCTTGACGTAAACGTCGCTGAAAATCGGCTTTACTAAATTGCCGACGAAACGCAGTGGTGAAATCCTCCCAGGAGGACCACCCATGGCTCTCACCCGTATACCAGATCCGGGCCCTCTTTTGGAGGACACCCGGAACGGATCGGACAACATCCATCGGCGTCAGCCCATTGGCGCGGCCGCATTGCTCTAAAAGAGCCAGGAATTCTTCAGGGTCCTCTTCGGGTTTCCCGGAGAAGGAAACCTGCCACTTCTTTAAGGCCCCGAATGCCTTCGCGGAGCCTACCAGGGTGGTGGTCCCTAAGGGACTATCGGGCCACTCGCTGGTGTCGGGGTTCGCTGCCCGACTCCTCGTTCCCCATCGTCCCCCCCAAGTGGAGGTTCCTTCCCCGGGACACCCGCTGGGGTGTCCGGTAGGAGGGGCGGTACGGGACCGGTTCGGTTCCGGTGGGTGGAAGGTATCCTCCCATGCTGGTTCCGGGGGATAGTAATTCCTCCGTGAACCAGACGGGAGGCCATGGGGCTCGGCAACAACGGTAGCTGGGTAGCGTACCCGGTGGCGCGTTGGGTTAGGGTTTGGGAAGGGGGTAGACCCGGGAAACACATAGGTCAGCGCAGGGCTCTGCGTCAACCGTATGAAGTCCCCAGTGGAGGAGGTAAGGGGCGATAAGGTCGTGTGGGGGTACAGGGTAGCGGTAGAGAGTGGGGGTGGCGGCTCCAAGTACCCCACTCGCGATAAATCCCGACTACCTAAAAGGCCGTCGGTATATTCCAAGGGATCCCCCCAGGGGCCTCTGGTTTGTCCAGAGGGGAGGTATACCCCCGAAGTCGTCGCCAAAGGACGAGGCACAACCCCCAGGGGGTTGGTGGGGACCAACGGTGCCCTAATGGATGGGCCCGAAGTTGCGAATCCGGTAGCAGTGGTGGTAACCACTGTCGAGGTGGTAATCGTACCCGTTGACACCACTGTCACCGTGTTCGCTAATGGTGCTTCGGTATTCGCGGTAGAGGTCGTCGGGGAGGGTACGGTAACGGAATGGGACGATGGAGGATCGGGAACAATATCCCGACCTCCCAAGGTGGAGGAGAGGGGGTCGGCAGAATGCTCATCCCAGGCGGCCCGTAGTGTTACCGGCAAGCCTAATCCCCTCTCGTCGACCTCTTTGTCCCATGGGACGACTCCGTCTCCAAGCCGGCTCCGCAGCTGGAAACGGACGACCCTGTCCTGGACTACCTCCGAGGACCCTTCAGTATTCAACCTGTCCGCGTCCAGCACACGGACCAACTCGACCGGAGTCCTCTCGGCGGCAAAACGACGAGCCGCTCTCTCCCAGCCCATGGCCTCCTCACCATATTCCTCGGTGATGTAATTTCCCCCGGTGGCCATGGTGAGGAAGGAACGTTCCTTCGTGGTAAAATGGGAAAATAAAGAAATCGGCTCGCGGAAAAGAGAGAGAAAAAAAAAAAAAAATTCGTAACAGTCGGTAATTGGTTCAAAATTCCCTGACCGACTATGAAAAAGAAGAAGAAAAGGAAAAAAAAACAAAAACGAGAAAAGAAAACAACAAGAAAGAGAAGAAGAAAAGGAAAAAAAAAGAAATCTTTTCTCTCTTTTTTTTTTTAAAAAAAAATTTTTCTTTCCGTTCCCGCTGTAAGAAGAGAGAAAAAAAAATTTTTCCAAAAGGAATTAATTTATTAATTTTCCTCTAAGGAAGTACTCGGTACGGTCGGTGGGAATTTTGAATCCAACAAGGGGTTCCCGCGGTAGTTATTCTTAATATTAGGCCTAGCACTCGACCACCGTGCGTGACGTCACTGCTGACGTATCGACCGCGATCGCGGGAGCTACTAGGCCTTCGCTCTACGCTAGAACGCGGAAACAACGGTATACCGGTAGGAGAATACCGGTAAAGGGAAATGAAATAAAATGTAACAAAAGGGAAGTTTTTCTTCCCCTTTTTGGTCGCGATAGGGGTGGAACAAATCGGGAAAACCTGAAAAGGGGGAAATGCACAGAAATAACCCGGTATTTCGGGTGAATGCCGGAGAACACTGACAGGTAGTACTACTCTTCGATAGAGCGTACTACTAGGTACTACTCGACACCACAATTCAAAATGGCGGGCTCAATGCCGTTACTAAATTGCCATGTGCTCTCCGGGGTTCACATGCACGGACTTTCCGACGAAAATCCGTTACCCCGAAATCCAAAATGAACAAAAAAAACAATGTTGATGAAAATTTTCAATAAATAAAGATATGGTTCTAGCTACTCGGTAGGGGGTATAAGGGTTAAATTATAGGGATTGGGGAAATTTAAACTTGTAGTCTCGAAGCTAAACGCGGCACGGAAAATTTTCAGGGACAGGGGCCCCACGTTGGGCGCCAAAATTTGTGACGAAGTTACAAATTGAGCACAACGTGGCCCAAATCAAAATTCAAATTCAAATTTGAGAATTGAAGCATGAAACGGTACGAAAAGAAAAAAAAATTCAGGGATGGGCCCCACGTTGGGCGCCAAAATTTGTGACGGACTTTCCGTCGCAAATCCTCGCTCGTCCCTCCGTTCGGCCTGATCGGCTCCTCCCTTCCTGGAGTCCCTTAAGGGGAGTCCAGGGATGCGAAATCGAGAGATGGGCGCCAGCCGAGGGGGTGGCCCTCGACGATGGAGATCCGATCAGCCCGCGGCGTAGACGAGGGGGCACGGCTAGCGGTCGGGAGCAGAGTCCCAGAAGGGGGTTCTGCCTCCGTGCCCTGGGGAAAAACAAAAAGGGAAAAGAAAAGGGCTAAAACGGAGGCTCACGCGGTAACTGGTTTTTAATTTAATTTATTAAATTAAAAAGAACAACAAAAACAAGAAAAAAAAACGTCGCCTCGGTAGGCGGTAACAAGAGAGAGAAGAAAAAAAAGAAATCAGAAAGACCCAAAAAAAAGATACGCGAAAAAGGAAAAGATATGGCCGGAAGGGCCCGCGACCGAATGGGTCTGGGACTCACAAAAAAAAGAACACTAAACTACGGTAGGGAGCACGAAAATTGTAGGCGGAAGAGGGAAAGCCACTTCCGTTCGGGAAAGCTACAAAAAGACAAGGACGGTAGGGAAAAAGGAACGGGAAATATAAAAAGGCACGTCCGTGACGCTCAGACAACAGATGTTGGCCCAACCTGGTCGTGCGATACTCCTCCCACCAGTTCGGACCACCGGAACCAATTCCTCCTCGGATCCCGGTCAAATCTCGGCCTCCTCGAGCACCCAACACTCCTTCCTCGGACACCACCAAAGGGATCCACGCGAGTGGATGCGGTCACCCAGGGCACCAAGAAATTCGCTCCAGCCGTAATAATAAAACCCAAAACCAGACGGTCACGTCAAAGGTCCAGAGATCTCTGCTTCTTCGCCGGCGGCGGTCCTCGATTCCCCCCACCCAGGGCCCTTTCGCAATTCCTAGCGTGGATAGTGCTGCCGCCCTGGGTGGTGGATCTTGATCGATGGCTTCTGGCTGGCGGAGTTGCGTCTTGTGATTGGTTGAGGATGGCGTTCTTGTCCAGTCTTCTGGTCTCAGCGGTATCGGAGTCCTTCTTCCTCCGGAGCGTCACGGTGATAGGTAGACGGTAGGAATGCGTGAGGTAAGGGAAATGGGGATTGGGTATTGTGCTTCCTCCGTCCTACTCTGTAACAATCTAAAATATCTTTAATATTTTGTCCCAGCCCTTCCGGGGAGATCTCTGGACACTACCGTGTATGTTCAAATACGCGACTTGATAACGCGGCCAAATGGCCACGTTACAATATATATATGGTTTGGGGTTGTTTCCTTTAGTCACGATATTTAATATATTAATTATTTTAGGTGTTATTTTTTGGATCGACTTTTTATTACTAATGAAGTAAATTAATTAATTGAGACTATTCCGATGGAATGTAGTCTGGGTCGAGATTTAAATTGGAAACTTAATTTAAATCAATTAATTCGCATATTTTTTAAGCTCAAAGTGACACATGGAAAAATAATATATATATATACAAAATATATTATATATGTATAGAATATAGATAATTATATATGTATATGGTACAATTAATCGGCCCTAATTCTCGTGGAATTTGAATAAATTAATAAACTGGAAGGATACTTTCATTCCTGGAAGGGAATTCTTTTATTCTACAACGTTATTAGATTTTCTTTATTGCAAAGGACAGCGTTGAAAGATGTCGTAGGATCCTTGAAAGTCCTCGTGACGCGAATATAAAGTATATAAAATTCATAAATTTTTTTTTCTTCTTTTTCATAAAATGCCTGAATTCTAGATTTCGCTTGACCTATTATTTTGAGCATCAGCATTTTTTAACGTTGGGGAATTAACCAAAACCTATCGTATTTTTATGTACAGAAAAATTCTTTTTTTTTTCTTCAAAAATGATGGGTATTATTCTTTCATATCTTTTCAATGATTTTATTTCAACGGATGATAAACGTTACAATAAATGAATAATCGGTTCAAAGAAAATTCTTAGTAACATGAGAATTCTTGTGAATTATATTTTTACATAAATATAAATATAAATCTTTATAATAAAAAAATAATAAAAGTAATGTGTCTAGAATTTTCTTTAAATATTCTTGCTATTTCTTCCGAAAAGTTTTGAAAGTACGGCAATAATATATATATATAAACAAAAAAAAATAAATACAAATGTCAATCAGTTGGGAATGAAAATTAAATACCAGAAAAAATAATTGATGAAAAAAAAATTCACGGTAAAATATCTTAGGACATTCCGGACACCGAGGATCCTTATCAGTGTCCTAATGAAAATTATCAAATCGTTGTTTTCATTTGTAGCAATCGAAAACTACTTTCCGAAACTACGCATTATGTTCGCGAATCGTATGTACGTAGTTTCCAGCGAATGCATCAAAGGAAAGTTTTGGCCTAGAGTTTTTCTGGTGCTTCTGCTTTCACTGTGAAATCATGTATATATATGTATATATCATATATATATACTCGTGCATCAACTTTATTATTCATAATAATTCATAGATTTTAATTAAACCAGAGGAACTTTAATTTGCTTTTGTTGGAAGTATTATAATACAAAGTGGGAGTTATTTAAATACCGTATATAATTTCTATCCATTGTCGGAAAGGAGAAATGAAATGTCGAAAGGACCTTTTCCAACAACTACGTCCGCTCCTCTGGGTAACCTTTTTAATTTGTCAGATATATTTCATTTAGCAGTTCATTTTGCGAAAATGACTTTCCTTAGTGCGGCAAAAGAAATTTTCTTTCGGGATTGTTCCGCACATATGTGCCCGGGAAAGAACTTCGCGCTTTCACTTGATATTAAGCCTCTAATGCAGTTACTGAAAAGGTGTCGCACAGCAGTGTATAACTGCCAGTCGAGCCGCTAATATCCGAGATTCTGCCAAATAGCGGTAATAAGAGGTCTCACGACGACAATTTCTTCTACATTATCCCACTGCTAATAGTATAAGTTAATACTCATACAGAGATTTAATACCTCCATTGTATTCCATCAGAAATTAATTCCCCCATTATGCTCGTCTCGGAGCAATTGACATTTATTCCAGCTATTACGGCGTAACTTCATTATTTTCTTTTTTGCCGATTATTGCCAAAAATCGGCCTAATTTTCTTCAATAAAAATGATTTTACCCCAATTCTGATTTTTTTTTAATCCCACGAAAATTAGTTTTGGACGAAATTCGTCTTAAAACTCATTGTCAGTCTTCTTAGTTTGAAAAATGATGGACTAAAAATATTATTAGAAATTAATAAATTTATTATTTTACTAAATAATAAATCCCTAAATAAAATAACGAACATTAACCAATTTTTTTTTCAATTAACTTTCGAACAATATTAATCCTGAGTTTATTATTTTATTTTTATTTGTTTTTATGGATGGGAAAAAATATTTATATTTTTTCTTGTTAAGAATTTCGTGAAAATTCGAATTCGCTCGTACCGCGAATTGCGAGTCGAAGTAGAGCTTTTTTGAGCTTCCACGGTAAAGACGCTCCGGACGATTCTTAGGAAGTTTTTTTTTTTTTTTTTAATAAGTAGCAGCAGCTGGAATTGAATGTACAATTTCCGAGGGTACGAAAGGTGGCGAGTCTAATATCAGTCGTTTAATTTTACAGCAACGAAATGGAGGAGTTATAGAAAGAAATAGGAATTAATTGAAATGAAACTCGTAAGTAATTTTTAAAAAATTATTAAATACATAGATTTTTATTATAAGCGAAGGTTATTTATCAGTTCGGATCACGTTTACGATCCAGTCGACGAATACTGCCAGGTCGACGTACCCGGATGGAATATAAGCGCAGGAGTAGCTGAAAGAAGCCATTCCTGTAAGAAAGCAAATTTTGTACTGTTTTATTTTTTATTTTAAATATCTTTTAATAATAAATTCAATTTTATGTCAATAAATTTGATGCAAGGAAAAAGTACCATTGGCATGAAATTTTAATTATTCAGTGTAAATAGTCAGGTACTGAAATGTAGAAAATCTTATAATTTTAAATATTCAACACAACAATACCAAATATATAATATTAAGATAGTTGTTAAATATTAGCAGCAACGAAGCAATTAATTATGGATAATAAATAAGAAATAAACGTTCGAGTGTTAATTTCATCAACGGTAAAATATTAAATCTGAGCGTGAATAATTTTTGGTAGTATTGAAAATTGGAATGTGCATTTTTTATCAGAAGCGTGCAATTAAAATTGGAAGTTTCACCAATTTGCTAATTTTATTAGTAACGAGTGCTAAGACGATCTTTAGTTTCTAAAATTTCGATACTCTACCGATTAAAATTCCGTCCAAGGCAGCAGGTGACCCGGAATCGCCCACGCACGGGCCCCTTCCTTGGAAAAAGGCACAAAACGCCCGCTCGTTAACTAAACCGGCTCCGTAAAGATTCGCGCAATCTTCGTTATCGATCTTCGTCACTTTTGTCTTTCGAAGTTCTTCCGATATTGGCCCTAGGACCTGTAAAATAAATTTTTCATTTGGTCCATGCTCTGAAATTATTTTCAATTTTTATCTGTCGCGAAATATCGGAAACTCTCTATTTTTAGGAAATATATTTTCTGATTTACGTCAAGTACTATTATTGGCCAGGATGGTTATTAACAAATAGGAAAGACATTTTTTTTTAATTCAGCAAAATTTTAATTTTGGAATTTCCGCACTTCTGAGTCATACCTGTTCCGTTCCCCAGCCAACAACTTCGAAATCTTTACCCTCCTGGAGCGCCGAATTTTTCTGTGGCAACTGGATGGACTTCGTGTTCTCGCTGAAGACGATGTTCCTCGATACCTGTGTACCATTTAGTTGTAAAAAAAGAAAAATTCGCAAAAGAATTGTTTTTTTATAAAAATGGCTGAATTATTAACAATTTTTATCAGATGCCTGTCAAAAATCTTTTCAGAATATTTATGGTGGCGTTAAATATATCTGAATATTCATATAATGCTATAATTCGCTTGAAAAATATTAAATATATAATATTACAGCGTATAATTATTCAGTTGAATTTTAGAATTTTTTTTTTTTTTTTTGGCAATTCGATTTAATAGCAAATATTTCTATTGACATTTATTAAACACACACAATATTCTAAAGTGCGTCATCAAATACATAATATTGTATAATATTAAACATGCAATATTAAATATTCGATAATTTTCAATTTATGGTACAACAAATAGTATATAATAAAATTACAGGTGTATTGAAACATAGAAATTGAAGGCTGCTAAGATTTTGGAGGGTAGAGATATTTTTACATTAATTCTTTGATTCACCTTTAAAAGGGCCACGGCGTAATCGTACGTCACGGCATTGTAATTCGGGTGAATTACTATTTTCTCAACAGTGTAAACCGTACCGTTTTTATAGTAATAATTGGTGCCAGCTCTGACGTAGAGTGGCCCAGCGCCTTTTCTGCAAAAAAAAAGAAAAACTAATTTAAATTTCAAGGAAAAACAGTATTTTAATAGTTCGGGCCCTAACGTCTGCCGTCACTACGACGACGGCAGCGCCTCCCACGGTGGATACCGGGTACCAATCCACTGCACCAATTTCCGGTCTAATTTTCTACATACAAAAGGCTTGTATCGTTTACGGAAATTTAAATGTATCATAATGGACTAAATATTTAACAGCAGCGTTTAACTTACACTTAACCTGCTCTCTTATATTTCTCTGATTTATACATGACGTGGATTTGTATATATATATTTATATACCCTGTTACATATTCATTGGATGTTGGGTATGGCGATTAAATATGTACATTTTAATTTGAATTATTAATATTCCATTCTTCATTGTTACGGCGTTACAAAATTATTGAAAATGAAAATTTCATGCCGTCAATTTTTAATGAGCTCACTAGAGTCCCGGAAAATCCTGGGAAATTCATAATTCATGAACATGACACCATTGCGCAGCAAAATTTACTAACATCGACTCGATCGAATTTTCTTGCACATTAAAAGAGATCGTTATTTTTTATGTAATTTATAATTATCTAATTTTCCGATTTGTTGTCACTTACACGGTGGCGCATTGAGCAGTTGTAACTATCCATCGTTGGTTGAGAATACTGCCGGCACAGAAGTGTTCGACATCGTGGCCCAAATAGGTGCCATCATATTGCAGGGAAACCTGTATTGAAAAAAATATGTTAATTGTAAATTAACATCCGCCGGCTTCCGAGTCCTTTCTTTGAAGAATCGCCCCCCCCCCCCCCCCCCCCTTCTCATTTTTCCTTCCCTACCCTCACCTCCTCCCAACACATCCGCGTCTACTCACTATAGAATAAATTATAATAATATATATAAATAAATAATATGAAAAAAAAATATATTTCAGTTATGAGAAATTGTTTCTGGAAAATGTACAAGACGTGGGGGGACACGACGCCCTAATTAAATTTAACCCAATTGTTTTACAAGGAACGAAAGATCAATTTTGCAGAAAGGAAAGTCGATAAAGTTACGAAAACAGATTTTATTGTGAATTATGAAACATTCGGGGTAGGTGTTAAAAATGTACCTCAATTTTACATGAATATTTCACTAACCGTGAAAGGATAATCCGAGACGTTTGCTTCTTCGCCCCCGATAATTCTGGCATCCGACAGTTTTTGCGATTCGTATTGGATCGTCCTGGTTAAATGCGGACTGACAATTTTTGCTGTGGGACGGAAAATGGGGAAAAATGAGAGGGTCGATGAGAACCATGAATTATAAGGCTAGGGTTTTTTTTTGGATGTAAAAACAATGACTCGACTAATCTAGTATTATAAATTAATATATTATAATTTACAATTAATTGAAAAAAGGTTCTATAAAATTTGGATTATCATTATCTATATATTTTGATTATCTCAATCTGTGAGTCTGTAACAAATTGTTTGGAAGAATTAAATAAAGTAGCTTTTTTACATTTTTCTTAAATTAAAAATAATTATCGAGAGAATTTAGAATTAATGAAATGAAATTTCCATGAAACCTATTTTTAATAATTTCTTTTCGGCAATTCGTAAAATCAGGGGACACTGCACCGATAATTTTCAAGGACTTGCAGTCAAGTTCATTGATGAAACATCCCCTAATTTTTTCTAAAACGGGACACGGTAACAAATAGTACCCGAGCGACTAAAATTACAATATTAAAAAAAATAAAAGAGAAGCAAAATTATAAATAAAAAGAAAAAGAGGGAATCTTGGAAAATTCGCGAAATTGCGTAAATATATTCAATTTATCATAATCCATGTTACAAATGTATATTTGATTTACGTTGTGGAATCGTCACACTGTCACAGGGGAGTACAAATGCTGCGAAAGCCAAAGTCACAAATGGCAACATTTTCACGGATCGCTTGACGTTTGCGGAACTTGAAACTGATTCATTGACGGGCAAAGCTCGGGCTTATATAGGAAGAGCAGGAAAAGCGCTTGCCATTATCTTCTTGATAAACAATTGTCGGACGTCCAGCCAATTTGACCATTCATAAACGTGAGGTGCAATAAGGACATTATCTGGCGGTTTCACGTGACCACGTGGTATTAATATTCGTCATATTTTCTGACTCCGAGTAATTCGGGATGAGTAATTATCTTCCAATTCGAGGTCGCGGCTGCCAAAATTTTTTATAAAAAATAGGTACAAAAAAATATGTATGTTCATACGACTCTTACTTATGCCCTAATTACTTTTTCCAAAAAAAAGAGGCTCGAAAATATTCCTGTATTAAATTCGACAAGAGTAGAATCGAATAGTATAATCTATTTTTGACTATGTTTGCGGTTTGCGGAATCCGTTCCGTTAAAAATTCACATTTTAAATAAATTTTCACCTCAACTGTTTTATTTCTGCTTTGAATTTCGCTGATAATTTAGAGAAAAACGAAATACTTTTGCTGGATTTGCCGCAATTAATTAGTCCGTCGAAGAATCGTTAGTCGAAATTGGCAAATAATTAATTGGCTATTTCCCGAGAATCGGACGAATTTAAATATCACCGATTATGTCGATAAATTTCAATAATTTGAGAATCCTTCCGTTTATTGACTCAGACTTTCCTGGCAGCTTGCATATTTATGACGATAAATGTAATTTCCTCGCTCAGAAGTCTCGGTTTTTTTTAAACAATCGATTAATTATAGTTGAATTTATATTCCGGTTTATTTGAAGACATCTATGAACAAAACCACCTGGATACACTTTTCGATGATTAATATGTAGGATCTGGAATGGTGTGTCCAAATCCTCGACAAATTCAAATTTCATGGATTTTCTGAAATTTCTGGTGGTAACAATTTAATGACAAAGAAAGATGAAATATTAATTTTTTTTGTAAGAGAAGAAAAATAAAAAAAGGAAAATCTGGGATGTTTTTAATAGATGTCATTTTTTTTTTTAAATTTTTCATACAAATTTTAAAGTGTTTCTAAATTTTTATCCAACAATTTTAAGCAATTTTGAAAGTTTTCCAAAATCTTCGAGCGATTTAAAATTTTAACTCAAAAATTGTAAGCAATTGTTGTATACGATTTCCAAAAATTGAACTTTGTGATGAAATTAGAATTGTTAAATGACAGTAAACTTAATAAATAAGAAATAGATTTTCTTTCCAATTGGCGAAATAAAAAGTTTGATGTATTTTCCAAAAGTGTCACAATGAAAAAATTCAATAATTCAGAAACATAAAATATTCAACTCTTTTTCGAGTGAACAGGAATAAATGTGAAATTCCAGTAAATGAGATTATTGATTTTTAATTTAAACTTATATTCAGATTTAAATAGCTTTTATATTTTCACACAAAAACTAAAAGTGACATCTTATTTTTGTGGAAAAATTTTGAGAGTTTGAAAAATTGTTTCCCAGACGATTCGAATAGTTCCATGGGAAAACAACCAGCACTTTGAAAAAAAGTCCAGGTACCACTTGGATTCGTTTCCGAAGGGTCGTAACTCCGAACTGGCCAACGGTGGAACCGATAAACCAACACTGGCGATATTAACCCTTTTCTGCGTCAGTGCTGGCAAAGGTATGGAAATGAAAATGCCTGTTTTTGAAATTTTGAATCCAAATTAAGCAAGAAAAGTTGTAAATATTTATGACACACGCTTATCGGCCCAAAGCAACATTAATTCTTTATCCGCGTGTTTTTTTTATAACCCGACGCGAACAAAAGTCTTTGTTAATCCATTGTTTACTAAGAATTTCGCCAAGGAAATTTTGCAAATCCCGTGAAAAAGTTGGCGATAAAGGAATTACGAGTCCATAAAAGTATGAAACCTTCGAACATTTTTCCAATGCTTCTGCTGGTGGCGAGAGACAATTGGTCTAAAGATAAGGAGTGCATATAAATCTATCACTGGCTTGTATTTACGAAACTCTTTGCGAAATATAATATGGTGTAGAAATATATAAGGTCCTCACATACATTTATGTATATAAAAATTTGTGTGCATCTCACAAACACTCTTATATATGCGTATGTGTATGTATGTATGTATATATGAGACACTTGTATCTGATTAGCATATAAAAATGACACAAGAGCACATATACGTGAGAACGTATGAACTTTTCTCTCGAGTTATGTGCAGCACTTTTTTTTTTGTTATTTTTCTCGATAGCGTTTTCATCATATCGGTTATATTTGTTTGCATAACGTGGAAGACCGATCAAGTGTTTCAGATCAAGAGGAAGAAGTAGGTGGATAGGGAAATGTCACCGGTGCAGTATAGAAGCAGAGTAGCGATAACGTTTTCTCGTTGCAAAGAAATTGCTACTTTTTTACCCTACACTCCCTCTCTCGTTGTACTTATATTTTCCTCCAAGTTGACAGAAACGAGACCTTTACGGAATAGAAACGTTTAGTTTTTGAAATTTGTTCCAATTTCTATCATTTTGAAATTCGACATTCGTTTTCTAACGAAAGTAACGATACATTTTTCTTTTTTAAGAAATTGAAAATTGCCCAAAAAGGTTTGTGCATAAATTTAAAAACTATTGGTGAGAAATTTTAGAAACTTGCTTTTTTATTTGAATTTTATGTAAAAATTAAAAAATTGCATAAAAATCGGGTACGTAATTTGAAAATTTGTTTACAATTTTTATTACGAGACTTGTTGAAAAATTTACGAAATTTAGTAGCAAAAGAAACCTAAATTCGACAATTTGGAAAATAAAAATTGGAAATAGAAAAACTTTTTTTTATCGAGGAAATAATGAGAAAGAAAGAGAAAAGATTTGGGGAACAAAGAACCTGAAATCGGGAAGGAAAATACTCACGTGTACAAATAATGCAAATTCTCAGTGCAAATAATCAGAGAGCATTAATTTTGTGTGAAAGCTACTTAAAGAACCTCGCAAATTTCGAAAGTTCAATCCAAAGTGTCTAATGTTAATTGAAAGCACCAACCTTGAGAAATTTAATTTAAACTTAGTAGGTAACCTAATTAAATTTTCTTTGCTATGTATTTTGATGCTCATCTCATCCTAACGTTTTCAACCCGACCCGTCGGTTTCGCCATTTTGGGGTTTAAAAATGAGTTGACGTTTGATCTTTAGAACTTTCCTTATTTTTTTAATCAACTTCCATATTTTTCCATTTACGAAGTTTTGCACAAATTTCATAGTCAATTTATAAGATGCTGCTGCCGAGTTTTTAACATTTCCGATTCTGATAAGCTCTGGCATATTTTTCTAGAAAAACTAGAGATAAAGAGCTATTGGGGAAAATATTAAACCCAGAGTTTTCGATATTTTAAATATTAATAATTGAACATGAGTCATTTAATAAGTGAAAATTATGAGGAAAAAAAATTGTGCTATTAATCCTAATTTTAAAAAAAGTAAATCACCAATTGCTGGGAAAGATTAATAATACGAATAACTATATTATTGGTAATATAAATAGTTATTACATGAAGACGAATATATTTCGAGTGACGAGTTAAAAAAAAACCGTGGCAAATAAAATAAAGAAATTTCGCTGAAGTTTGCACATTTCGGTAAGTACTCGAATAATTTCGCGGATTACTTTTTAGAATTCCGAAAATTTCTGCGATTCAAGCGGAATAACCAACAAGTGCCAATAATATTTCGCGTCTGTCAGTGGTTCGGTAAAGATAAAAAAAGAAAGTAAAGTTTCACGTCCACGGTTATAATAAATTTTGCGATCCAATGTATATAGAAAGAAATACATGGATTTCATATACTTTTATATCTATCTTCGCAGACTTGGATGGGAGTTTAAGGTACTTCTGGAAAAAGTGATGTTTTCTCTCTAACAGTTCGTCATAAAAAACGGCGAAGGTGGGGCAAGTATTGAAAGTGGATGTAGCGCTTGGAACTTTGGACACAGAGCTTTTTTTTTATAGCTTTCATTTTTATGGAGCTCCAAAAGGATCGGAAAGTATAACTGATTAACAATTGTTTTGGAGGATTTAGCAACGAAATCTTTTATTATTATATTCTATTGGTGGCTTATAACATTTAGAAATTGGGACAATTACTATTTGTACATATTTTATTTCATTTTTATGTAATTACTACCAAAACAATAAATTGTACCAACAATAACGACAATCGGAACAACAAGAGTAATAATATTAATAACAGGAAGAATAATTATAGCAACACCCACGGAACAACAGCCTCTGGTTGGTTAATAAGGTACTTCATTACCTAATTAGAACAAAGTTTAATTGACAAAGTTCTACTAATTCGCATCGTTTAGACGCAACTCTTTGACTGAAGATCGACTAAAAGTTAAGTTACAATGTTACTTATTCCAATTGATAGTTTCTGAGAGCGAGAGGTAGGGATGCGTTCCGAAAATAGTAATTTTTGGAGAGCCTGGGCAGGCCCATTTTGTTTCATTGAATTTGATGACTGCCGTGTCACCCATATTCGGGTGACGCTTATTTGAGTGCTTACGAGGTAAATTATTAGAATTTTTAGAATTATTATAAATGTTTATTAAAAAATTATTTATAAGTGAATGTCTTAAAACAGTCTATACATAGTTGCGGTTGATCGGGGCAATCTCCCTCCCGATAACAATCTTCAGAAGCTTGCCGACATCGTAGCATTTAAGTGCGCGCGGTATAGCATCGCGCGTGGCCTGACGGGGATTTTCTTAGAAACTCGCGTGGCAGTGTGTTGAAGTACACCTTTCGTAGTTGATAATGCGAAAAATCGCTAAAGTAGGATGTCGTAATTCCAAAGTATATTTTTTAAATAAAAAATATAAGCGTTTTGCCAAAAAAGCGATACAACAAAGGAAACACGAAAGTCGTGTGTCCAGGATACGCCCGCTGCAAATCTCCAGGTAGCATTACGAAGTTTAGATGCGTGTTGTTGATATGAACGCTTACAACCGCAGTTATGCAAGTGTGTACCAAACTTCCTGTCGGTTAATACGGTGTAATCTGTTCAAAATTCCGAACTCCCTGATACTTAGTTCGTGTTACGATACGCCATAGAGAGACTTAACACACACGAGCACATTGAAGCTATGCACCCGGTGCATAGCTTCGCCGATTCGTCGTTAAAATTTCAGCGTTATACCGTGGGTTAATATTTACGGGAAAACATATTTCCATTTACCACGGAATAAAATTCAGAACCTCGTTATCACTAAATTACGGCGAAATGCATATAATAGCAACGCATACAAATGTTCCACACTCCTCTGCGTTTACCAGGCATCGCGGAGTGCAATTAGAAGTGAGGCAAAGTGTCATTTCGCTGCGTCCGAATTTATTCAGACCGACAGGCTTTAATCTCCTTTTTTCGGTGTACAGGATTTTCGAGAATTATTGGTATCGACGTTCGTCAAATATAATTTATTTATTTATTTAACGAGGTTACATAAATAGTAATAATTACAATAAATATCGCGCAAGATTATAAATGTACCGCTGGTGTCCAAAAATACCCAAAAAGGGTGAACTCGTATCGTGGCCCATTTTCCTCGACGAGGTCCTTGGACTTATCAGATTCTGTTCACCAAAACTTTTTTTTTCTCTCAGACCGTTGTTTTCCGGAAGCTTGTCCTTGCCGATGGATTTTCTGATAAGATTAACAATAATCATTTAATTGCCTATAGTCGCATTGTAAACAAGCAACGCTCCCGTGCATTCCGTCTCTTCCCATCGTGTGGTATGATTAAGACATTTCGGTGGAACGTGCTATCTGCTTCCTTTACCTTTGAGCATTAATTCAAGGTTCTTATCGACAATAGCCTCGTAAGCTCACGTGTTAGAGTCACGCGATTTTCTACGGCCTCGTGAGTATCGCTTTTCTCGCGATAGAGTGGAAGTCGAGAGTGTAAGGGAAAAGCCAGGGAAAGCGTGCTACCAAAAAGTCGATTTCAAAATGTTCAACTTTTCCCCTCGACCTTCCCGTAATTTTTTTTTTCCTTCGTGAGAAAGTGCAGCGAGTGTTGGATGTCGCACATTTTTTCTCAAAATGCAAGACTTTGCGTTATCGTACTGAGAGAAAGGAAAATCCTCGATGGAAGAATTACTCCACACCAACGCGATTAGATAAATTCGATTTGCATGTTTGCGAGAAATTAAAAATACAATAACACCGTCGACATCAAAACGGTCGTTTGCCGTTGAAACTTGTAACAAAGACTCGAGGCACGAGGAAGGAAGTTCGCTCTTATATGCATGAAGCGCTGACAGACACTAAAGTAGCCCGGCGATCGGTTCGACCTAGCAACAGCCGGACGGTGACGCTCTCGCTCCACTGGAGAGCGCGAAGGGGAGAAGGACGGAGGAAAGAATAACAAAAGTGTCCTTCGGCGTCTAACGTAGGAAACAAAGGAACGCGGTATTTGATAAATTTCGACAACGGTTCTCGTATTTATTGCGCTATTTACTTTTACATAGCATGAGTGAAAAATTGGAGTCGGGATTGGAATGAATATTTAACGAAACAAGATCCTTTTATTGCGATGCCAAACAAAAAAGGAGGTTCGTTGAGATTAGACACGTGGTGTCAATCGCATAAATATTCATACCCTCGCAGCAGCGTGAACGGGTAGAGGCCAAGAAGGATAGACAAAGCTCTCTTCGTGATTAAAGGGAACTTGGTTACAAAGTCATTTCGAGTTCACTTGAAACTACACCTATAGGTATGGTCGCGATTAACGAGGGCTTTTACACGAAAATCAATCATATAATCTACCTTTGCCGTTAATGACGTAATCCAGAGTGGGGCATTAATAACTTATTATTTTTATAAGTAGCTTCAGCTTTTCGCGATCTATTTCATATTCGGACCGAATCGGAGTCGAATTAAAATTTGATTCGAGGTTTGTCATTAAGATTATCGTGGATACAAGGTGTTTCTTACCCTTTGCGAGCGGCGCCCCCACGCTAAAGAATTGGAACGCGACGGTACCAAGGCGTCGATGGGTCTCAAAGTGCCAAGGTTCAAGAGACACAAACTGGGCATGAGCGCCAACGCGTATCTTCTCTCGAAGCACTTAGGCCCGCACACATGGAAGACAGTTGACGGAGTCCGTGCACGGACATGGTTGATGGCTCAATACATACAAAGCTCGTTTTTCCAATTTCTTATGTGTGAGTTCCGTGGGTTTCCCCGTTAACCCAAATTTATTTGCCAAGTCCAAAAGGAACTTTAACACGTTCACGCCGGCGTGACCCACCGATGGGTCACACTTGACTGTTCCGTGGAGCGGCGTGACCCACCGGTGGGTCACATATGACTGTTCTGTGAGGCGGCGTGAGGAGCGCGTGACCCACGCCGCCCCACGGAACGGTCAAGTGTGACCCACCGATGGGTCACGCCGGCGTGAACGTGTTAAAACCAACGAGCACCTGCATTCCACCAAATGGTGTACACGCATGCATATATGTGCACCCAGAGATCGATGCAGAACGCGGATTTATCCGATGAGCTCCTATCTAATTGGCATCATGGCGTCGGATTTTTTTGTTTTTTTCGTTACCGGAACGAGTTCCACTGAAGAGTAATTGATGGAATTAATTATTCGAGCGATACCATAAGTACTTACTAATTAATGCCGATCGGATGCACCCGGGGTTCGACTGTCGCTAAAATTGCAAAGCCTCGTGCAGGTGCATTGCTTTCACGGTGCGATGGATTTTTTGCATCGCGGAGGTGCGCATATATAATTTCTTGGAAACGAATGGACTTTAATTTGAGATAATGGCGGAGCAATAAACTAGACGGAGAAATATGCAGTGGAAATTGGGCAGGCCAACTAACGCGTTGTTCAAATTGCTGATATCAACGTGCAACAAATGGCGACGCGTACGAGCTATCAGCTCCCATTGCTCATTCCGTAAATATTGCCACGTGGCGTTTCGAATTAACCACTTGGAGTACTCGCCGTGCAAATTTTACAAAGCAATTTGTTCAATCGCTCACGATGAAACGACACACCGGCTCTCGTCTCTCGACATACCGGAAGATCGAATGCCATATTATTGCCGGTGAGAATGGGCCAGCAATGACGTTAGGGTGCGTTTCTGTAGCGACGCAGAGCGATGCACCTCAAAGTGCAGTGGGCCCTCGTTTATTGGGACAAGTTTGATGTTATCGTCAGCTTCAGTTATAATGACGTCAATTTTTATAGTAAAAATGTAATAATTTGCAATTATTGTAATCAATTATTTAAGGAAAGATGCTATTCTGAAGAATTCAAATGAATATCGATTTTTCTTGTTATTGATTATCAGTTTTTTTAATTGTGTTGTTTTTTATTTAGCCGAATATGGAATGATTATTTTTATACTTAATGATTTTATAGTTATTGAAAATTTGTTACTTTTCTTAACACCAAGTGATTTTTTTTATTGCAATTTTTTATTATTATTATTTAGAGTTAATTATTTCGTGTTTTTTAATGAATCACGAGTAAGATAATTTTGAAATAAGGTTTGATTATGTTTTGGTTATTACTCATTACGTTCATTAATTACATTGTTGATAATTTTTCTTTTAGTATAACATTATTTCTCTCATTGTGATTTCTGTTATTCTCATTAAAAATTAATTATTTTCCGTCTTGAATCTGAATTTGGACCCAGATTAATAATTATTATTCCTTTCTATAATTATTTATAATTATTATTATTTTGAACGTTATTTCTTTTATTGTGATTTTTATTGTTATAATTCATAATTAATTATCGTCTGTTTTGCAATTCAATTTAGATCCAAACTTATAATTATTATTGAATAAATCAATTGTAACGCATATTATTTTGTTATAAATTACACAAGCAGTCCCAGAAATGAAACAATTGCTGTAAAGATTTTTATATTCGGTTTTGCTAGAAAATATTCGAAATTCTTTTTTTATACTAATTCCCATTTTACCCGTTCACTTTTCTCAAGTCTTCCAATAAAATTCACGAACGGTTCATACTTGACCCATACTCGATTAAGAATTTATTCGGAATTTCCATAAATGTATTATTGTCCACGTATAAATTTGAGAAGTTGACCAAGGGCAGCGGGTAATAAACCAATAAATCTTGCAGACCCTATAGACGTTAAAAATTGGATAGATAAGCTTCCACTGTATCGTTAAATTGCAAAGTCGCTTTTCGTATAAAAGTTGATGCTAAAGTAGCAACGACAGCTTGTCTCCAGCGGTGACCCAATGAATATCGCGAGCACCGATGGCTGATGTTTTATCGATTACCGGAAAATCGATAGTTCTCTCGCCGATAATGAATATTATTGATTTATTGATAATATGCTTTTAGTTTCTCGTCAAAGTGGCATTTTTATACGCCGAGTGACAGGCGTTGAAGTAAAAATTACTCGGAATGCATGAAACAACCCCGGTTGTTTTATCGGGTTTTTAAAAACCGATAAAATTCAGAGCCGGGAAATAAAAGTAAAAACACTGATAGAATTAAAATATATTACGCAAAAAAATTGATAGAATCGAGCTTTCGGGTGACGCAGCTCGGGATAAAATGGAATTTCTGGAAATTAGGCCACTTTTTAAATACATACATTCGATAATTGGTAATAATTGTTGTATTTTTATATTTCAATTCCACATTGTTGCTCTACTTCCAAATTTTCACTCCAATTAACATTCCCGGCCATTCACATTTTCCAGTTGCCAATTTTATTTCTATTTTATCTCGACCTCATTTGGATATTTTTATTTCAATTTCGCGGAATTTTAAAATTGCAACAATTAAGGCAAAAGGTAGATTAAAAAACTGTTACACGAAAAACCAGTGGAATCGTCGTTTTTGGTGACACCGTTCCGCTTAAAATCGCATTCCTCGAAACTTGGCTGTCTTTTTTACGATTTTGTAAAAAAATTAACAATAGTTGTTGTTGTATTTTTATTTTCCAATCTTAAACTGCTGCTGTATTTTCAAATTTCGACTCCAATTTGACTTTTATTCGGGTATATTTTTTTTCGATTTGGCAGAAACTGGAAATTGCACCAATTGAGGCAAAAACGCCCAAAGTAAGCGCACACACGTTTCGTTAATTACATATCTACACGTACAACTACAAATTTCCTAAGAACTCGCGCCTAGAATCTTATCGGCAACCTGTGCGATTAACAGTTTTGTGCCGCTTAAGATCGAAAGCTTATAAGCCCGCGATAGTCCGCAGTTTGATAAAAATTTCTCTGCGGGAAAGACAACGGCTTAAGCGATGTTGCTCCGTTTGTTGATTATCACCGCAGCTTTGCATACGGTGCAGTCTTTTGAATCCCCAGGGAGGATAATAGGTGGTACATCCACGACAATCAATAAACACCCATACCAGGTGAATGTCTTACTTACTATTGTCTATCCTCGGCATTATTAACGAGGCCGGATCTTCCCCTCTCGAGTCTAATCGCGCTTATCTGCTCAGAGATAAATGGAGTTTATTGGTGTTACATAATTCCTTACACCCGATTCGTAATTGTATCTGTAAACTTGTTTTTCCTCCGCTTTTACCATTTTTAGTTGGAAAAAAGGTTTTTTGATTTCAAACTAGAACATTAATTACACGCATACGAATAAATTTTATAAATAAAAATGTGTACTTCGAAATTTTTTAAATATTATTATGATCTGTAATAGTTTTTCCTTTGCATCATATTTATCCTGGTGACAATTAATTTAATATAGTATAATAATAAAAATATCGTCTTTTTAATTTTTTTTTTTGGTTGAAATGTTATAATTTGTATGAATTCGTTTTACCTAGTATTTTTTAAATTTTTGTTGCAATAACATTTTTATGTTTCACCCTAAAACATGAATTACATGTATAAAAATGAATAAGTATTATAAATAAAAGTGCGCTCCAAGGTAATTTAATACTATAACAATATATAATAATTTTAATGCAACATAAAAATATCATATTTACTCTGTTTAGAATAAAAATAATATAGTACAAAATAATAGAAATCTTGTCTAACAATTTTCTTTTGCGATAGAAATGTTATTTAATTGTATTGAATCATATCGAAAATAATTATTATCAATAATATGTGTTGGATTAAACAGGCCAGTTTGGGTGAAACTACCTTCGGGAAATTCTTGAGTTGTCGTGTTGGAAAAATGATGACGTAATTTGGCGACCCGCCAATTTCAAAATTAAAGGAGAGGAAATAAAATTTTAGTGGAATCTACGCTATTTTATAGTTATTCTTCCCTTACAGTTGCAGCTGTAGTAATCGCAAACCTGCACGAGATAAAGACCGACTGTATTGGCGGTGACACGATTTCGAAATTTTCGACCTTTGTTCTAGAGTGCGAGGGAAGTAGTAGTAATCACCAAATTGATAACAAACAAATTGGAAAGAGAAATCTTTGACCCTGGGAGTTTCTAAAAATTTCAATTTTTTGAAATCTATTTCATAGTCGATATTTTTTTCTATACCAGTTTCTGAAAAAAAATTACGATTTGTTGCAAATAAATTACGAAGATTACAATTTTTTCCTATAAATTATCATTTTTTCAAAAATAATAATTTTCTCTTTACCATTTTCCGCTTTCTTTCGGACAAATTTTATTGATAAATTACAGTTTCTTGCAAATAAATTACTAAGATTCAATTTTTTCTATAAATTACCATTTTTTCAAAACTAACAATTTCCTTTTTGTCACTTCCTTTTTTTCACTCAAGTTTCGTCTGGAAACATAATTTTTTTTAGAAATTCCGAAAATTTTCTGGTTTTCGAAGATTCGGGCAGAGTTGTTATATTTATTGCACGAGAATCACGACGACAAAGGTGAGCCGCTCCTCCTGCAATCGATAGGAAAATTTCCAGCGAACCGATACACACATTTTGTAACTGTACTTGCGACTAAAAGCATTTTTCTGTCGTATGTTTGCTAAAGACTGCGCTCTTTCCTCCTTCGCATGCACATACGCATAATTTAGGTTGCCACTATCCGAAGATGCCACCGCGAAGGCAGCTGTATCGACTTTTAACCGTTCGCATGACGGTACTTTGCTAATCGACGGTAATTATTTGTCTCCAGGTGGCAATTAGTTACAACAATGTTCACCAGTGTGGCGGTTCGATAATCGGCAGCGAATGGATCCTAACGGCGGCTCACTGCGTTTACGGGTGAGAGTGAGACACAATTAATTTTCCAATATTTTGATTTAAAATTTGAAACTAAATATTTAAACACTAATTAATTAAATCCGACGAATCAAATTAATTTCCCCATTTAATTCCAGCTGATGCCTCAAATTGAAATTAACTATTTGGAAAATGAATTATTTTCATCAATTATATTAATTTAATCGCTCGCCGAATAATTCTACTTGTTCTTCAATTATTTCTTCCCATTTGCTTCAACAATCGGCTCGATCGGGCGTAATCGATTAATTATTTAATTCTGAGAATATTTAATTACGTCTCTATCGACTTTTTTTTTTTTTTTCATGTAACTCGAAATGTTATGCACTCGAAGTGCATTCTCGATGCAACATATTCCTCCTGAATGGGGAAAAGGGGATTTCCAGGAAATAATATTATACCATTTTTATTTTATTTTCAAATATGGTTTGGGCTGTTTCCCTTAGTCGTGATATTTAATATATTAAATATTTCGGTGTTAATTTTTGGATCGACTTTTTTTATTACTAATGAAGTAAATTAATTACTTGAGACTATTCCGATGGAATGTAGTCTGGGTCGAGATTTTAGATTGGAAACTTAATCGAAATCAACTAATTCGCATTTTTTAAGCGAAAAGTGTCACATAAAAAAATAACCTTTCGCTTAAAAAATGCGAATTAGTTGATTTAGATTAAGTTTCCAATCTAAAATCTCAACCCAGACAGACTATACATTCCATCGGAATAGTCTCAGGTAATTAATTTACTTCATTAGTAATAAAAAAGTCGATCCAAAAATTAGCACCTAAATTTTTATTTTATATTAATAAAATCATTTCCGACACTTTGACTGCGTTTCAATAACGCTGTGTCAAAAAATGTTGCTCCCGAAATTAGGCTGTATCCGATAATCACGTATACGCAGTTTTATCGAATCGCAGGAATTACATTTCGCCTCGATTTTTCGAGAAAACTTTGATCCGAGGCTCATTGGAGGGATAAATTCATTCGAATACTATTTTTTAATTAGAATATCGTGAAATCGAATAAATCAATTACTCGCGCCTCTGGACGAACGAATTCGGGAATCACAACGCAAACATAATGGCAATCCGCATGAATAGTTTCCGTTCTCGTGTTCAAGAGTTAATCTGTTGCTTTGAAATAGTCGTCAAAAACCGACTCTTTCCGTTCTTTGCGTTAAGTAGCTTAACGTTAAACTGATTTCTCCCTTATTACACTTATAGTTCCGGAAATCTCCAGATATTGGTTTGAAATAGGAACTAAGTTGCCGAGTGCCTTCGCGGTTAAATTTACTCGAAACGGATTTAACCAGATTCCGAAATTCATATTGTTATTATTATTACTGTTTTATTTTCCTTCTAGAATTGCTTCTCCCGTTTTCGCGATTTTCCTGGAAATTCAGAACACCCGAGTTTCTAAATTGGTCAATCATATTTTTAATTAAAAAAATAGCGAATCACTGGAATAAAAGAAAAAATATACCTCCCTTAATTTGTACTAACCATCAAATATGTGGTAACTTTATCGTGGGTCTCATACCGAACCTATTTGCGTCACCAAGAAGTAACTGTTAGTTGGGTTTGATCAAGGCGAAAATGATATTTTCATGTAAAAATATTCTTCTTAATTGATAATGGAGAAGTATCGAGAGCAAACTTTGTTGCTGCCATCGCACCCTTACTTTTTTCTTCTATTTACGTCATAAGTAAATGAATTTAATTTCAATAAGATCAAGTTGCGAAATCACATCAGATTGTAAGAATATATTTATAATCAACACTCGAAGTTTCTACGAGCTTTTATTAACAATATTTCGTCCCATTTTCGTGAAATTCCTGATTTTGTGTTGCAGCTTTTATTGTATTACTTAATGTATATTCTATTTTTGTTTTCATACATTCTCATTGAAAAATTTATTAGAAAGAAATTTTTCCTCCACAGTTGCGGTGACTGAAAAATTTGAAATCTGGCGGAATTCGTTTCCTCGAATTTTTCAATCTTCCACGTAATCATTTTTTCCCCTATTCTTGCAGATTAAACAAACAATCGCTGAAGATTCGCATAGGAAGTACTTTCAGATCGAAAGAAGGTGAACTGATCGAGGATATCTTATCCGTCATTTCTCACGAGCTGTACGACGAAGATTCCTTTGACTATGACGTGGCGTTGATAAAGGTTAAGAGATTTCTTTATCACCTGTCGTGAATCCTGTGAGCTATTGTTTCATCGAACAGCGAGATTAGTATTCGCGACAATTTTATACGGAATGATGCATTTTTAACTGACATTTTTTTTGTATAACTGTGTCTAGTTTTCAATTTTCAATGTGTAATATAGAAAAATTTACAACAAAGGGTGCAAATCTAAAAAATGGAGAAACAATTTTAGCTAAGTAACAATAATTGAATGGGTCACCTCAAAAACGTTGCAAGGTACAAACTGCAAATTGTTCAAGAACCCCCGAAAATGGAAAAAAATAACCTGACGGATTTTTTTTTTGGAAAATCCATCCATGTTTTGAAAAAATTGTTTTAAAAAATCCATGGGGTTATTTTTTTCATTTTCGTTTATGAGGTGACCCATTCAATTATTATTAATGGTACGCTCTTATACTTCACCTTCTTTACGTGAAAAATTGCTAAAAATAATAACAATAACAACAACTAACTTGAAATAAAAATTACATTGCTGTAAATGTTGGTTTCAGACGAATCCTCCTGTATAAATGGAGAAGTTTTACCTTGCGCAATTATTCAAAATGTTTATCTACATAAAAAATCTATTCTGTTCAGTTTCGAACCAAACAATTGCAGTTACAATTATTTTTCACCTCAACAATATTTCTTACAATTGTTATTGACTCCATTAGAAATGTTTCTTTAGAAATTCCTCCAAAAACACGTTCCAACATTAAAAACAAAATGCAGTAACGCTAACCGCAGTTGGAAGCTACTTAAAAATGCCTTAAAACGCTTCTCCAACCCTCAAATACACGTTATACAGGACGTCTCGCCGTACACGGATAACCTCATCCGCTTTATCCTCCCCATACGAGAAACCGTCAAAAAGGATGATTTCCACGATATCCAGTAGTTTCAGCCATAGGTGTTGGTCTCGGGCGAGTCGTCCTGTATAAGTACCTACCCACAGCGGCATTGCCCTGGCGAATTGTCTGAAATGACTGTCCGCAGTTTGTGCAGGTATAATCGTTTCTGTTTTATCTTTGCAGCTTAAAAAGGCGATAAAATTTAATTCCACGAAACGTAATATTGGTTTGGCATCGGCATCAATGAATATAGTGACTGGTAGTAACTGTATTATTACTGGATGGGGTAAAACAACGGTACGTTAATTGTACGTCATGAAACATTCATATAATGTAAAATTCTTTGTGTATCGGTAATACTGATCAATGTTGCGAATATTTGATGATTGCTTTAACGAAGGGAGTCGAGGGTAATGTTGATATTTGTTCCGAAACGACAGGAATAAACATAGAGATGAGATCAGTCAGTTACTCTATGGGATGTACAGTTGGCACTGTATACATCCAGTGTAGTCATCAAGCCAAATATGCGGTAGATGTAGTTTGATCTGTTATATACGAAAGGCTCTTTGAATTAACAATACGATGGCACAGTCGTTCCTACATCATTTCAAACAGCATCCTACTTCATTTTCAGCCAACTGGATCCATGTCGGACTCGTTGCGGGCTCTCAGTGTGCCGGTTATCGATTGGAATGTTTGCAAAACTCTGTATGCCCTTCATAATCCCGTCACTGCGAGAATGCTGTGCGCCGGATACACCACCGGTGATAAGGACACTTGTCAGGTAATCTCGTGCCATTTTTCCTAAAATTCGCTTTCTTCGAATTCGCCGCCTTGGCGAACCCGGTGGCAGCCAAGAAGAACCACCGGGCCAAGAATTTCTAGCGATGCTGCATCGGAAGGGACTTTTTTAACCCCTTTGGGCCGGAATTTCGAATTATCGGTACAATTAAGAATTTATAGAATTTTTCATGGTAATCGAATAACGCGACTTTCAATACACCGAAAATAATGCTTAATTGGAATGGATCCTATTGACCCCTTTTGAGGTGGAATATCAAATTTTCTGGGTAATTGCGAATTTATGTCATTTTTTCGTGAAAATTAAGTTATGCTATTTTGATACAGTTAGGGGTTAATGAAAATGGCACTTCACTGGAACGAATTCTATTAACGCTTGGGTTGCAATTTTTTAATTTCCAGTCTTATTAAGAATTTAATTCATTTTCGGTGGCAATTGGGTTCTATTTTCATACAAGAAGCCATTTTGATGCAACCAAAATTGAAATTTTCGGTTTTTCAAATTCCTAATTATGTAATAATAAATTTCTGGGACATTGGGATTATCGGTGACATTGGAGGGAGGTTTTTGTCGAAAATTTATATAATTTTTCATGATAATTCAATTACGCTATTTTAATACGGCAAGGGGTTTGTAAAAATGACACTTTACTGGAACGAATTCTATTAATGCTCTAGGGGTGCAATTTTAAATTCCCGGTTCTATTATGAATTTATATAATTTTCAATAGTAATTGAGCTACGCTATTTTAATTCGACCTAAATTAACATTGTCGGTTTTTGAAATTACTGATTAAATAATATGATTTAGAAATTCTTTCGGGGCATTTTGGTTTACCATTTTTCCAAGAGGTCCGGGAAATTTTGAAAATGCACGGTTTTGTGAGGTAATAAAAAATTTCCAGGATATTGGGATTATCGGTGACATTGGAGGGAGGTTTTTGACGGAAATCATCAATAATTTGGAGTCAAAGGGTCACGTCAGTTTGACTCGCAGTAATTGACGGGTGGAATATGCGGATATTCCAGGCCGAGACATTTACAATTCGTACTCCTGTTTATGCAGGAAGCTTCCTACTGTTAATATTTCAATTCGCGTCGTTTCCCCAATGTTCCTGAAGGCGTTTTGCTCCAGAAATAATTGATACTAAGTTCCTTATTTATATTTATTCCCGCCCCTTTGCAGCGAGGGATGGAAATGATGTCGCGCAAAAGATTTCTTACACCAACCCGCTCTTAGGAAGATTTTTACGGATTCTGGCTGATTCGTATTAAATCTGAATAATGCATCCCCTTCCATGGGTGCATTTAATAAATTATGTGGGTTCATGAACGAGTCATTGCATCGGAAAAATATTTTCTTGCAAGAGAAAAAAAAGAGCTTGGAGGGTTCGGATCACAATGGGACTTGTTTCATGTAAATATCGTAATTCTCCTCCCCCATGGCATTGGGGTTTTGCACCCCGGAAATATTTAATAGCATATTTTCTAGATCATTAAAAATAATTGCGTCCTTTACCTGTACGTTTCCTCTTTGCAGGGAGACTCTGGAGGGCCTCTTGTGTACAATAACATTCAAATTGGCATAGTATCGTGGGGTGCGGAATGTGCCAGCAAGAAGTACCCCGGGGTTTACACGAGCGTGCCCTCGGTGAGAAACTGGATCAAGTCGAAAACTGGCTTATGAGGGCCACCGATGTGCAAATAAGTGCGACTATCGGAATTTTCTCGGCGAATCGAAATATGAGATCGTTTTCTATTTTTGTGATATTTTAATGTTACTCAATAATGTGTGGATATGTATAGATATATATATAGACACGCGACTCCGTTCAATTGACTTTCATGTATTGTAAGGAGAGATATTTTTATTCCAAGCTTTTCTCCTGAAATTAATTACGGATGGAGCAGTTGGATAAAGGTATGGAGGATTTAATTAAATAGCAATTTTCCAGCTTTCCGTTTCTTTTTTTATTTTTTCAATTACAACACGTTCCAATTTCGCGTATGGGTTTTTAGGGAATGGAAATTTCCAGTTTCGTTGCATTTCTTCCAGGTAATTGAAGATTTTGGGAAATTTGGGAATTTTCTCCCTCCAATTTGAATATTTTGAATTCCATCGAAATTTAAGAATTTCAATAAAAGTGAAATAAGTTGATTTCTACTTTGTTATATTTTTACATTGTTTAACGAAATTCCATAGGCAAACAATTTCCGTATTTCGACCAGGTCACACTTCAATACAACGGCAATATTTATAATAATAATAATAATATTAGTAGTAGTAGTAGCAGTAGTTACGATAACAATAATAATAATTTAATAATGATAACAACAACAATGACAAGGCTATAGACTCATTATTAAAATAATAAACAACAACACCGAAAATATCAACAGCTAAAATATCACACAATAAATTGCATCAAAAACATAAACGGTAACAAAAAATCACACAAAATGAGTAATTGCAATAAAAAACTAAAAAAGATATTCTATTTCGCGGTAGCATGCGTTCCATAAGATGTGATGTTTCATCGTTTCTTTGTGCTTTTCTAGAAATCCGTTGCAAACGCATATTTTTAATTAACATTATCTTGCTTCGCCATAACGGGAGTGCAGGGAGAGAGAAAGAGAGAGAGAGAGAGGCGTGACTAATGCATCCGGGTTCATTAAAACAGACATGACACGCTAATAAACGTCATTTCTTTTCGACTTATCGAATCGGGGGCCCAATACTTGGCTCTCCTGATTGACATCAAATAGGTGAGTAAGTAAAGAGTGTTTCGAACGAAATCAATTTGCAGTTTCTTCGGAGGCGTGGAGATCCGATGGTTCCGAAGCGATTGAACGAGACGATGCTAAATTCCGTTGTTTAAGATTCGCATTTATGCAATCTGAGACTTAACGCTCCATTTGTACATGACAAGTAATTCTGCATTATACGTAGGAAGTACAATGGAAGCGATGCAACCGGGAGTACGGTGCTGAAACAGAATGCAAAAGCAGTCTGACAAAACACCTTCCTGTAGGTGACAAGCCGGTTGGGACGGACTCCTGTTTGTATCTATACGTATACACCTGTATACGAAAACGATATTGGGTTCCCATGTGCATCAAGTCTCCATGCCCTCCAGCACACCCAATATCCAGTGTGTCTGCCTCCAGCGTCGCCTCTTCTCTCATCTCCCGCGATAATGAGACTATAGTTTCCAATGTTTCGAGAGAAAGTCTTATGTCGCTCAGCATCATGCACACGGCTTTGAGAATTTCCGAGCATTGTTCAAACTAAGGCGACATTCCGGATCCTTCTCGCCCTCTCCTGCTTTTAAACCAGTCCAAGATAGAAACGAGTACACACGATCTGATATAGAATCCTACCTTTTTGTGTTTTTTTTTTGAAAATATTTCTTAGCGAATGGTTATGTCGTGTTGATCATGAATTTGAGCAAGACTGGAGAGAGGTTTTTGTGGGATTTGAGAATTTTTGAGTATTAATGGGAAAGAGTCACTTTTATAGAAATATTGATCGTTTGAATTGATTATTATGGAATCCTAGATTAATATTTCAAGTTTGCCTAATTGTCATTTTTGCAATTTCGAATTTTAAATTTGTCAATTTATTGATTTTTCAATTTCAAATTTAGAAATTTGCCCTTTTTCCAAATTCCAATTTCAAATTTTTCAATTTATCAATTTTTCAATTTATCAATTTTTCAATTTATCAATTTTTCAATTTATCAATTTTTCAATTTATCAATTTTTCAATTTATCAATTTTTCAATTTATCAATTTTCCAATTTCAAATTTTCCAATTTACCAATTTTTCAATTTCAAATTACAATATTATGAATTTGCCATTTTTCCAATTTCAATTTTCTTTACCAATTTATCACTCTTCTAATTTAAAATTTATCAATTTGCTATTTTTCAATTTCAAATTTGAATAACACTAATTTGCCATTTTTCAAAGTTCATTTGTTTCATCAATGTGTCATTTTTCCAATTTCAAATTTCAAATTTGCTAATTCATCAATTTTCAAACTTCAGTTTTCTCTACCAATTCGTCTTTTTTCCAACTTCAAATTTCAAATTTGCCAATTTACATTTGTTTGGGAATCATTTCCAAAAAAACCATAGCTAATTAGTTTCTTATGCTAAAAACATAATAACATTATTTCCAGGAACTCCCCCAAATTATGCATCAATCAAGAAAAAAAAGTGTATTCAAAGAATTTTTTGCACGAATAAACGAAATTCCAAATACCAATCCAAAAAGCTCCGATCTCCCATTAATTGCATCACTGTACAAAAAGCAAAACATACTTTTGAAATACCAGAAACGATATTTTGGGAACGAGAAATTGAAACCTATACCTACGAATAATCACCAGCGACTCAACTGTGCAGCGCCCTTTCCACTTGGTGACAAACAATTACATAATCTAATTAAAAACCGGTGGATGGATATTTTTTTCGCGTCCAGCGAAAAGCTGAAAATAATTGGACCTATTCGTGGAGTGGGTGGACAAATTCCAAATGCCAGAAGCACGATGGATGGGATGGGTCGAATGCGTTTTGCATCAATTTCGCCGCAAAGGAACTTCAAACGCAAAAAACATCGAAAGCGGAATTCATTTATTGCAGGTATACCTGCAAGGATTCGTCCCTGCCGGTCTTTCCCCGGAGCCATAGCCTCAGAAGTGACTCGCCCTGTCTCTCGTCATCGGGGGCGGACGGAAAGACCCCTTGTAAAAATTAAATGCACGTGACATCCGCTTTTGCGTGTAAAGAACGAAGCCTCTGGCAGCCGGTGGACGCGCGCGATGGGAAAATAGTCGTCGATGTAATGGACAAAAATCATACGTCGAGTCCTATACGATTTACCATATTTGACGGAACATGGAACACGTCACTCTCGGTCTCGATTCCAGAGGCTGACCGGCTGTCACATAAAATTGGAAATTGATCGGCATTACGTCACAATGTTTCGGTTACGCGCACCCGTCGTATCACCATCCCTTGCAGTACAAACGACCCGTGCCGTGTCCCGGATCCTGGATCCTAGATCCTGGATCCTGGATCCCGGATCCTACGGGAACTCGGTTTGCGAGCGCGTCAGTTCCGTTCGAATGCTTGCACCGAACTTATGGACCACGTTTTCCCGGCTTGCTCCTTAGCTATTCGACTGTGGTTTTTCGTTCCAGCCGAGCGAAGCGAGTCGCAGGATGAACGGACGAGACACGGGAATCCTTGCCAGCGTATGCGATCAACAGCATCGCCGTAATACTTCTCCCAGGATTTTTATGACAGACACGCCGGACGTGGGATTATGAATGCCTGTTCCGAAGAGATAAATTCCAAACAGTGGCTGCCCATGCGAAAGCTCCTGCAGCGCAAGCACGATTTTTTTTTTGCCCTGCAGTTGCCGCAAAAAAAAAGGATCGAAGTTGCCCCAGTCGAAATTTCGATCTTCAGCAGGCGAGAGTTGCGAAATAATTGCAATCGCAATTTTTTTAAGCGGTTCTTTATTTATTAGAAACTTTAGTTTTGTAATTTTGGTGCAACTTTTTTTAGCAGTTGTATCTGGATTTCGCATCGTTTGGGGATATTGTTTTTTTTTCTTTCATTACATGGGAATTTGGAAAGACGATGGTAAAGTCAAATAATTGATTTTTACTTTTGTAATAAAATGGAATATTAAATAAAATTCACATAAAATTGGAAGATTGTGTTTTTTTGCAGTTGTTCCAAAAAAGTGACCGAAATTACTCGAGTCAAAATTTGAAGCTTAATTTCAATGAATTCCAATTATAATTTTTTAAGTATTTTAATTTTAATTAATTAGGAGCTTGTAATTCCGATGTTACACATTTTGTTAATTGTATCTCAATTCTAAAATATGTTGCATTTTTACATTTTAAAAATGTAATTGATTTTTGCTTTCGTAATAAAAGAATTTATAAAAAAAGATCCACATACAATTGAAATTGAAAAACTGAAATTTGGAACCTCATTTGAGTGGTAAATTAATATCAATTAGAATCTTTTGGTACTTAAATCATAAGAATCCTCAAATTTTCGTATTTTGGGTGAAGCGTGCATTCAATTTTTTATTAATCAATTGTTTTATAAATTTTCTAAGGAGCTTTCAACTAAAATAACACGTTTAAATAAAAGATTTTCCGTCAAAAGTTTCGCCGGTCACGTTTTATTTTATAAATAATATATTATTATGAAAAATAATTTTTATCGGTCTTTCGATTAATCAGAACATCAAAATTATCAAAATTACTAATATACCAGTTACAGAAATTCTTTTCTTTCCATCTAAACTATTTTTGAAATAAAAGAAATCTCAACAAAAATCCCGTAATTCATTTAGAATCACTGAAAGTATTGAAATTCCCTTCGACGTTGTTTTACTTTTCCAGTTACTCTCTCGTCGTTGTCCTCCAAAATGTGTAAAACGCTGCGATGAAAAAAAGCAAGGGAAATTCTGTTAAAACTACCGAGTGACAACTGCAGCGACACGAAAGGGTGGTGCTGTTGCACCAACTGTTGCACCAACTGCCGTCCAGATTTTCAGCCGCTATGAATGAAACAATTCTTTTTTTACAAATTATTTGACAAACCTCACTTTCTTACGTGTGAAATAACGTTGAATATTCATAGGAGCGTGAGTCGCTTAGAAATGTTGCAAATCTTGTGGATTCTGTCTGAGCAACTCGTGCGCGTTACAATGATTTAATTTATGTATATTACTTGCGAGTGGTTTGGTTTAACAGATGAGAGAATACTTTGAATTCCTTACCTGCTCCGTTTTGCACGCAATAAACATATTAATCATTATTCGAATAAATTGCCTTTCAAATCTCCCGAGGTTTAATAATATGTAACAAATGGTAATTCGAAAATATTGCATTACATGATATTTTACGCTCTCGCATAATTCACAATCACAACTGATATGTAATTAAGATACAAATAATATATCATTAACTCATAATATATTGCAGGGTGGAAACAATCGAATTTTCATTTCCAGAAACGAGCGTCTCTTTTGTATTCATTTATTTTCTTCAGAATTATTTATAATTAATTTCAATTTATTTATTTACGTTTTGAGACAACTCCATTAAAGCGCGACAATAATGCACAATTAATAACAATATATAATATCGTGGAAAAAAAATAGACTCTACCGTATAAATTAATAAATGGAATTAAAACTTAAATTGTAGTAATTACATTGCGAAAATAAAAATTGTAAAAAATTGAATGTGCAATTAATAATAAGATGTAATTTCGCGAAACCGGAAAAAACAGGCTCCACCATATAAATTAATAAATTAAATTGAAAATTAAATTTATAAAAAATATACAAACAAAAATATGATAAAATAACAATATTTTGTTTGAAAAAATGAAGAATCAAAAAACGAGAATTTTTTTACTACTATTTTTTTTTAAGTTTTACACAAGCTCCTGAAATACCTTAATAATAATAATAATAATAATAATAATAATAATTTACTTATAAGGGAGGACGTTTCGCAAATTCGACTGCAACCGAGTGTCACTTGCAATCACAAACACGAACGTATGCATTTTCGGTACAAACAGTTCCTACGTAGCGAGTGCATGCGTGTTTGACGTAGAAAGCTACTCTCGTTCATCCTCAAAGCGTGCACTCGTATGCAGTTCCTTAACTGACACGGTAAGTTGCATTTAGGACGTCATGCATAAGTTTACGTAACGTTTAATATTGTCACTTTTAAGTGGAACCCTTATATGCAAGCCCCGGTGAATTTGAGTGAGACGGTTTGTTGTCGAAAATATTTAGGGATTTCGTAACATATTTACTCGAGCATTACACATTTAAAGTGTATATACAGACATCATAACACATCATAAACATCTTTATTCTGTTATTAAATATTTCGAAGAAGTTTCAAAAAAATATTTCAGAGGCACTATTTTAAATAATTAATTCCTATCGATCTCTTTCAATTTTTCCCTTAAAAATCTAAAAAAAAAAAACAAAATTCGGAAAAATATTTCTATTATAATTGAATTAAATTTATTCGAAAGAACGAAATTTTCATCGATAGAAAAAAAATGTTAATTTCAATTTTTAAACAATTCGGTGGTTTTATTTATAAATAACAAACATCGTATCCAATTACAATATTTCCATTTATTTATTAATCATTTGATCGAATAAACAATTCGAATTTCTTTTGCAGAAATTTTGGAAAATGGAAGAAGCCTCAAAATAAAAAAAAGCCCATGAATTCAAATTATAATTAATTTCAATTTATTCAAGGAACAAAATCCTCGTTGACAGAGAAAATTTTGAATTACATTATTCATATATTTCAAAATACCAAACGAAGAAACTCCAGAATGGCCAAAAACGTAAACAATCGCTTCAGAATTTCATTATCGGTTAATAGAATCGACAGGTGGATCAAATTCCAGCAGTTTCATTAATCCAGGAACGCAAATTGGCGACGTTGGTATAAACACCAGGGTACTCGGGTCGAGCGCACCCGTAACCCCAAGAAACAAGACCGTAAAGCGTATTATTGGCGGTGAGAGGACCTCCAGAATCCCCTTGACACGCATCTTTGCCGCCTTCCTTCATGTATCCGGCGCAGATCATCCTCGGGGTCACTTGATTTAACAAGTAATACGCTCGCGAACACACTTCTCTGCTTACCATTGGCACCGCCACGCCCAAAAGTTGTACGCTGCTAGGTCCTCCTTGCTGAAATTAATGAAATTTTCAAATTTTTATTTATTTATATCATGCTCTACTTATGTGCAATAATTTCATTGCAATCTGCTTGCAATAACAACAACAACAATAATTACCGAAGTTGCACCCCACCCTGTGACGTTTACGTAAGCACCGTCCGGTGCTTCCTTGGACGCAAGCTTAATTGGTTGTACTGTCGGATTGAACTTGATCTCTCCGTCAATCTAAAAAATTGTCATGAAATAAATTGAATAAATTGGAAAAAAAAAATGAAAGCGTGAATTTATGTATACAACAATTAATTATGCAGTTTAACTACAAAAGAAGAAAAACTGGAAAAATATAACAGGTATTATAACAACAACAACAACAAGGACAAAAATAATAATAATAATAATAATAATAATAATAATAATAATTTATCCAAAATACAAAAATTTGCGAAAATCCATATAATAATATTAAAAATTGCAAATAGCATAAACATTAGTAATAAAATAAAATAAATTACGATAAAAATATCAGCCTCGAATTATATTGAATTAAATATTAAGGTCATAAATAATTAATAATTAAATATTAAAAGGCGAGAGTCCGAGTTAGTGCCGCTCTAGATTATTTTTAAAGTTTGCTCCGGGGACTGTAATAATAAAAAAGAAATATAAGGGCCGGTTTTGTGCTTCGCAAAGACTGTAAGCGCTAAATACCTCGAGTAAGGCGATATCGTAGTCAATTTTGGCCATATCAAACTTGGGGTGTCGAATATACCGTTTAATTTGGTAATACGTGGCGTTATTTACATGACTGCTACCCGCTCCAACGCTGTAATATTCCGCGGGTGACCTGTTTTAAACAAGCATGTAAGTAAGTGGCCACAGATACTTTCGTTCGTGATACGATAAAATATAACATAATAATTATAATAAATATAATTGACTGAGTACAATATAACAAAAAGACGTTTCCCGTTCCTGGGAGTTGCATATAAAAGTCATTTGCTTTCATGGGCAATAGGTGCACGCATAATTACCCAACGCAATGGCCAGCAGTGACGGCCCATTTACTGCTGATGATAGAAGCGCCGCAAATGTGATAGCCCAATTGTTGAAAAGTTAACTGGTGAGGATGCTGCCGAATTCCGACCTCGGAACCACCGACTATCCTATGATCCGGAAGTGGGGGGTGAATTTTCAGGAGACCCCCTGGAACATCGTCGAAAAAGGATTAGAAGTTTCAGGAAATAGGATTTTCGCTTTAAAAGTTATTTCACTCCTTGACAATAATTATCTTTATATTATAGAATTTTTTTTTTCCAATTACCAAGCGGTTGGAACATGGGGTGGTTTTAGGGGGTGCCTTAAAAAATGTTTTACTCTTTTTTGCCAATAATCATTTTGATATTGCGGAAATATTTTCTTTCTCAAATTATCACGGATTGGCAAATGGGGTGGTTTCAGGGGGTGCCTTAAAAATTGTTTTACTCATTTATTGTAAGTGATTATTTTGATATTTTGGAAATATGTTTTTTTTATTCAAATTATCAAGGGGTTGGAAAATGGAGTCGTTTTTGGGGTTGCAAGGAAGTCACTATAAACGTGAAATCTAATAAGGAAACACTTTTTATCGAAAATGAAGATTTTGATCCTAGTTACAATTTTTTTATTAAAAAAGGAATGTATGATAAAATAACGCATAATAATAATTTATCTATAAGGTTTATTCGCTTTATGAAAGTTATTCGGTTAAGGTAGATAATGTTTTTTAAATAAACACAGCGTTGACAAGTTGAATGGTTTCGGGGTTGCTACAGAATAAAAATAAAGGTGAAATTGAATATCGATTTGCGTTAAAAATATGAAAAAGAAAATATTACAGAAAATCGATTAGAAATTTGAAGAATGAGAATTTTTACTTTGTCATTTTATTACTTTTCCCCGCCAAGGAAGAAACGAATAATAGAAAAATAATAGAATAAATAGGTTAAATAAATTTTTGAACATTTTTTTTTATTAACCGAAGGGTTGAAAAATAGAATGGTTTTGGGGTCGCGAGAGGACAACGCTAAAAATACAATTTCTAGTCGATTTGCATTAAAAATGTAGCAAGTAAAAACTGCATTTGGCGTTTAATTATTTTTTTCGGGAAATATTGCATAAGAATGACTGCATCGTAAATTGTATCCCGAAAGCTCCGTCATTGAGTGAAACAACATTAACAGAATTGAACTGTATGTAATGTATGCGCTTTGACCAAAAGTACATTGCATTTCGGTGCATAATGGAGTAACGTTGAAACAACATTCAAACACCGGCTATCTTTCCCGTTTAAATTGAAATAAATGATTTATCTTAACGCTCTCCTCTGCACGCTGCTCTCCATGATTCCACTTCATGGCTAATTAAAGGCTGTCCTCATTATAAAAGTACGCGTTACACGCACTCAAAAGCCCCTTGACATGACCGCGGTGGGCAAACGGTGAAAGATGCATTATACCTGCTGCGTGTCACCGACTCCTTTGGCACACGTTTAATTCTTAATTTAATATGAAATTTAACGACTATTCGTACCCGAGGATATGCATTTTCAGATATAAATAATTGAAAGGCTAGACACACACACATATATATATATATGTATACGTTTGCACGAGTTTAACCGTGTGTAAATTATTTTTATGACTCTATTTCCGGTTAAATTTTATTTCATGAATTTTTGCACCTCAAATGAAACTCTATTAAATTATTTTTATGTGAATTGACGTTAATAATGCCAAAAATATATTTTACAACGTCTGGATATCATTATTATTTTGCGAGCAATTTTTATTACACGACCCAATAAAATTTTTCCTGCTTAATTGAATATATTTCGAGCTAAATTAAACGACGTTAAATTATTTTATTAAATTATACACACGGAAATTTATTTTAACACCATGCCATCGGCACGTTCAATAAAGATTCTTCGTTTGGCGCCGGTAGAACTTTAATTGTGACACCAATGTGATGCTATCGGCGTTTGAAGGGTAGTTTTTGCGAGACACCAACGTGGTGTCACCGGGTGGCACAGTGTTATAATAATGAATTTGACTCCAAAATCATCGAAATATTTATTAATTGAAAATTGTTAATAATATAATTTCAAGATTTTGGTTAAAAATTCTCTAAATTTCAAGTTCGAGTTTATATGTAAATAAATAGTTTGCCGAGTAAAGAAATTATGATATTTGTGAGTAACGTTACCGTAACATCCCGTGGACAGAAGAGCGAGTAATGCAATTAGGAGCATGTTGCACCGATAGGAAGATATCTTTGATAAAGACATCGAGCGATAGATCGGACGCTTTTATATCCGTTACAGATTTCTCCCCTTCTTCTTCTCGAAAGAATAGGTTACTCATTATCTGTAAGGAGTTTGGCATAGCTGGAGTTTTTACTCAATTTATTTCGTCACGTATACATCGTGCAAACGTACAAAGGGATTTTATGAAAATAAAAGCTCCGGTCTATCTTTTATTCTCAAAGAGAAGTAAGATAACGAGGTAAACTTTGACGTTGAAAACTGCGACACGGAACAAACAACGGCAGGATTGGAGGATAGATAATAGAATACTATCCTTCGCTTTTGCTTTTATGATACCTACTCAAAATCTTATTTCGCAAAATCAAATGAAAATGTTGCATTCTTTCTTCCATATCCAGTCGATCTCGATGTTTCAAAAAAGTATTCTGCATCCGAAGAAATTATTGTGGAATGTTTTTGGGTTCTTTGGTTCGAGAAATATTATTCTATTGAACAAAGAATTAATTGTTAGAAATATTTTTGTAATCGAAAAGTATTTTGATGGATCAAAAATTCCATAAAACGTAAGAAATTTTGAAATTCTTGTTTTTGTTTTGATTTTCTTTCCCATGAAAATTTCGAACTTTCGCAAATGATCCTAATCGTCAATTTATAGTTTTAAAGCGATTTAAAAAATCCAACTAAATATTTTTTAAACGCAGAATATCTTCAGATTTTTCCGATTCAAAGAAATATTTTGACGCATCCACGATTCCATGACACGTGAAAAATGTCAAAATTCTCATTTTTTTTGCCAATTTTATTTTCCATGAAAATATTTTTATGCAGGCAGAATTTTTTTCGGTATCATCAGACTTTTTTTTTTATTAAAAAAAAATATTGTGACGCGTCAAAAATTGCGGAACATGTAAAAAATTTCGAAAATCTGTTTTTTTCTTTCGAATTTTTGGCAGCATGAAAATTTGAAGCTTTCTCACAGTATTGGGTCTACAGTCATAAGACCGGGTCAAGAAAAGCCCCTTGAGAAGACAAATTATTATTCTATTAAACGCGTCCTCTTTCATAAGGGAGAAAAAAAAGAAGATGCATGTACCGCCTTAAAACGAGCAATACAAGTATTTACTTTACATTTTTTAGATGTAAGAAACTTTTTGCATATGCTTAAAGAACAAAGTAGACCAAGTTTTCCGCCGCGGATACTCGTACTCCGCTGTAACCATGTAAACTTTAAGACTTAGGCATAAAGGAGAAGTTCAGCAAACGGATTATGTAAAACGGATATAATGTACAATTTTTTTCTACTTAAGTTTCCAATGGCTTTTTTCGCCACGAGCTTTTTTAATGAAAAGCCTCAATCGTTGGAACCACTCGTTCAAATAAATTAGCGAAAGTCAATCGATCATTCCTTGGTGAAACAATCGTCTAACAAGTAAAATTCGATAATTCGAAATTCGATAAAATTCGAGTTGTAAGTAAAATTCGATACAAAAATAATAGAAATTATATAAAAATTTCTAACCAATAATAAAAGTTTGGTGAAAATTTATAAAGAATCAAATTCTTTTTCCTAAAAATACTTGTATCGAATAATCATTATCTTTCCAGGAATATCCCCTACTTTATTAATAAAGTTTTTTTGCAACACTTCCATACAATGTGACACTAATAAATTCTTTAACAGAAAAAATTGGTATCTACAAGTAATCAGAGCTAGTTTCTATCGATAAAGATACACTACAATTGCGTCTTTCATTCTGCTTTTGAAGAGCGACCAGAGAGACAAAAATAATGTAATCTTCATTCGCTAATCGATACACACTCTTATCTGCACTGCCATGAATCGGCACTATCTCTTCTTTTCTTTTTTACCAATATGTGTGTACTTTGCATTAATACTTTCACTTTTCATTACATAACATCCCTTTACAATAACGATAATTACGTTACTTGGGAATCAATAACCACAGTTTAAATCGTTAAAGTACCTATTTTTATTTTATTATCATTCAATTATAAACTTTAATTAATAGTTTGCAAGGAAAAATACAAATACCAAATAAATAGTTGGTATTAATAATGTAATAACTTTAATCAACATTTTTTTATTTTCGTTGGAATATTTTTTTAGAAACGGAGAAAGTTGTCATCATCCACAAATTTCAAAAACAAAGAAAAATAATGAATACGAGCTCGTAATAAAAAAAAAGCAAAAATTTGTGCAAAAAAAAAACGTTGTGTTTTAGAAATTTCGAAAAACTTCCTCACGAAAATTCTAAGAATTTTTCGAGAATGAAAACTGCAAACTAAATCTCACTTTTCGTAAAATAAAAATTGCAAGTTTTTACCACGAAAATTTACCTAATTATTGCTTTTCTATTTTTTTTTAAAAACGTCATATATCTTCTCGTATCGATTTCCATTACTCCGACGATCTCTTTCTTCCGTTGCGGCATAAATGTCGCATTAAAGTGCCGAAAGGGAGTCCGACGTATCCGACCGACTGCCAAGTCGAGAATGAACCACGTCATTCATATTTTGCAACTTGCTTGTCGGTTATTATGCGAAAGTTCACTCTATTAAATGGAACGCCAGCTTCCGATGCGGAATCGGTTGCATTCGGTCTCATTGCACATTCCTCGGGACACATGCACGAATCGTGTACGCATGTACATATTCCTCGCTCTGTGTGCGCCACGTGAAAATTTCATGAAGCTGTCAGAGGGAGAACATAAAATTATAAAGAATCATATGTAAGATTTTTATCGTCAGCCCGATACACTCTTCTTCCATTTTCTGAAGCTCGCCTCGCCAAGAGGAAGCTGAGTAAATTCGGTTTTTATTGTAATATACACTAAATGCAATCTACTTTTGCTGGTATACGTACACTTGCCGGCAGTGTCTTGAAATCGGTAAGACAGCCGTGAGGGTGGAGGTTCCAGGGGATGAGTCTGGAAGGAAGGAAATATACAGAAGGAAGCGCAGAAACGGGCACACGGCAGCCAGCCTGTGCACTTGCCAACATTGGCTACGTCTGCCGTCCGATTAACATATAAATCAAATCTCTAACATTTCTCCTCCACCGAAAGCACCCTCTAGCCTCCCCCGCACGTGTTCTGTTGGAACAAAATATATATAGACAGATACGTGTCCTCCTTGCCATTTCGTTACTCCTTGAGGCAAGGCAAGGCCTCGTCCTCGCCAGTGTACGTTGCATACTCGTCGATGGAAACGAGACTGGTACGAATGCACCGGCGATGAGGATACATCGTGGTTATCTCGAGGGGATGGAATAAATTCTCGCTACCATTGTCGAACAGGAAAACTGTTTTTCTTCCGGTAGATTCTTCCTCGTAACAGTAAATACCGATACTCTTTTCGAACGGAGTCTGCGAGGAGGTAAATAATGGAGCTGAGATGTCATGTCCCTAGACTTCGCGGCATGCATATATGGTTATGTATCAGAATTATGGGTGGAATTATTTGGTGATGGGATTTATTGTAATTGATAATATTTTATATTTAATAATTCAATAATTGATAATATTTAATAATTGATATTTTTTTGGTGTATCTCGAAATAGGAAGACGATATTTTCTTTTTACTGTGTATGAATTAATTTTTTTGTGTATAATTTCCACTTTTTTGTTGACAAATTTGTCACCAACAACAATGTGACAAATGATGACGAATTTAATGTATTCATAACAAAATGTTACGTTGACGATTGTTGATTCTTAACTTAATTGATCATTTTTTCGCTTCAATCCGAATCACGTGCAAATTGAAAAAAAAAATGTAGAATTATTAGACAATTATTTTTGCATAATCAAAATATTCATATCAATTAACATAGAATTGCAATTTTCAACGTCTTAAAGATTCTTTATTTATCGCATTTGTTTTCCGAAAAATAATGAACAAATAATAATAATTTTAGTTCAACTAAGAAAATTCTACAATTTATTATTAATATACGTTACTTCTCAATAAATAAACTGAAATATTAATACCGATACAAATTACAAACAATAAATATATTAAAAGTATACGAAATCTATAATTTCTAATATATTCAAAATAAATATATTACAATATATTCAAATTCTCCAAATGACCAAAAAAAAAAATATAATTGCATATATAACCTCTCAGCCACATCAACCCCCCCTTGGAACCGGCAACGAAATAACATTATTATTACCAACGCGGATTTCGCTAGAATCAAATGCACTTGGTCGTTGAAATGACGTTTGTCGGGTTGCATAAAACGCAGCACTTTCTGGCTCGTGCCATTTCCCTGTGATTCGGTTACCTGTCAATCACATTGCCGGCGTTCGGGTGGAAAGACGTTGCTGTAACTTTTGATATTTCCAGATTTGACTTCTGTTTTGTCTTCGGTGACACAAAAGGCCGAGTTGCGCAACGGCATAATAATATGCAAGCACACTCACACACAAACACACACATACTCACACATCCACACACGTGGCATGGAATAACAGCGAACGGTGAAGCAGCTTATGAATATTACATATTTGGCTCTCGTTAATATTTTATTTCGAGCATTGTCCGTTGATGAGGCGCAATGGGCGTTGTATCTACGTACCGGGAAACAAGAGAGCGCCGGGGAAAATGGGAAAAGCAGACAGACGTGTACAGAAAGGCAGTAATAACAAGAGATAGAGAGCAGCGGAGGAGCAGGGAAGAAGGAATCCGGAGTTAGGTTAAAAGCTGAGAAAGGGGCTTTTGCGATGAGGGGTAGAAAGTCTCGACGATGAAGGGAAACTAACGGGGTGTGAGCTGTAATTATACCAACATGCATGCGTTATAAATGAGCTTGCATTATGAATGAACTAGTTTCGAGCCGAGCGATTCTCTTGTGGAAGCCTGGTACAGTCTATTTGCTTAAATCATGCCGTGTAACTCTCGTAACGTGAATTTTTTGTTATAGAAGAAAATCGCGTTTTTGCAACTGTTTATTTAGGTACGAAATATTAGGCGGAGTCATAAATAACTTCCGACGCAAGCTATAGATTCCTGGTAAGAAAACGGAAGTTACTTATGACTCGAGCCAAGAATTGCTACTTCAAGTATCCAAATGTACAATTATTTAGGTCTGAGAACGAATCACGCGTTTTTGAATACACCGCGGGTCCAAATTTTCCAAAAAATTCGAATCGATGGAAATTTGACTCGCTTCTTGATTTTTTTTGGACCCAATCTCACAAAAATTCTAATTGTAAGTTAGGTGAAGATTTGACGTCTCGATGAATTGATTGTCGCCCCGAAATTTCTAAAAAATTGGAATCGATGGAAAATTTACTCGTTTCTGAATTTATGCTGGTTCCAAATTCCCGAAAAATTGGAGATTGGATAACAATTTGATACTCTTCTGAATTGATTTGCGACTCCGAATTCTTAATAAATAGGAATTTCCACCTGTCTCTAAATTTATTGTGCATCTAAATTCTCGAAAATTTTTTTTTTAAAAAACAATCAATTTCTTATTGTAAAAATCATTTAAAAAATTTCCTTCATAACAACTTGTTATTGAATTTTTTCCTTTAGTGACGTTGCACGTGACGTAACGAATCATTCTACTCGGCAGCTGAAGCTACACTGTAGTTGATCCTCTTTGCTTCTGACTTTACCCTTCCAACTCTTCGCGCATGTTCTGTTTCTACTTCGTCACTTCGTCACTTCCGTTGCATTCTCGTTACGAATGAAATCACACAAAAATAGTTAATAATTTAATAGAATTGTGAACAATTTAAAAGAAATTTCGTTTGGAGGAAAAAAAGTATTATAGCGCAAAGAAAAACGTGCTTTATATCGATTCGATGTGTTTTTAATGTTTAGTTTCTAACAGAAGGCAGGAAGTGGAATCGATTCCGGACTTTTGCCAATAAACACACGTGCTGTAATAGACGTATTGTATATCCGGCTGTAATATACGTAAAGCTCCGTGTATTACACGTAAACACCCACGGCTCGTGGAAGCAGGTTGTCGTTATCGGTTTGTTACGACGTAAGTAGTTAATTTCGATAGAAATGATTAGCCCCGAAAAAAGAAAGCGTTTGTTTGAATTGCATTTTAACGGTCACCCGACACCTTAATGGTGACCAAACAAACACACCTGTAGCGCTGATATATGTACACCGCTGGTCGGGCATCTTTTATTGACTGGGTCCATTTAATAATATCCCAGGAAATACATATTTGAGGGGAAATCGACGAAACGGGATTACTTCGTACCACAATCCGCGGCTCGTTATATTTAAACGCGGCTAGTTATAAATAATTTCATTAAGATGGCCGATGTTTGTTGACTCCGAGTGGATTAACATTTAATTCGTATGAAATAATTAACTGGAGTTTTCGAAGGTAGCTTCTGTAAATTACAGTTTCTTGCAGTAAATTTTGGATAAAGAATTAGACGAAAATAATTTCGTAAATAAATTACCCTAGGCAATAATAAATTATGCTACTTGCAAATAAAATAAAGAACATTCTCAGGGATTGCATATAAAAATTTATATATTATTATAAATAATGTTGCATAATTATACAATTTTATATAACTGTAAATCAAAATTATAATATATATTCTGTAATTATTAATTTTACTTCGTCACTCGCTGATCATATTTTATCGATTCCCCGAGACAATGAATTTTGCCACGCTTCGCGATTCGCTATTTTTTTGCGGTTTAGAGCTTTCTCTAAAATTTGTATGCAATTCTTGATACGAACTGCCACGTTATAAAAATTGCAGCGTACGTTTGAGTTGGAATGGAAAAGCCTGGCGTGTATTTTACTGGCCGCAGGCTTGCGAGAAGCTGGTTTTTGCGGATAAAATATTAATTCCTTTCATTTCTTTCCGAAATTTCCTACACCTGCACGTGAAACGGAGCTCCGAATGGTATTTTAATTAAAATTACGTTAATTGTACATACACATTTCCCTTGCATTGAATTCTAAATATATTATGATAAAATTCCATAATTAACAAAAGAATATCACAGTTGTCCATTTGGGAGCTTCTACTTCGAGATTTTGACACTAGGCGGCGACATTTCTGAGCAATTTTCCCGCAAGTGCTCGGATATCTAACATTTTTTCAAGTTTCTCCTGTGTTATAATTTTCTAAAATATAAAAGAGAATTCCTTGGTGCATTTTTTCTGACATCCGCTTTAATTTTTACTCGACGTGGTCGGAAATATGAGCAAATATTTATATATTCTATTAGAATTAATGCTCTAAAAAATATATTATAATTACAATTATTACTGAGGTTAAATATCTAATAAATAAATATTTCTGACAATTCTCGTTACGTTTAAAATAATGTTATTCCACTAATTAGGCTGGAAAGTAAATAATTGGTCCCACAATTTTTTCGAGTACAGGAATTTAATAGTTATTCTCGAAACAAGGGTCGTGGATTTTTGTTGGGGTACACTGCGGAGTGCAAGATAGTTTCGGTACTAACCAATTCCATTTCTGTATTACCTTCATTAATGATTGGTTACGGCAATAGCCGGCTGACATGCACACCATACCGCAAGTAAATGAAAGCATGTTGAAGTTTACAATCAACTACTAATTGTTCCGACGTATCCATTCCGGAACTACCGCATAGTTTATCGCTTCAAGAGTTTCCGTTGGATAAATTATCTTTCGGACATTTTCAGTTACGTTATTTCTTATTCTCGATTTCCAGGGTGTGGCATTCTTTTCCTTTGCCAGCAGAGCAATAGTTACTCCTCCACCAAAAAAAAAGGAAAAATAATTTGACTTTTCCGGCGTTTACGACCGGAATTAGCCTGAAATGTCTTGAAAATGGGTATTTCAATTTTATGGGGATAGGATGGAAAGTAAAAGAGTCCTGAATATATTATGATAAAGAAAAAACACTTATTGGTGGTATATTCGAAATACTTTAAGGTGTACAATATAATCTTCGCGAAAGTACGAGAGATAATAGCGAAGGGTGAATATCTTTCTTGTATATCACTTTAAGAGTATATTCACCGCCAGTTACGGACCCTTTTGAGGAGGCTGGATGTATAGAGAACGAAAAACGGGCAGAGAGAGAGAGAGAGTGAGAGAGAGAGGGTGGAGGTAACGAAGGGTAAGACGTCGTAAATTTCGAGTGTGAGGGAAAAATGTAATAACGTCAATTTCCCTAAAATGTGTAACACTTAGGTTAATATTTTTCGGTATCAGAGTCGGATATGATTTTAAACTTTTCATAATTGCCATATCTTCAATTGGAGATATCGATATTACCGATCGCTTTACGTTAAAAGGTACTTTTGTCACTTCGAAGGGTTCAGAGTCTGTCTTTTTATCGTTCGAAATATATAATTGATAATAATGGAAGCGCCGCGAGGAGTCAGTTTATGCCTCGACAAATTTTCACTTCTGAAGACCTGGTGTGCCGCGGGACATGAAGCGCGAATGGACGGAAGTAGGCTATTCTTCGCAAAGTCCTCGTAATAAGACTATTTTCGATTGAAAATTTCGATATTATCGATCGTTCGAATTTGAAAAATATTTTATCAGTTCGAAAATATTTTATCAGTCTGTTTGTGCTTTGAGAAATTTTTATTTTCCAATTCTCGACGCGTCACGGGACATGAAGCGCGATTGGATGACAAGAGAAAAGTAGATGGGGTACTCTTCGCTGAAGAGTAATATCAATGACTGAGAGTAATAATAAAATAAAAATGTAACATCAAATTATAATTATAATTATGTTAATTTTAATTAATAATTATAAGATCTAATAAATAATTTACAATTATAAAAAATAACATAATAATATTCTCAATAACGGTCAAAGGGAATCCAAACGGGAAGTAAAGACATTCAAAGACCTACGTGCCATATTGGATTTCTTTGAAATTCTGATATTGCAGTGAGTAAACAGCGGCTCTACAAACAAAAATAAAAAGATTGGGCACCGGGAATAAAAATTGGCGATAATAAATCTCGTCCCGAGAGGGTATCGGTGGGTGTTGCGCGGTTCGTAAGTAAAGATCAATGTCTAACAATGAAACAACAATGGAAGTTTAATACAATGGTACTGCTGCTGCTGCTGCTGTGAGCTGCTTTGAGAGAGAAAGAACGACAAAAGAGGAAAAAAAGGGCAGGGAATTGGGTAGAATGTAAACACACTTATTTCATTCCTTGAATCGAATACTAATTTTTTTATGCAAATTCAAATCCGGGAATAATTGAAATCGACCCTGTTACAGGATACAACAAATGCGGATCAGGGATTATTAATTATATATGGACCCTTATTGTTATATAACGAACCTTCTTTCTAAAAACAATGGTATCAATTAAAAGCGGAAAAATACCTTGATTTCTTTTAATTAATAATTTAATTAGAACACTATTAACTTTGTCGCGAGAGAACCTTGGCTGTAACGGTTAAACGGAAATTTAATGAAACGTCTAATGAGATTTCTCCGAATTTCTATTTAATTTCAGATGATTGTCGTCAGGGAAATCTTCCGGAAAATAGGGAAAATGAATATTCCATTTTTTTTTTCTTCTCGAATTTGTGGACTATTATTTTCCGCCTTCCGTATTAAATAATTAATAATCATTTCGGTTCAATAATTAATAAATAATTAATCAATATAATTTCTATTCCAACTACACTGAGTTTTTTCGCTTTCGCCGATGTTACAGCTCGAAATCAAAATTGTCGCCAAAGGATGTCAATTTCCTATCGGAAGTTACACAGTCATTTCAATAATTCGATAGAGGAAAATTATTATCACTGAAGTTATTATATTTAACCACCACAGAAGTTGCCGTTCATTGAAAGCCACTTATCGTTATGTTATTGAAATCCTGAAAGCCGGCAATTTAAAGTAAAATCGCGAGTAATTAGAGGCATAATGCGCTCTATAATTAACATGCACAATGTACGGGAGCGCCACATGCTCTCTTTTGGGCAGCCTATAATTTTCTCATAACCGGCTAACCGTTTGAACGTTTACGCCATTTCCAATTCGGTGCCTTTGGATTAAATCAATCTAAATTTGCCAGAACTTCACGCATTAGCCGCACGAATAAATCGCCAAGTGAACTTTTTCATCCGGGTACCTACTCGTAATGAAAAAAGAATGAATATGATTGCGAAATAGGAATTGAAAGCAATATTTTTCTTTCAGAGAAAAACGAGAGAGACCGAGAGAGAGAGAGAGAGAGAGAGAGGCTGGGGAAAAAGAGTGAATGATTTTCAATTATCAAGCTGGAAGTTTCGAGTGCACGTGAGGTCTTTTGTATTCGAGCGTTGCTTGCTGCCCAGGATGGGAGGATGCTTAATTAAGGTTTGGCCTTAGGGGTAAAAGCCTCGGATAGCAGCAAGGTCCAGTGAAGAAGCAAAGAAGGAAGGAAGGAAGGGTACAGCTACAATTTCAGATACTAGCTGGAGCCTTTATTAAACGAATGCCCGGAGCACACGGCCTCTTGCTAATGATTAATGCTTACACGTTCTCAGTTACACAAAGACTATATATATATATATACATATTTTTTTGGATTTCGCACGACGGTATCGCAAAATGATGTATTTGCGATTATCACGAAACCTTCTCGCTGCTGGAACAAAATTTGCGCGGTATCGGAATCGGATGGAGCATCTTGAGCTTCCGCCGGACCGTTGGTCTAGAATTTCTTCAAAATTTCCGGATAGATTGCACTTTGGTAACTTTTGCCAGTTTTTTTTTTTAGGAAAAACCGACTGACGCCCAAATTGGAGTCATTTTCATTGACTTTCTTTAATCTTTAGAGGACGGGAGTGGTCGAAATTTCGACCACCAATTTTGTCAGGCAATCGACGTGACAAATTCTTTGATTTTATGTACAAATATCGAGTAAAAAAAAAAGTCGAATTTTAAGGTAAAATTCCCCGTCCTCTAAAGGTTAAAAAAAATTAGAATTTCGCTACATTTTTGTCCTTGTAAAATTCCAAAATCAAAATTGTAAAGTTCGCTGCGGACAACGTCATTTAAATTATAGAAAAAGTAAAAGCGAATGAAGAAAAAAAGAATATATATAGTTATACAAAAGCAAAAGGGAAAGATAATATAAAAATAAGGAATGCCGTAAAGTTAGGTGACGGATGGAGTCATGAATTGGAGCGGGTGGAAAAATTTCTAGGGTCAAGTTTTGTGCGATAAACCCTTGGAAGAATAAGTGGAAAGTAACGTTCTTGGATTAGTTTACCCTTAGTTAAGGCCGCATTAGGGGATGCTCCGAAGCCCTAAAACCCGAAATTCTTCTCCCGGCTCGCCCTCTCCCTCGCTATAATCAACTGAATGTGCAAGTGACTCTAGAGAACTAGGTAATTCCTACCTTCTCGAGTGTGGTCATCTGAATAAACCATGAGTGCTGCCTTAATGACGTCCGAATCGAGACGATACTTGATACACCACATGGGGTGTAATACATATGCTAGGTATGTGTCGTAACGGAAACAAATAAATTACATCATTCATTTCCCTTCCGAAGGCCTCCCATTTGTATAATTCCATCGTCCTTTTATACACAACAAAGAAAAGGTTATCGTTTTGAATTAAGTTTATTTCTCCATCCGAAGGGGAAGAACTTAGCGGCTTTTTCTTATTTCCATTAAAGTAAGCAATTCGACTTTATCTAATTCAACCTTAATGGGGGTGAAGGTATAATATACGGGGTAGGTGGATTTCTTCGAAGTGAAACTTCTTAAGGCAGGGTAATGCGAGTTGGTTCGCTTGGGATCGGAATGAAACGAAAAGTGAAACGCGGTGAGGGGATCCCACTCTTCAGTGAGTCGTTGTAGAGAGGGGGAGAGGCTCCAGTTACTCAGCCAGTAGGTGTAGTTGCTCCGTTGCTTACGAGTGGGGTTGGAAAAGAGGGGAAAGAGTAGTCACGCTTCCCCCCACCCCTTAGTGACTCAATGGAGGGAGGAAAGCGTGTTTCACATTTTCGTTTCCTTCTCAATTCGTCTCAACTATGGTAACGAAATCGTCAGAAATGTAAAAAAAATTCAAAATTGAAATTTTGAGTTTCAGTAAAATTCGAATGAAAAATAAAACGATTATTAAAAATTAATAATTTATATTACACATAAAATAATATGTATATTAAAAATGGACGTAAATTTAAATTCATTTTACAAGCGTCACTTCCAACGCGAGTTGTCACTGGGAACCGAATTTTTTGTTTCTACCAGAGAAAAGGCACCTTTCGAGTGACGTGGTCGTCTGCATATAAATATATATATATATACGTATATGAAAAATTATAGAATAAAATTTCAGCGACTGGAATGAAAGCGAATGTTCCTTACGCGTCTGGCATTTTTCCTCCACCCATTCTTGCCTAATTATAAGAGAGACCGTTCGCGTAAGCTTGGTTTTAGGACTGTCTGCTCGATTCCCTCCCCTTTTAACCCTTATACCTTTTGCTCGGCGCGGTACTTGTAAAAGCCTATATTACCACTGAACTCAAACATAATATCCTGAAAAGCACTCGTAACTCCATTTCGTGGCGCAGCAAGGCTATGTATAACCCCGTTTGACAGGTGTTTAATATTACTGGAAAGTTTCAACCCTCTCTCTTGCTCCCATTGCTTCTTACCATACGTACAATCCTCCCTCGCGTTGTGGCGGTATAATGCTACGCCATTCTCTATATGGAAATACTCACATACGACGAACTTGCTCGGTCGAAAGTTTGTACCTTCAGCTCTCAAATTCGGTGAAATCTTTGTCTTATTGTTAGTGAAAAAATCGAATATGCAACGATTCGCTCTTTCATGGCAATTCATTTATTGTTTTTAAATTTGTATTTCTATTTTTACTTTTTTTTGCACATTTCTACATGTCTCTATATATTTTTGTTATTATTTATGATCGTAATAATAATAATAATAATAATAATAATTATTATTATTATTATTATTAATATTATTATTATTAATTGCGTATTAGGATCGGTAAGTGTATGTGCCAAAAATGGTCCATTCCCGCTGAAGTTTCCGGGATATTGCAGTTTCTGCGAACTTCTACGCGTCCGGTAGAAATTCAAGCTTGGGATTAGTACAAGAGCACGTAGCTAGAAGACCACGGACACCCTTGGCCATAATTGCAGACGGATTTAAATTCGTGCGAGTCAATTGCAGGGTGCAGAATCACAGTGGGAGATAGGGGATCTGCGTCTGAGAACACCTGCATTTGCATTTCGGCACCTACGTTTGCACGAACACCCCACGTTCCATTAAACTCCGAAATTTATCATTCCGAAATACAGTAGGACCTCCAGAACGTGCTCGTTCTCTGGCTCGGATACCTCCACCCTGGGTTTCTAACCGTGAAGTGTGGCCCACAAACGAAGATTCCATCGTCGTTCCGTTTCCCGATAATCAATAAACTTATTTTTATTTCGCGCAATCCTGCGTAAATTAATGAAAAAAAAAGAGTACGATAAATTCTGAAGATTTCACTCTATTTCCCATTTCTAATGATTTTAATATATTTTATTTCTAATAATTTTTTATATATTTCAGGGGATTAAAATAAAAGTAAAATTAGTAAAAAGTAGATTAAACCGGAAAAAGGATTCGTCCGAGACGCGAGAGTACAGTATTTTAATAAATTGTTTGTTTCAGCGTTCCATTTTGTTATGAAAAATATAAACAAACGGTAGGATTGTTGTTTATTTTTTTTTTCTTCTGCCAACCGCCTTTTATTATCCCGCCCCGGGTTTTTATTCGTGGATGTGTAAATTTATATTTAATCAACCAACAATTCGTGGCGTACACCTACGTTCGGGAAAAATGTTTAATTAAAGAAGAACAACTTGGATTTTCAATTAAGAAACTCGCCCCGAAGTTCAACATCCCGCAACGTACATAAATAATAACGAAAATTCAAGAAAGGAGCCGGTGTTTGAGGCGAGACTTACAAATCGCCGGGTTTCCGTTGTAGCTGCAGTTGTAGCAACAAACTAATGGACGATTTATGAAGACTCGAGGCTCTTGGCTTGATGCAGAAATAAGAGATAAAGAAGGTAAACTAAACGTTGGTACTAAGAGGAAGCGAGGAAACAAAATAAAAAATAGGAAAGGCGAAAGAAAGACGAGAAACTGAGGTACATGCCGCTGTTCTGTGCTTCAACTTGCAATGTATACGTGTACAATGCACATGTATATACGTACGGGCGGGTGCGCAAAGCTCCGTGAGCTTTTAAATATATATCTTGCCTTGCGATTTATGCTCAGCTTGCAAAATTTATGGCATGTCCACGCGTCCAGTGCTCTAACGATCTTAAAACGCGTTCAAAGACCTCACGAACCGGGGGAATCTTAAATCTAGGTCAGATTTCCACAATTTTTCTATAAAACCTTCCTTTCTTATCCTAAACCATCGTTTCGTTTTTAACCAATTTTTCCAGTGACTCTGACTGACCAAAAAATTGATGGTGGACAATTTTACGAAATAAATATTTCTTTTTATTTTTCTCAAGGTATTTTTGATCCTTTCGGGGACCATGTTCTTTAGAGAGGACGCGTCCTTCATTCAAGAGTTTACAAAATTTGAATACGAGTGAATTTCATTTTTGAAATTTATTTTATTAATAAAACGGTCGCTTTTCTGTATTTATCGATTAAAAACTGTTTAATAATAATCCAGTGCATCCAATTCTTTTTTTACACGAATTTGAAGTTACACGGTTCAAAAATGGCTTATCTCATAATTATCTACAGGATTAAATATAGTTTTTTTATTTCCTCCTACACGATTTTCGGATAATAAGAAATTTTTTCCTAATTTTTCTATAGAAAACTTACCTTTCTTTACATGCTTTTTTCTCACGGATTTCTGAGGTACGTAGCTACCATGTAAAAAAATAGTTGGGTTTTCTTAGGGTTTTTCTAATTAAATAAAGTATTTAATTAAAAAATGCTAATATATTTGCAAATTAAATAAGGAAATTAGGAAAAATATCGTCACAGTGTTTCAAATCATCCCTAAATCGTAAATAATAAATTAAGTATCGCGATTAAAATTTCTCTTAAATCAAGACCAAATGTGATTTATGCAACTGGAGTGTCAAGTCAAATGAACCATCGAGGGACTTTTTCACCATATATATGAAAATACAAGGTTCGGGTGTTTGTTGGACCCGGAATAATTTTCCGCACGAAGTTGCGCTTCGGTCAATATTCATAATGTCCATGAGGTCACGAGATTATTTTGGATGAAACTTAATAGAACGGAAACTCTGGCAGCGCGTCCCACATATAGTTTAATCTCGTAAACAGGAATTAAAAGTAATAATAATGATATTTTTTTTTCGAAAGTCTCGTTGCCAATGTAAATTGACATTTGCTGGCAAGTTTACGTAAGAGACAGAATTGTATCAATTATGCCTATAGGTACGAAAATAATACCTCATTTCATGCACAATTCCCGTCCCTCTGGGAAGATTAAGTTAGCACGGGTTGCCTATTTCAGGAACGTTCCTGGCTACGCTTTATTTCCATCAAACAAAATGTATTTATCTTAAATACCGCCTGTAACAACATGTATACAGCAGTCTTATGAATAGATTATTAACTATTTCGTTTATTATTTATTTTATTCCAATCGCGTGTTTATTTGCAAACCATGTAACTCTCCTTTATTTAATTGCGACAAATTATACCCAATATTAGTTGTTCAGAGGATTACCTATTTTTATTCGACATTTTTTTCTCTACTGATTTTTTTCTGTGCAATACAACCACCAGGATTCACCTACACTGAAAAAAAATAAGATTATTATTATTAGTTATTTAATTTGTATATGGATTGGGTTGTTTCCGTAAGTCACGAATGTTAAATTTGAGATCTTTTGAATATTATTATTTTTTTCTTGGCTTTTCGACTTCCTAGTAAATATTTTTTTTACAACATTTATTGGAAAGTCGGAGTGCCAAACGAAATAATAATATCCAAAAAATGTCATATCTGATTACTAATTGACTCAATCATGAAAATAGTTGGAATATATTCTTGATGCCATATTTGACTGCAGCGAGAGTTAAAATTACTATTTTTTTTTTTTTTTTTCGTGCAGTAAGTTTCTCGAAAAAAGACGAATGAAGATTATTTTTCGACATCGGTGACCCGATCAATGAGCTTTACTTTGGTATCCTCTCGAAATATACTGTCGTCAGCTACGAAAAATATTGTCTCCACTGACGAAAGGTCCAGTTTGAACCTTAGATAAATGACTTTCGTTTCATGCATATCAGCAATTCGCAAACCAATTTGTAAACGAGGGTTCTCTGACATGTAACGTATTGTTGAGGGATATCTACATATAGTCGTGTCATGTAGGAGCCCTTATCGGAAATGCTATGCATGTCAAACATATACAGTTTCGACGAGACTGGTACGCATAAGTTAACGCGTGTAGATCGAATGCCGTTACTGTGGATTTCAAGAAATAGAATTCCCCAATTGCCCTCGGCTACGGGACACTTTGCAGCGTAAAAACAAAATCGAGTAAATTTTGCTAATTTTACAGGTAAGAAGATTTTCAGTTGAAACGGTGATTGAAAATTTTTCTCTTTCCAGAAATATGTATTTATTTTTACTGATTTTATTTTTTTTTATTACGAGAACTTGAGGTGAAACAATTTTTCCAGTTTTCTTGGTCCAAATTTATCTGGAGAATATTCCAATTTTCTTGGTACTAATTTACTAATTGGAAAATTTTCCAATTTTTCAGGTAAACAAATTCAAATTGAAACTGCCACTTAATTATTTTTTCTTTTTGCAAAGTTATTCATTTTTATTAGTTTCATTATTTTATTATTTTATTATAGCACCTTTGTTAAAAAAATATATTTAATTGCGCATCTTAACAAAACTTTTCCAAAAAAACGAATTTTATCGAGTGTAGAAATGGTCACACAAAAATGTTGTATTACTGAAAAACCTAGAAAATTAATTTCGACGTTACGAATGTATTTGCTTGTCATCAGTCGTACTAAATGCCACCTAAACTCAGGTGCTGCTCGTTCCATTCGCTTCAGTGGCAAAATCCCAATTCGAAATCTGTGCATCGTGTGAGCCTGCAGCGAGTATCTAAGGCATTAGGCAAACTCCCCACATATACCAAATTATCCGGGACCGGTATAATTAGATTAAAGGTATGGGTCTTTGATCCTAGAAAATCAAAGTCATTGTCCACGAGGTGCAGTCGAGTGTCCGTATGCAAGCAAGTAAACCATAGTTCAATAGGCCTATAGCTTGTACCTTGAACGAGTAATTAATCTTTCGTGATCCTGGCATTTGCATAAGCCCCAGCTTACAGACTGCTTGACGAGGCCAGACTTCCTGAAAGCTTAGCTTGACGAATATGTTGCGGGATTAGAACTGCTCTTTGCTACAAAGAATTTCTTTTGCAACACGTGTTTGCTCTGTATTCATTTCCTTCCAAATCAAAGGGCTAAAAACTCCAGAAAGTGAAATAGACTTGCATCCCTTCTCATGATGAGAATTTCATTCGCGCAAAAAAATAGCTGCCGAGGGGAAGGAAAAAGCGTTTTTTGATTCCGTGGGTCAGGTCCTAGGGAGGCTAACACCCCATGAAACACTTTAATTATTTTTACGACCGGAAAAAGTCTTATTTTCTGCAGTCGTGTTCCAAATAATAATTTATTGACAATATTTGAGCCTTTCGTCTTAAATGTGGCCCAGGTCCAGCTTTTTAAAATTTTCCAATACACTTTTTTATGGCAGCTAATTCCAAGTGGCACATTTTACTGCGGTTGACAACAAAAAAACGTCAGAATTGGACTTATGCCACTTTCAAAATAAACGGCTCATTTAAAAAAAAACCATATAATTCGTTTTATTTTTACATTTAGATGAGACAAAGGGCCCGGGCAAAACCCGTCAGTCCCGTTCGCATCTTCTTCGGAACCTTAATTTCGGCCTGGAGTCGGCGCACCGAACGAAACGACTGGACGCGACGTAACGAAAAAAATAAATAACGTCGAAATTTCCAATATCTATTAATTAAAACGAAATGTTCTCGTTAATATCGTGGCATCTGTCACCGATATATTTCAAACGTTATAACAAAAAAAAAGCACAACAGGAAAAAGATATCCGTGATGAGAAACGGCGAGATGGGGGGGTGAATATCCGCTGAATATTCACGTAGTCGCCAGCAGCACCGCAGAAAGAATCCCAACCTGAATATTCAGGATTGTCCAGAGCCAACAATAAAAATTATTCCCGTCGACGGATTTCCCCCTGGGGTGCATACTTCATCCCAATACCCGGGATTCTTGCGTTTGCCATTGATTTCGCCAGGATTCACGGGCAAAGCAAGGGAGAACAACCGAAAAACTTGAGCGTGCTACGATTTTGTGCCAGAATTCTGGCGTACGATCCGTTGAAAGGCGTCAAGAAGAGGAAAGTTCGTAACTTTTGTCTGAAAATGCAAATGAACTTCGCCGAATGTACCTTCCTAATTTCTTCATAATAAAGTAACGGCATAATATTAGACGAGAAGGGCGGAAAGAAGGTTCCTTTGTTAGCAGTCCTTCATTATAAAAATCTTTAATAAGGGTCATGCTGGTTTTCAATATCTTTTTAGATTGCTGGTGCGCTGCGTCTCTCTCTTTCCTTGATGCTTATTAAAATTTTAAATGCATATTCTTGCTCCTCCATTGTCTTGCAATTTTCTTCCGCATATAATTGCGAATTAACATTCGAAATATTGTTGCAGCCCTTTCCACACTGAATCACATAAATTATTTATTAACAGCCTCTAACTGTAGCTTTTCGAACAAAATTTGTAATATTAATTTTTAAGTGACGTCGAAATTTTATTTCTTATTTATTTTATTACCGTCTCATGAATAATACTACTGATTCTTTTCTTGGAAGGGAGTGCAATAATGGTAAATAAATAACTGAAATATTGTTACACCGAAGAACATAAATTATTGATTTATTGATTATGAATTCATTTATTTATTTCAATATAATAATATAAACCCTTTCATTTGCTCATTGAGGTGAAATTCTAGAAAATTTATCGAATTGTATTAATTTTTCAAACATTTAATATTTTCTGGGATGAAAAAATGTTGGATTTAAGGCATTCGACTGTAAAATAAAATGTTTTTTTTGATGGAAAGAGGATCAACTCGTGTCATAAATCCCATTGTGATTTCGTCACAAGTTACGATTTTGTGGAAAGCGTGTACGACGATAGAAAAAGAAACACCCTTTTTGACGTCGTACTTCTATTCATTATAAAAAGATTCGCAAAAACAAAATGAGAATCCCGGAAAGTGTATGTACTATAGCAAAGTATCGCGGAATAAAGCTTTGTGACTCGAAGAAAAGCTTGGTCAGTGCCAAGAACTTTTTCTTCTTTACGGACAAAAGATTTCTACTAAAATGTCATGTTACTAAAGATTTTCTATTTTATTGCTGAAAGAAAGTTTTGACATTAAAGAGTAAATTATTGGGACGAACTTTTTTTCGCTCAAACCAACGGTCGAAAAATCCCGGATGAGGGAAGAAATTCAATTTTTATGTCTTTTACTTACGAAAGTCCATTAACCCGGCGGCGCGTAAATTTTTGGGAGAAGACTTCCGCGAGTTCGTGTATTATAATTACAGTAACGGCAGTAGGAATCGAAAACTCCACCCGGGATCGATTCTACTTTCACCTCCACCGGAGGATGGAATCGCGGGAAAAGTGAGGAACGCATAATAGAAAAGACTAACGTAGTGACGAGAAGAGGAAGAATGCTGATGACAAGGGGGTGGCAGAGTGGAGGAATGCTTGCAGACAAAATAAATGAGTGAAAGTGCTATTACGTAAATTCAGAAGCTGAGAAATTGCTCGAAGGTAGGATGGAAAAATGCGAAAAAGTGTAAAACACGACAAGAATGAATGCGTTTGGCATGAGAGCCACCCCACGCTCAAGAAAATTCGAACAAAGCGCAGTTTTATCGAGTGCTACGTGTTGATTGTCAAGATCCAGCCATAACACATCGCTTCTGTCCATAAAGAAACGATTCTTGGGCTTTCTGGAAACTGATTCTTTTAAAGTGAAGCTTCGCAGGACATGGTAGCGCGAGTTGGTTCGCTAGGAATTGGAATGAAACGTAAAAGTGAAACGCCGTGAGGGGATCCCACTCTTCAGTATCGAGTTTCACTCCTATACCAACTTTTTAGGGAGGGGAGAGCTCCCAGTCACTCGGTATTTTGTTTCATACGGTGCTTACCAGTGAGTGGGGATTTGAAAAGAGAGGGAAAAAGGGGTAGTTACACTCCCCCCTCCCCTTCAATGATTCTATAAAGGGTGGTCAGACGAAATTCAGTTTGTATGTGAATATTAATAATGTTTTATAATCAATCTTTGCTTTTTCTTAATTTTTTTTTTCAAACAGACGTCGAAAAAGTGACTCGGCCCCGGCGTTGGAGGATCAAAGAACCTGAATTTTGCAATTCATGTATCATATTTCCATAATCACAAGCGCATAAATTCTTTTTTGAACTATCAAAAAATGTACACGTCCGAAAATAAATAGTAATAAGCATGCAAAAAAAAATATTGTGTGAAAAAATAGAAAATTAATATACGAATCGTGTCAAAATTATTGCATTTACGTGCAATCGAACCGATTCCATAAATTTCACTTTCAAAATGCGTGGCCACAACGCACCCAATTTTTGATTTTGCAGTCACTAACCGGGGGAATACAACCACGAACAAATGTGTCGAGAGAGCAGTTGCCTTATAAAGCAATTTCCCGGCTGGCTTCTTTATCAGCTCGTCTCATACTCGGAATCAGATGATAAAAGTTGTAGCTGGACTTCTTTTTGTTCAGCCACAATAGACGTTTGCCAAGAATCCCGCAGGCACGAGTTCCCAACTCAGGTTACTTCCATGCACCTCTACCTTCCCGGACAACTATTTATTTGGACCCTGCTGAGAAGAGGAACCCGGATTACATCTAGAGCCGCATCTCACCGGCAAACTACTACTACCACCACCTCAACCCCTTCTCGCGTTCACCCCGTAATGTACACTACTCCCTAATGGTTTTATAAGCTGCTATATAATTCTTGATACACCCTCTTTTCTTTCCCAGTGTTACCCTGCTTCCTTGGAAGATAACGTAGCCTGTTTCCATGCTTGTTTACAGCGATCCTAATTATTTCATTACATTTCATTACACGTTCCGAGAATATCTCTACTTTTTTTTTTTAGTGGAACCGAAATTCTTGCCCCACCAGGGCCCCGAATTTGCAACGTTCGTGACGAACGGAGTCACAGTGACGGCAGCTCCTCCGTCGGTGGAAATTCGAACCACTCACCATCGCCATTTTTAAGAACGACTGCGACGAACGCGACGCGATTGATTGGAGGAGCTGCATAAAAATAAAAAACGAAACGAAACGAAATTTGCATCGAGAAAGCAGCGATGCTCCTTGGTAATCAGTGACTCGTCTTGCCCTTAGCGGGAGTTTGCAAAAAGGGTTCCATGTTTAATAAAATTGGCTCGTTAAAGCGATTTCCAAAGTTAATAAAATGTAGCAGAAAAAAATGTCATACAAGCTTTGGGAAATTTTAAGGTTTCTGTGCCGGAGTTTTAGCAAGTTCTTGCGTGCCATTAAATTATCCCAGGTAATGAGTAACTCGCTGGAGATTAAGTGATGGAAAACTTGCCTGAAACGCCGGCGAGGAGAAGGATGGTGGAGACGACGAGTAAAGAGGAAGGAAACTTTACGACGATGAGGTTTAAAGTCATAGACTTTGGAACGTAGCTTCTTCGGCTGACGTTGTTTCGTCCTCAGGTGGGTGAGCAAGGTACCCGGAGTTTAAAATTTTCAAGATACAACGGGACCGAGAAGCACAGTTAATTACATCGGGTAGAAGTACAAGCGTATTTATCGAAATCCTCTTTTTTTTTTAAAGCGAAATCTCAAAATTTTTATATGAATTTTAATCCCGTTGAATTTTAATCCTGTTCGGGCTTTGTTTCCTAAAACGTAGCGGGAGCATCTTGGAATTTGAGAAACGCGGCATGGTTTTAGTTGGCTCGCATTAATTAAGACGCTCATCAATCTTATTTTCTCTTATACCGTGTTGCGTTGCTGGAAGATTAATGTTGTTAAGTTAAACAAAAGGAAAAAAAATAAAGAGGAGCGAAGGCCGAGGAAGAATGGTGGAAAAATCATGGGTAGCCAGCGAGTCGCTTCCTTGGGTAATTTATTTACGGAGCCTTATCTTTATCGCTGCATTTAACAAACTTCATTACGTAGCCCGACGCGTTATCGATGTCGAAACGTCGACTTGCGAGTAACTTTTTTCGCCGGAATTCGTATGATTTTTTTTTTTTTATCGGGACCCTACATTGCGCTGCACGAATTGCGCACAGCCTCGTGTATACGCAGATTAAAATAAGAATTCCATCAATTTTGTTTTCACTCGCCGAACATGTCACGTTACTCTTTGCAATTAGTCTCGTTCGAACGTGAAGACGTCAACGTCGACAGCTTGTTCATTACCGACGATTTCTAAAGCAGTTTTTGCTAATTCTGGAGAAGGGTTCCTCTGAATAATAAAATAGACAACTCCGTTTTCCGTAGACGTAATATATGCAGGGTATGCGGTATAAGAGTTCGAAGCCGAACCGGTGGCGGTAGAGGGTGAAAATATGAGGAAAAAAGTTATGTATTATATAATTTTTTGAAATTCTGAATAATTATCGAAAAAATTAAGTAAAATGTTTTGGCCAATCAGAAGATCGAAGAGTCTCGGTGGGCGTGGAAAAAAATGTAGGCTTCAAATTTTCTGGCAACGACGACTATAATTGGATAGCTAGAAGGTGCCCCCCCCTCCCCTAAAGTGATACTACTTTTGATTGGCCAAAACATTTTAATTAATTACACGGTAATTATTCCGAATTTCCAAAAATGGTAAACATCCTATTTCTCAAATTTTATATATTATTTTATATATAGTATTAATTATAATATATAATAATTTCCTAAAAATTCGTTCACTATTTTATACAAAATACAAATTTGACTCAAGGTTGTGGCTAAAAATAGTCCTTAACTCGAAACGTCAAAATTTCGTAGATTGTATTGCGGGAACTCGTTTGCCCGGAGCATGTGATTTCCCGGGAAAGGAACTAGCGTTTAACTTTAAACAAGAAGACTCCAACTTTTAATGGGGTTGCGACAAGGCAAGACAAGACAAGGTGAGGTTCTTTCAAAATACACACACGATACGGCGGAAACTTTCGAAATGGGAGTTATGGCACAAATGACGGAAAGCAAAGAAAAAGGTATCGCCGTTGGATGTGAGTTCCTGCAAGATTTAGTGCCGATGTGAAAATTTTATGTTGGTTTCCTCGCGACGTGTATCTCTCACTCGGGATACTATGGACCTACAAAGGTGCAGCATTCAACCTCTGTTTCGTCAAAAGCTACAAAAGGCATACTCTACAGCTATTTTCCGATTTCTATTGCCTCCCTGATTTTCGCTCCCCTTTGTTTTGCCTTCTTCCTTCAGTTCCATCTCTTCGGTGCCACGTCCTGGGGAGGGTCGTTCGTCCTGTGAGAGAACCCGTGCCACCCTCGAACCTCTTTCGAGTAAAAAGGAATCTGAAAAACCTTTTCTATTTTGAAAAACAAATAAATATGGAATATTTAGTTTTTCCAAAGTCCGAAGCTTTTTATTTGAATAATAAATGCGTTACATCAAAGATCAACTCGAAAGAAAAAAAAAAAAAAACAGGAGACACACACTTACACACACAACAAGTAGTCGGTAGTCGGTAGATCCTGCGAAGCTCTTTTGTTGCTCGGACTCGAGCAAACGTTGTAAGTAATAATGAATGGGGTTGAAATTAAATAGAATCGTTGCACGTTTTAAACCTCCGCTGGTTTCATGTTAATTGAAGTGTAAGGTGGAGCGACCTAGCGTGTGGCCACGCTGCGGTGGTTAGTGATAAAAAAGGATTGTCTGTATGAATAACAAATTACACACCACGCGGAGTTATTTCACGCGAGAGTGCATCGATGCATCGTGAAATTTGGATCCTCCTTCATTTTTTTTTTTTTCTTCAAATATTTATGTTGCCAATCCTGGGGCTGAAATGAAGGATCGTGCGGTCCGAGAATGCAACGTGCACGGGCAATTACCATTTCGTGCACTTCGCGTTTGGTCATTCGTAAGGACGTTAATAGATTTTGATAGTGAACACTTTGGAATGACTTCGCTGCAGCAACAAATAAAGAGGCAGTGAAAGCAGTTTAAGCTCACGCGTGCACTCGTCGTTAAAATACGTGCCATGCGGCAGGAAACGACGTGGACGGAACATAAAAGCAACGGAAAAGTCGAGTGACGTTTATGAGGTCGTTTCAGTTGTTGGCTACTTACTGCTGTTTACATAGTGCCAGTTGTACAACCGTGTCGAGTGCATGACGATTTTGATTTTCTATACGTTTTTACTACGTGTTTCCTTTCATTCATCTTTATGACTTTTCTTTGCAGATTTCGTCATTAACACTCGGGGTTAATTTGCGTTTTAAATGTTTTTTTGTTTGAATTTGAATGACTACTCGCGAGTTAGATGAATTTGATCCTGAACATTATCGATCTGGAAATAAGTTTGAAAATTCGAAATTTAAAAAGTCATTGCATTTTGTGAAATGCAATTACAATTTTTCAATTTTAAATTTCCACATTTTTTCCAAATCATATTTTTTTTCTCCATAGATTCTCCTGAATAAAAAATTTAGAGAGAGAAAATTTTGTTTTTCGAAGAAAATCTATGGAAGGAAATTTATAATTTCGAATATAAAGACAATTTGGAAAATTATAATAATGATCAATTAAAATTTAATTGCATTCAACAAAATTATAGTTAAATTGTAATTTTTTATTTCTAAAATCATAATTAAAGTATAATTTTCTTCATTTTCGAAGAACAAATTTTTTGTTTCTACACCTTTTATTCTGAAAAATGTACGGAGAAAAATTTATAATCTGGAGAAAATTAGGAAAAAGAAATTGTGGACAAAATATTATAATTACATTGAAAGTAATATAATTAATTTTGTTAATTTTAGATTTTTAAATTTTCTCAAAATTTTACATCTCTCAGAAGTTTCTTTGAATGACAAATTTAGTTTCTGCAAAGCTATTATTGGTGACAGTTTAATCCTTATCTACGTTATTGAACTTTTCTATTTTTCTTCGATAACTAATACCTTTCGAGTGGTCGAAGAGTTATCGCTCGTCATCCTCGAATCTCAACGCCTAATTTTTTCTACTTGCTAGATTTTTTCTAACGCGTTGGAAAACCCGCTTTACTATTATGACGTAATTAGAGATAAACCTGAGGAATTCCAACTAAGTGATAACTGCAACTTGAATACTTTTATTAGTATTATATAACACTTATAATAGGAATATTAATTTTAAGGACCTTCAATTACAATAAACTTCAATCTTTCATTGGATATTTTGATTTTTGGATTTTCAACAATTTGTAAGAAGAATTCTCATAATTGGAGATTTTTTAAAACTTTAGATACAAAAACACACATGCACATACTTGCACAACGATATGCAAATCGAATCCGAAATTCAACAAAAAAGAGCGGGTGTAAATACCGCGTATGTTGAAAGTAAATGAATTTTTGATGTTGTGTTACCGTGATACCTTGCCCCATTTATTTTTACACCTCTAAACATAGTATGAATTATCCTCGCTATTCCACTGCTTCTCCTTGGGCGTAACATCTGATAGTGATAGGAAGATAAGTGCGCCAGTGTTAAGGGTGGAATATAACAGGGTTGGTTATAGGAGTTGACAGCGTACAAACAGATAACGTTTACCATGTATCTTATGAATAAAAAGAAGAACAATTTACATTGGAAATATATGCGAGCACTTTACAGGCACTTGTATGGCTAATTTAATATCTTCTACCAACCCACAGATGCATAGATAGACACAAAAAAATTCTTTGGATTTTGATCACGTTAATTCAATTGGACAAACCGAAATTGATTCAATAGCAACAATCATGCGTCAAATATTCGACAGATTTGTTGAAGCAATTTTTCATTGTTTTGGTAAAATAAGAAGATAAAATAACTATCGTATGTTTGTTACAGCTCGTGACAATTTTGTTCTTCCATCAATAGTATTTTTTTTCTGTTTATGTGTATTGGTACGTGTGTGCATACGTTAATTGTTCGTTTAGGCCAAGCATTGATCTTTGTAGGACTCATTATATTGTAACTCGTTTCCAAATAAACAATATTTAAAAAAAAAAGTGTGTGCGTACGTTACGTAACGATAATTGGAAGGAAAAAAAAAATATTAATAAAAAAAATAAATATAATAGAAAATAAAAATGATTCTGGTGACACAAATGCATTTGTACGATAAATCAAAATGAGCAATACATCTGAATTAAATCCCCGCTAAAAATACATATATATATTTTCAACACTTTTCCCTCGGACGATAAACAAAATAAATTCCACGAAAGTGTCAAGATTGTAATCTTCCCGCGGGAGCACGACGGAATCGCACGTTCAATCTGCAACGAATCAATATTTGTGGAAACCGATGCCGTTCAGGTAAACATCTGCAGGTTAATAATCCTGACGTGATAGGAGAGATGAGCGAAATCTCTCCACGAACGCAGGGGAGCTTCATTACAATGTGCGTCATTGATAAGCCCCGAATCTAGCAGTTGGCAGCTGTCTCGTCGACGAGGTGTATACTCGGGACCGCGGTTCGCCGCTGTGACGAGATACGGTCCTCGCATGTGCCTCGGCACGAGAAAGAAAATTTGCTGTTTATTGCAGAGCTTCAGCATTAACCCTCGCGTCGATGGACCGCGCGTAAAAAAATGCCGAGGGAATTCCAGCGTAACGTCACTTTATGTAAAAGTAACAGTAGCCTTGCCTGGATTGGACGAGTGCAAATAAAAATGCTGGGTCGTCTGAACAAACATAACGGGTTGTGTCGACGCGAGGGTCTAATATATTTCCACGGTCTGAGCCCCAACCTCTGTTTCCACTGCCGTTGTTGCTGCTTTTGCTGCCACTGTCGCTGCTACAGCCGCGACCACAGCCACTGCCGCTGTTTCTGCCGTTGCCGTTGCTGCAACTGCAACTGCAGACACCGCCAGTGACCGTACGGCGGAGGTCTGCTAGGCTCACTGACAGTCGCACTTCGCCGCCGGGAGGGCAGCTAGTAAATTTCTATGAGCGATTTTACGAGGTATCCATTTTTTTGCCGTCTCTCTCGCTCGTGCTGAACTGCAACAGCAAATACCGTCGTCCCTCTCGTAAAAGCCACCTCCGAAATGCGCTAAACTACGCGCGTCATCGATTCCAAGCGTCGACGACAGCTTCCCGGGACCGGTCTGGGGTTGTTTCGGTCAAACAATCTGCTCGTTTCTTCTGTTTTCGCCGATAATAATCGGCGATAATCCGAGCGGGCGTCATTTCTGTTTTATGCGCGTGACGTGCCGGGGATTGACAATCGGCTTCTCTGTGAACGTCTTCGGCCGGATCGGTGTGCCCATAAAAGCGGGGTTTCCACTGTAATTGATTTTCTCACGGCAAAGGGGGAGCATTAATTCCCCTTTAGGGACTTATAATTGACACTTGTTTGTACCTCTGACCGTTGCGAGGTTCTCTCTTTTTATCCCGATCGAATCTCGACTTTAGCATCGGCAGTTCCATCGAATCCGCATTTCTCGCACAAATATTTACGTGAAAAGGAAGCTCCTCCAGGGGGTGGATAAAAATATTGGGAATCCAGGAGTTGGTGGTGTTTGCAGGCAAAATTGTGTCTCGACAATGGGAATTCTTGCAATTTATTTAGTCACGTGGTCAGTTTTACCTTCGATTCCGTTGAATGTATCAATTATTCACCCTTCGCGTCATAGAACTTGGAACTGTAATTTGGTTCGTTACGAACGTGAGACGGAAGTGCGTCACGGAAGCGATGTAAAAAGGGAGTCGGCACTTGTCGCGAGCAGCTACGCTAGGTATTAGCTGACGAGTAAATTGATTCGTCACGTTACAAGTGGAAAATATCGAATAATAAATTCTTATCAGACGTTGAGATAATAAATAATAAATATATCGAATAAAAATGATAACATATTATGTAAAATAACAGGAATAATTTGGATGACATTTCTTTTCTGTTGAAATTCAGCAGTATTGCCTATATAGTTACTTTCTGCAAAATACCATTTTAAGAGAGGAGAGTATAGATGTATATACATCCGTAGGAAGATATACGGGAACTCCTGCTGCGTTAGAGTCCTCTACGACGTGTACCTTGCTGCAAAATGGGCTCCACACTTTGTACCAGGTACCAGGTACAAAACGTAGAGACAGGCAGCTAGGTAGGCAGACACACTCGCACACGTGATGGTTTCAACTTGTAAGCAACCTGTATAACTTTACCCATCTCTGCCTTTTAGAAGTTGGAAGATTTGTTTGTGTTCGGTAGTTTCTGTTTACCGTGTACTGGTTCATATACATGTCTCGCGCAAGACACATGTATGTCCTTTATAGCAACCAACGGAGCACGGGTTAAACTACTATACGAGCAGCTTCACCACGGGACTCGCTACATCCATCTCAGGGTAATAAAATCGTGACAAACTGATTTCAATCAAAGCTCGCAGGAGCTCCCCGCGAGTTGGAAACCCTTTAAAGCGTCATCCGTTTTTCCATGCCACTCTCGAGCGGGGACATAAAAGTTTACCGTTTTCCAATTACGCGTTTTGTTTCCCGATCGGATCCTTCTGTATTCCGCACGGGGGAGTGCCAGTCGATAGAACCTCCCGTTTCCCTTTTTTAACTTCGCGCAACTGGAAAGGGGATTCTCTTACATGGCAAATATTCCGGCCACCAACAGTAGTACTCGGTAGAATTTTAGCAATAATTTAAATAAATTACCCTCGAACAGGGCTGAGCCTTTTTATGATCTTGAATGGTACGCTAATTAATTCCCACGTCATAGCACTACTGCACAATGCGTCTTGTGCAGTGTTACATAAACGCTTTCCCCATTAGTAGCTTGCATGGTTCCTTATTCAAATGCGACTGGTTTCAGTTAAGTCAAGATATCGAGTTGCTTGTCTTGAATTACGAGTGAGAGAGACACGCTTTTCTAATAATTACCGGCAGGTAATTATTCCATCCCCAATTAAATCCATTACAAATTATGAAATTCGTAATATATCAGATTGTTGCTGACAATTTAAAACATGACTTTTTATTATTAGCGGTCAAATATTACAGCGAAGGAAAATGCAAAGGAAAAATCTCTATTACAAATTATTAAAGCGCCTCGTATATTTTTATTTCTATGAAAATGTGCTTTCCCCGTTCGAGATAATCTCGACAATTAATTAATGCGTTTGCAAGAAAATTTCCAATATAGCTCTTGTACACGAAAATCAATAAATTAGGATGAGAGGGAACCATTAATCCCGAATTTACGTTAATACGAAACTTGAATAGGTTAGATTTAGATTCCATTAACGAGATTTATTTGGAGCCTCGCTTTACGATGCTCGGATTTTGATTGATGCCATACGATCCATTTTAACTGGCCTATTAACCCCCCGTCCCTCCATTGATAACTGCATTTTCGCACTCCAAACCGTAACTGCATACAGTTGCAGAAGCGCGCTTCTGCATCTGGACGTACATTCATCAAAAATACACCAGATAATATACTACGCGCCGTAAATATTGCCCAGGTACAGCCACGACCGACTTTCCATGCATCCCCTCTCCTATTCTCTTCCCCTTCGGCGCCGAACCGTCCAATGCCTTCGCAGCTATGGCGAAATTCGGTTGGTGGGGGATCGAAAGAGCAACGACTGAAGGAGTGGGGGTCGAATCACCTGGAGGGGGAACCCCTGCGATACCTAATCCTTGCTCGCCACTGTACGTTTATCCATTATCGGACCTGTCCAGCTGCCGTGGAAGAAGATCACAAGAGAGTTATGACGGAAAACGCTGATCCCCATCTTATCTCGCGGAACGAAATCTGTTTCGAGTATGAAAAGGGATAAAAAATAACGGTCTTCTCCCTTTTATTTGAAAAAACAAGGGGAATTTCGCGAACGCCATGTATTAAATTACGGGAAAAAAAATGTCCACGTGCAAGTTTATGGTGTTTCGGTTATTGGACGGGCATGATCCGTAATAAACGTAACATTTAATTGAAACTGTGTGTCATAGTTTTGGGATTGCGCTATTACCACGGTCGTTGCGTGGGAAGGATGGATTAATAAATTACGTACGATAGCAGTGGTAATACCATTCTGAGTACACGGAATTAATCTCGAATAACGTCAATCGTGTGCCTACTACGGTTGATGCGTCCCTCGAAATAAAACGAGTACATTCAGACAGAAATGGATTTTACGTACGCGAGATATTTTTATGGGGTGTACACTGGGCTTTTATGGCTTACGTTCCTCGAATCGCTGATTTTAAGTGCACCCTTTGCGAGCGAAAGAAGCACCGGCGTTGCATCGGGTTATGATACTTTTAATACCTCCCGTTTCGGAATTTTAATAATGTTTTTTTTTTTGTAAATCAGTACTTGACGGGGATACAAATTAAAATTTCGTCTGCAACATACGTGTCTTTCAACGAGGGATGGTAATTGCAACTTTTTCAACGTCTTTAATTTATTTCCAAACGTGTTGCGTAAATGAGCTGGTCTGCTTTTAATCCAATGCAATCCAAGATTTATTTTTCTGTGAAAATGAAGGCACTAACTATTTAATTTCTAGTTGACTCGATCATGAAAATAGTTGGAATAACAATAAATATAGTCACAATTACCATAAATTTTGTTCAGTGCAGCTGTACCGGCGCATTAAAAAAAAAATATATATATTTAATAAGTACCTAAATCTTTACGTTCATATTTTTTAATCGAAAATTATCTAAAATAAGTGATGTTTAAATACTCGAATTTATATTAAAGAAATTGTAAGTTTCTAAATAATTATTACAATACAGAAATTATCATCTTGGCATGAATTTTCACCACATTTTTTTCTCGATTTAGTAAATACTTGTGTGTGTATATATATATATATATTCCACGTCCAGTAAAAAATTATTGATTTGCCAAACGGCGATATAACGTTCAAGAGGCAAACTTTTCAATCGCAGTCTCGTTCCACATTTTGTTTAAATCCAAATAAATCGAGACGCTCCAAGTAAAGTAGCGCGCGTTTATTTTTTGATTAATGAAATTCCATTACACCGAAATGCAATCAGACCTGCATTATGCAATGCATGAAAAAAAGTTTCTAATTAAATCTACTATTTTTAAAACTATTTTGTCAATAATTCGAAAAATCGAAATTTTTCATTTTTCGTATCTTTGTATTCGCCAATAATACCACAATTTCCATTTTTGGCTTGTCTCGTAGATTTTATAAAAATGATTCCGTATATTTTTTTTGGTTTATACCGCGAGAATGGGAGCGACGGCTGCAGATGAAATCTTCGATCCGAAATATCCGAAAAATCGGTGCCTTCGAAAAATCCGATGGTAAATGTCAAATAGAAAAGTCCTGTAGGAAAATCGCAGGAAGTCAATACTTTCGTAGATATTTCAGCTCAAACCTTCCATTTATCATAATGGGTCTAAAGGGATCAACCCTCTCGCGTCCATCGCATCGCGTCAAATGGAAGATTCGCCCTCGAGTAACTCCAGGAGTATTAACTTCGGAAATTTTCGATTCAGATTTTTTTTATTTCTCCGAGGAATTTGCTGTACGCGAAATATCATGATTTTCCGCAACGAATCAAAAAAAAAAAAAAGATCGAACGGGAAGTACGTGAGAAAAGAAAAGAGGAATAGAAAATGAGGCGAGAAAATTGGGTTTGGTTAAAAGGGAGATGCGTGTCCGGGACACTCGGGGAGATTAACGACCTACAGGAACCAGCTAATATTTTCTCACATTTCCAGAGTCCGTGTGTTTAGAAACAAGTACCTCCTACTGTTTCTCCATGGAACTGATAAACACGGGGCGACATGACCACCGAGAAACAGCAGCAAGAAGATATCCTGTTGGTTTTGCAATCTCCGTGAAATCTACACGGTTTAAGTGGATTAACCATTTTTCAGAAGTTCGCGGAGTCCTTTAATAAAATAGATAGCGTTGAAAATAATCGAATGTTCAACACCAATCGCGTTGGGAATGGCTGAAGGAGGACAATATATTGAAAAGTTTTCCAAGTTTTGGAATTCAAAAGCGATAATATCAAGAGATAAGAATGAAAGGGAGTTGAGTTGGTTGGTAGTCGTTTAAACGATATAGTGTTGGGTAAATCTATTACGGAGATACGTCTTTGCCGGTGCTATATAGCAGGCAAAGTTAGTAAACTGGGCCATCAGATAGAAAGGCAGAGGAGCCCGGCTTAGACGTTTCGTAAGAAGAACTTGATATCGTTCTTTTCTCTTTCTTCATCCAAATGTATACAGTTACTCCCATTGACATTCAATTCTGAACTTATCGTTCCAACTTTATAACGATTAATATTTAATTTCGTTCGTGTTTTTTCCTCGAGTGGGATTTCGTCCCATTCGCGAGGTCCCCCTCGAATCCGTAATAATTTAGTCGCAGAATTTTTTTTATCGTCTCCCAACTTTTCTACCCACTTATCGAAATTATTATTTGATATTGTACCATCGGTAATGTACCTGACAATATTGTCAATTGTACTGGAGACGGATAGAACAGAAAAATTAATTACTAAAATATGTACATTATTTATTTATTATGCACTTATTTATCTGAGTTGCTTGATTTTGGAAATTTTGGTACTCGATAAATGCAATCAATTGCGATCTTTTCGATTTCGAAAAAATTTGAAAATTGTCCAATGGAAAATGCAATTGCGTGGAAATGAATAATCGTGCAGCAATTTAGGAATTCAAAACGTAGGAATTAGGAAGGTTGCACATTTATTTCGTTGCATGCGTTACAAGACACTTTGTTTCACCGTGAGTGTATGCATTTTTTCCTCGTGAAATAACCTTCGCGTCTGTTGAATAAGTGAATGAGATAAATAATGCGTCTGAGTTTTCTTCTCGCGAAAGGCTGCTCATTTTTACAAGTTTTACCTCCCGGTTCATTGAATTTTTTAATAGTTTCTTCTTACTGTCAAGAGTGTCGTGAATCTTTCACGCGAGGAGTAAGTACCGCTCCTCGACAAGCATATTTTGTTACCAGACAAATTTTTATTACGCAGCTGTATGCGACTATTGCATATTCCAGGTAGCCGCAACTTAAAGGTTAAACGATTCATGTGAAAGCCGCACCTAGAAACTTTCGTATTTTCCTTCGAATTCGAGGACATTTTAGTAGTAAAATTTCTAAAACTACTCTAGTTGTGTAAATAAATTCCTAGATAAATTACTACTTCATACCTATTAGTGCCCAATGTCACTGATCGATATATTACCGATCGTATAGTTTATAATTTCCAGAAGTGGATTGTGGAACTAAGGGACATGGAAAAAAAATTCTCGACTCGAGGTGAACTTTTTCTTAAATTTGTCAATTTAATACAGGAGTCTATTTTTTCAGTTATATAATTATTACGTTATCGTATTGTATTTTTAACGCACGCGCTTTGGGGGACTTGTCCCAAAGCGCCAAATAAATAACTCTAAATAATTTTAACTCTACATTCTTACAAATCCAAGTGGGGTTTCACGAATAACTCGAAATTCCACGCCAGGAAAAAATATGTAGGAAATTATCTACTAATAATTATAAATTTGGAGCGACAATTTAGAAACTGAACGTCATCAAATTAGTCAATTTCTCAAATAAGAATATAGGTAAAATAATTTCAAATGTGGGGGAAATAATTCGGAAAACGTTTACGGGTTGTAATTTACATACTCGAGATTCGCACAGTAGGAGTCTGGAGAACCCTCCCGCTATTTGGCCTTAATTTAACCCTCCAATGCGGGATAATTATATATCGATGTTCTTTCAAAAAATGGTGTGAGATGAGATAAAATTGAATGGAAATCAAAAAACTTGTACTTTACTAACACCGTGCTATCGAAGTTCCATGGAAGCTTTATTGCATTCCAGAACTCCTTGTTGGCAGCTCTTCGAACTTACGCGCATTTTCACCACCCGCAGTACTTACTGAACTTTTCAAGGATACAGAACATTCGGTAATTGCGAAAGTTTTGCACCTTAAATTCCTTTTCATGCCACCTATTTCTATCTCGCTTCCCTCATCATCATCACAATTTCACAAAAGCTCGGATTCGCGCAAAAAAAAAAAGTTCTGCAGGTACATGGGAGTGAATTCTTCGGGAAATTACTCGCAGTCTCATTTGATGTAATTATTTAATGAGGTAATTCATTCCCATCGACAAATCCTATTGGAAAAACGCTGCCTTTTAATTTTTATTTGTAATCAGATTGTTCCTAATGGGGGAGGGAATTGTATAAGAGACTTTGCTGTTAAAAATTTCATAAAATTGCGGATTGCCGGCAATCAATTTTTCAATAATCAAAGTTGCTGTATTGGATCGTTTCGATATTATCGGCATCAAATGCAAACTACCACTAGTTGCATTTCGGAATCAAAATAACACAATAAGAATAATACATGGAAGTGAAGGAATAAAAATCTACTTTCTTTTTATCGAGTGTCATTAATTTTTTATTGCGGTTTAACTACGTTAATAGGTATGTTATTTTGAAAAAATGAGAATCGAGAGGAATTTTGTAAAATAATTATTTTGTATAATAGGAAGGAGATCGAATGAATTAAGAAACAGCAACGTCTGGTAATTTTGAATCGCGAATAAAATTTTAGGAATAAAAAGTGGAAATGAAGGAATCGAAATTTATTTTCTTTTAATCGACTTTCATTGATATTTTATTGCGTTTTAATAAAATCAATCGGTATTTTCTTTTGAACAATAGAGATTAAAGGAAATTTATCAAAATTATTAATTTCAAAATGGTAGAACGCAATTCAAATAAATTAAGAAATAGCAATTTTCCGCAAAAATAAGAATAAAAATAAAATTTTGAAAGTAAGTAATTTGAAAATAATAGAATGTAATTCAAATACATCAAAAAATAGCAATTTTTCGCAAATTCAGATTGAAAATAAAATAATTCGAATGACAAAAGAAATTGGTGAATTGATTATTTCATTTTGAAAAATCAACATTTAAAGAAATTTTCTCGAATAATCACTCAGATTAATGAAAAAGAATTTTTAAAAAATTAGAAAATAGCGATTTTCTATAACTGTCCATCTTCCGGGTGAATTCGTATCGAAAAAAATAATTGAAGAAAGTTTCGTTACCACAAGAATTTTTGTATGTTTCTCCAAGTATCGATACGGAGTTCTGATGTCTTAATGTGGAATGGGTTACTATTAAGGAAGACGACGGCATTTCTCAGGAATTTGAAACACGTCCTTGGCGGTTCTACCAGGATGTGGTCAGATCCGAGTTGTATGTTAGCAGCAGTAAACCCTCAGACACTCGATGCTTCCTTCAAGGAACGCAGACAGTGCTTTCAGCAGGGGTGGAAGTTGTTACAGCAGATAATTCCAGGTTAAACTGCATCGAGGATTCTCTTTTCGTTCGATTATTCGTGGTCAGACGAATCAGGCTTTTTATTAATTCTGAGATTTTAATTACAACCATGGCGACTTTGTTACAGGGATTTTAGGGAAAATGCAAAAACAGCGATTTTTTTTCGCTGCTCATTTCGAGCTTATCCTCTTTAGAAGCGTTAACTCGCGAGAAAGCCGTGTTTCTCCTGCGGGGTTGGGGTATTTAGAAGTAAATTTCTATGAGAAATCGCCGAAGAAAAACTTTTAGTTTCGAGATAAAACCACACCAAAAGAGAATGTATGTACTTGTAGGTATTTCTTTTAGGAAACTGCCGGGGAAAAGTATACGGTTCGTGAAATCGCACATCAAACCGCGGGAGTGGTTATGACGCACCCAGGTCGAAAGGGATTAAAGATGAAGAAAGAAAAAAGTAATAAGATGGAGGAAGGAGGAGGTTCTTATAGTAGCTGAGCTTCAAGTGAAGAAAAAGTACGAAAGAAATAGGAGCAAAGTTATAAATACTAAGACGTGGAAATTGGAAAACTTTTCGCTTTGTACAATACATTCGACAGCTTTCTACGATTATCAGTTGATTTGTTGATCCTCCATCGCGCTGTTCATAATTATTCATAAATTTCTCTTTGCAATGCAACCCTTTATTGTCTGTAACAATGTTTCTCGAATTTTCTTGTAATTTAATTTTCAACTGCAATTTCTTCCGAATGCAGGTTTTCATTATTTTGTTACCCTTTGCTGGAACATTTCTTTAATATAAATGACTATTATAATTATTATTTTTCTGATAAAGAATAAATTAAAAGCTGCATTTGGAAAGTTCTTCGTTGGTCCTTTGTATGTTATTGTAATTTTTCATTTTTTTCTCGAAATTTTGTAAAAATCTTAATTTTAATAACAATTTTTTATTCTTGAAGTTACAAATTCGCTCCTAATTATAAATTTCTTTTTTGAAACAATTTCGAAATATGAGAACAATTATTGAATATTCAGAGAAAAAACATATTTCTACAGAAAAATCTAACGTAAGAAAAAAAAATGTATAACTCAAAAAATGCTTGGAATTTCCAAAAACTCTCTCCAAATTATGACTTTCTTTTTGAAAATAAAATTTGCGAAAAGAAATTTCGTGATTTCAGAAACTTTGAAAATTCGAAATGAGAACATTTCAATTAAAATCCGAACTTTTCGAAGGCGAAAAATGGCAATGACTTTTTAAAAGTTGCATACCAAATTAGTTGCAGGTCAAATTCTCAGCCCCTGTATATCTGTGCTTTCAAGTTCGCCGTTCTAAAATAAGAATAGTTCGACAAAAGCTAATGTAAGTCCAATCTTAATCCGGCTTATCCAAGTTGCTCTCGTGTCATCTTTATATTTCTTCTTACCGTTGGTTTATCGACCTTTTCTAAAGACTCTGCGAGTTCGATCTCCTTAATGCACCTATATATAGGTCGCCTAAACCTTTGATCACAGATTGCAGGCGGGAAGCCGAGTAAATCAATAGAAAGTGTGAATTTATTACTGATATCGTTGTTTGGTCAGCTCTTCGGAGTACCTCTTGGACTAAATTCCCGTTAAGCTCTCCCGAAACTTAGCTTCAGTCGACTGTTACGTATCTCGTCATTCGGGAAGCACCGTATAAATTTGATAATAATCTGCACTTGATACGAATGCCGTGGCGGAATGTGAGAATGCACTTGTGCAATTTCGCATTTTTGTCTCAGGAAACGGTAGATGTGCGGTCACTGATACCATTTCGATCATGAATCAACGACCCAGTGTGAGCTCCACGGTACGTTTGAGTATCAAGATCATGTTCTAGGGGAAAATTCGAATTTTTCTGTATCCCCATCCATCTCGATAAACGATATCAGGAGATATTTGACTTCCCCGATATTTCTTGTACTTTCCGAAACCGTTACCCAAGTTTAAAGTTGTTTTAAATTCCACTAACAATATGAACAGGAGGGTACCATATTGTTTGACAAGATTGGAAATCGAGGAAACTTGTAGAATTTCAAGGATCGTCTACGCCCTTCGCATGTTTAAGCCGGCAAACGGGTGGAAGTCGAATTTTCGTAAGGGACACGACGAGGGAGTGAGAGTTATCCTTTCGAATGTCGACGAAAATGGCACGGTCGTGGGTGGTTAACGGAATGTCGTCAAAGAGCGACATCACCAGAAATTGTGAGCATTGTCGATTTTCCCATCGGTGTTCGCGAGTTGACAAAGTCGCTAAAAGGGTATTTTGGGATTCACAAATTTATCGTTGAGGCTTTCATCAAAAGTTGTAGGTATTAATTAGCTTCATATTAATTAGAAATTATTTTATCGATTAAAAATCACAAGCATCGAATTCATAAACTTTTGCAGGAAGGTGTAATTATTATATATATATATATATATATATATATATATATATATATATATATATATATATATATATATATAAAAATTTAGTAAATATTAAAAATATCTAAACAGGTGCCGAATAAAAATTAACTATAATAATAGAAAAAAAAACTATCTGTAATATAAAGTTATAAATAATCATGATGATAATTACATCTCAGGTTAATATCATGGGTTAGGTTTTAGTTCGTACCCTTGCCAATAGAGGGTAAATAAGGGGGGTCTCTACACAGACAGTAGCTCCCCGATCGGACGAATTTCGTATCACTTACCAGCATCGTCATTACGGAGCCTTTATTTCCGATTGCAAAATTTAGTGTTACCCTAGATTTTGGGGGAATTTGGGGATAAAGGATCCGATCACCAATTGGCATAATCTTAATATGCAAATTAAATCTCCCTCAGCATAGTGCATCATTGGATCTGCAATTTGGGTTATTCAAACCGCAATGAAAATGTAATTCGCTGGATGCACCAGCCGGGCATGCGATGCATTCGCTTGGCCCAGTACCAGGTAGCTATAAATTTGGACTTGGGCGGTCCGTTGTTTTAAGAGGGAATTCCGATTATCCGATTAGACGAGTTAACAAATGTAAGGATGCTGAGGATGCCAAATATTTTCGAACGGGTCAGACACGCTTTTTTCCGCCTCTTTATGTCTGCAGTGGGCGCTTTTTTCCTCGCGAGCTCTCCGAGGGGTTGCATGATACTTTTGCCGGCGTGTTACAGGTGAATTATTAAACAGCCGGACTTAATCATGAGGTTGAAGTTTGCAATTTGTCGCTCTGCAGCGAATGCAAATAAGTCGGGAGAAGATTTCGGTAAATAATGCACGGTTCAAGTCGTGAGTTATTATTCATTGTTGGAAGTCGTTAAAACCGTAGGTGTCGTAAAAATCGTCCATTTATTCGGTTTTATATATTTTCAGGTAAACAAAAAATACGAGGCTTATCGACGATATCCATCCTATTGCAAAATTGCTTCCAAGGAAGGGCTAATTATCATTTATTGCTACTTTCAAACTTTCCTCCTTTCGTTATTGGTTGTAATTATAAACTTAAGTGGTCTTGTCCTTGTGTTCATCCACGCAAGGTCTGTTGTTAGTGGATAAAAAAATTTTTTATTCAGTCATTTCGGGATGTTCTTCGGTTTTGTTTATAGTCGACTATCTAAAATATACTCGCATATAAAAATAATATTTATAATAGTAATATTATAATAACAATAACAATAATAATAATAATAGTAACAGTTATTTATGAAAGTAATTATAAGGCAAGTAAGAATATAAACTATAAAACAAATAAAATAAATTCAATCAAAATCAAATAATAATAAAAATATAAATTAAAAAAAAAATAATATCACTTATTCGCGGTTATGAACTTTAAATAAATATGAACTAATCGGCACATCCTGTTAGATCGAACGTGCCGATAATTTTCCAGGTGACGGAAGTCGCAATCCCTCGATTTGGCATTTTTGAGTTTGAAAACTGCACCCCACAGCAGACAATTGCCGGTATTACGGAAACATACTAGTTTGCTTTATCACTGCGCTGGGCATTTCGATGCAGTTCGATGCAAGATCGGGATGCCAATAGTCCGAGTGCCGGTATAGCCCCGGTGGAACGACGAGCTGTAATGTTTGCATAACGCCAGCAATTATCTCTTGCGAAACACGAAGAGAACACAATAACCGTGGGAGCTCGAAATTCCACCTGTGTCGTTTTATTTATTCCTAATTAACGTTTCTGCGCGTATCGGATCTCTTTGTTTCTTATCGAGAAGATACTTACAATTAGTTTTCGCTTAGGCTCTGGCGGAGCAAAGCGGACAATTCATTTCTGATTAGCGTATGACAGTGGGCGCCGCTCCAATTAACCGGTAAAATATATTTACCTTGAAATTCGTAATTCGCTGTCATCGGCCATTACTCGGACAATGTCACCGTTGAATTTCATATTCCATTAAAACTTCATGGGGTAAATCGTAATTAGGATAACCCCAGAAAACCAATAACCTAAATTTTCGAAAATCAAGTAGACAGGAGCGTCGATGCGAGGACAATAAATTGTGAAAATCAGCGGTTGCTGATATTCCACTTAACCCAGATTTTGTACTTTTGGTAATTGCATTGTAAAAACAATTTTTCTTGATTGATATTCAAATATTAAATATCAATATTATAAATAATATTACGAGTAACCTGCGAACTTTCGAAGATTTTGTGAAAATTTGCTTTTCAAGAACTCTCGAAATTTTCTTTTTCGGAAAGAAAAAATAATTTTGTTTTTCATAAAAAGGGAGACTTCGCACTGATTTTTTTAGAAAAAGAAAATATTTCAGCATTTTGCTAATTAATAACAACCCTTTGAACTCCTAACTATTTTAATCTCATTTTCTTTTCAATAAATTTCAAAACTGCCTTTGTTGAAATATAAATTAATTTTCCCTTTTATTAAAAGGAAAGCTATGCGTCGATTTTTCGTAAAAAGGAAATGTTTCATCATTTTGTTATTAATATTAATTTCTCTTCCTCTGAACTCGTAACCATTTTTGTTAAATTCCTTTTCAATAGCTTTCGTCCTTTTTTTGAGACATAAAAGTAATTTTGTTCTTAAAAATGGAGGCTTTCTGTTGGTTCTCGGTAAAAAAATTTGTTTTACGTACTATTATTACATTTTGTATATTATATTATCTTGTTAATTAATATAGAGTCTTTGAACTTCCAACAGTTGTTCTCGTTTCGCTTTCAAGAAGCTTTCATTTTTTCCTTTATCCGATATAGAAATGATTTTCTTTTTCACAGAAGGAAAAGCTTCCCATTCGTTTTCAGTGAATTAAAAATATTATAGTATTTTATTTTATACGCACTTCAAAAGCCGTTAAGACTGATGAGAACCGAATAAAGAAAAATACATATTAAACAATAGACCCACCGAGGGGTACAAAACGACTTCTTTTTTTTTTCTTCGGGTTGATCTTCGGTAGTTCAGCAATTTGCTAAATTGTTAATTTACCGCAAGGGCACTAAAGAAAAAAAGTAGAAGGAGATAAGGAATATGAAGACGTGCATCAAACAAATTACTCTACATTTCTCCTTTTTCTTTTTTCTAAGTTATACTGGGACTGTAGGTGGACCAATTAGCCTTATCCTGTATAATTGGGTAGGCAAGAAAAAAAAGAAGGGGAACGTTTAGAAGAAGGCATTTTGTCTCCATTGCGGATACAAAGAAGAATTTATTAAATTCCACGGATTTAACCCAAAGCATTTATTTATGATAACGCACAAACACGCGCAGCTGGGGTTCAGGGTTTTTTTTTTCCCGAAAAGGGATGATAAAAACCGAAATCGTATAATAGGGCACGGTTAACATCTGGTGGATGTAGGTATGTTTCCAGTAATCGTGTGAAAGAAATGAAGAAAAATAAGATATTTTTTTATCTGGAGCAGAAGAGAGTCGGGGGTTGATTTTCGTCGGGTTTCTCGATACAAAGGCAGGAGTGAGTGTTTTGGAAGGTTTTTTTTCGAGCGAAATACAATATGGAAAAAGAAAGGAGATCCGTAACAGTTTGCCGAGGAATAAATTGAACCACAATTCGGGAACGCAGTTACGCCATCGGATTTGAAATCTGTCGGTGCCTTTATTGCTTCCATCGATTTGAATTATAACTCCGATTGATTTCGTAGCGAGCCATATGCAAGATTTTCAGGTGACCGCATCGATGTTAAACTATAAATTGCCGCGAGCTTTTATATCGGCGCAATGAGTCGGTGGCTTAACCTCGCCGGATATTTTCATTAAAGGATACGTCGCCGGCGTGTTTAAAATAATACCTGGCTGATATGATCAATTAATTTTCCCACCCGGTCGTCGAGTTAAAAAGATGATAATAGCGATAAGGATTCTAAAAATACGGAAAATTTGCGAAATTATAAAGTAGAAATAATCCAAATGTAAACGGTGGAAAATTAATTATTACAGCATAGAATAATAAAAATATAGAAACAAATTTACATATAAAAAGTTGGAAACATTCGCACGAAAATAATTTACACTAAATTAAATCAAATGGAAATATCGTTTTCGTTTGAGAAAGTTTTCAAAATTAATCTGAAGGACGTCACGTGTCTATGGGTTCTATAAAATAATATTACAAAGGGCAAAAGGTACAAACCGAGAGAGTAAAAAATGAATTAATGAAAAATAATACGAGAAAATGAAAGATATCGGAAATTAATATAAAATTTGGGGACGAGAAAGAACAGGAGCTTTATTTTGGGTCTTTTGCGCAGACCCGAGAGACAAAAAAAAGGAACCCAAATACGAAGACTGTTAAGGGTTCCACGGGGGTGGTTCGTGGAGGCAATTTCGATGGAGACTCGAGGATAAACAAACTAAGAGTGGCGTTGGTATAGGTGTAAAGACAGAGGATGATCAAACGACACAAGAAACGAAGACAGCGACCGAGGAATGTGTAGATATGTTGTAAAGTAAAACTATCGAGGAAGAAGGTTGTTTGGCCAAACACAGGTGGGATGAAGACGGAGTAACAAGGGTTGACTGTGCGCGGGCGCGGCTTTGCGGGTCAGAGTGCGCTGGGTATATAACCGGGCGGATACCATCGTCCTTTAGTCTCGCGTTTATCGTCATCGTGACGACCGGTTTCCACTGAATTTCCAATAGGAGCTTCGTCGTGCGACAATTCGTGCGGTTGTCCATCGCTTTTCGGGTCCGCAGTGCGATCGGAGTGACGCGAGGTCGCAATTTTTTTCTGCCCGGATCTTCAGCAGTCCCGCGATTTTCGCGTTGGGGGGAGAAGGAAAGCAAAGTCCCTCGTCTCGGCTGAAGTTTCTGGGAGTTTGCAAACTTTCGCGGGACATTAAAACCGAGGAGACGTCGAAGTGATGTCAGCGTTTAGAGTCTAGAAAAACACTTTGGGCTCTTGCACAATCTCCTCTTCCCTCTCGGTTCGGCAAAGAGGTGCTCGTCCGATAAGAGGCGACGAGAGTCCGTAAAAAAAAAGGAGGTGGAAGAAAAAGAAGTTAACAGAAATTCGAGTAGAGTCGTCAGGAGGCGAAGGAAAGTACGTGGAGGAACAAGAAGTATTGTGGGGAAGAATTTCGGGCTGCGCCTGGAGCCGAGATACGGCGCCCGTTTCCTCTCTATCCATGCATCGAGCATTGGATGGTGTATGTAGGTCATACAACCCGGACTTTTGTACTTCCGTGTACGTTTCCTTTTAATACGTCGAAACACTCGTGAACCCCGAGGTTTCGTGGGGATCGAACGGAAGGTCGAGAAGTACCAAAGGGGCAATTAGAAAAAGTGTCGACGAGGCCAGGAGTGTGTCGAACTTGATTCGATACAAGCCGTCGAATGTGGAGTGTTTCCGGAAGGGAGCAAATGGGGACATGTCGACGTCGGTCCGTTTCCGCTGAAATCGGCAAGCACGCGCCCTCCAGCTGTGCCAATCGCCCGTTTGATCTTTGGGACCGTGAATGAGGTTCCTCGCCATCGCTCTATCCTTTTGTTACCTCTTTGGAGTCGATTCCTCGCGGTATTTACCCTCCTTTCTTCCCGTCAAAGCGCCATACGTTTTCATCGAGGTGATAAAAACTGATCTTCCCGCGGGAGAAGAATGAAGGATGAATAATAAAGGCATTTGCAACGACCGGAAGTCCTCTGGCACACGGTCCGCTCGCTCGGTCGGGTCTCGGTCAAGGGAAGGAGCCAGGTGAAATCTATGAAATGCGGAAAGTGAATGTTATACTCTGGGAATGGTGGTATAACGATCTCCCGAAGCAGTGGTTAACGTAGGTTAAGGAGTTAAACCTCGCGAGACATGAAACGTCGCAATGGTGGTTGTTGCTGTCAAGCAACTAAGAGGGTGACCAGGAGCACGTGTCATGGTGACATAGAGAACAATGAACCACCGAGTTGGTGTGTTTATGTGGCTGTTGCTCTTGTCGCCATCGGATGTTACCTTAATGCTCTCGGTGGTGATTTCGTGCACGATGACATCCCGGCCATCGTGCGGAATAAGGATGTTCTAGCGCAAAGCTCCATCGCCAGTGTCCTCAAGGACGACTTTTGGGGCACTCCGATGCAGGACGTTAACAGTCACAAGAGCTACCGTCCCCTCACCACGCTTACTTTTCGGTAAGTATCAGCGCGGATGGGCTCGTTTTCTGCTCGCACCTGCTTTCTCCCTCCACGAAATCACGTCCTCCGGTAAGGATCGCAATTAGGATGGAGGAATATTCCGCGCGAGGGTATCTAATAACGGGAAAATGTGGGAATGCTGTTGCCTCCGCGCGCTCGTTCCAGCTAATTCGCAGTTTCATTAGCGAGATAACCGTCTGGGAGATAAAGAAGCTCGCTGGGATTCGCTGGAAACGTCGGATTTGGGCACTCGTGTGTTTCCTTGAGCGGAACCGAGGAGGTCGCGCGAGCGAGGAGCCTCGTTGTGGTATCTGGCATATCGTAATTGAGAACGAGTTCAAATACGATTGACGCGAGTAGGCCGATCGTTACAGCGACGGTTTATCATTTCCCCGTTTGACTAGAGCAAATATTTGCATTTGATGGATGCGACGTATGATAATTGGAAGATACGAGATAATTGTAATAATGAATTATTTTTCTGCGTTCACCCGGTGACCCTATAAGCGTGTTTACCCGTTTGAGTTTGCGACCCGGAATTCGATTTGCCGAGACCTGTGACCTCGTGGTCATTTCCTAGTCGTTAAAATCTATGCAACTGCGTATTAGGTTATCTATACACATACCCCGTGGTACTAGGTCCCGTAAGTTCACTGCCTCATCGACCAAAGCTAGCCACTCGTCTCTATCCCGAGTTGATCCTGTACATTGTTCACCCGAGTATCCCACCATCCTGAGATCTATTTTGATATTATCCTCCTATCTGCGTCTTGACCTACTCAATAGCCTCTTTCCGTGCAAGTTTCCCTATCGGATCTTCCTCGTGTCACGTTCTGCGATGTACATGACTCTCTACGAGAGTTTGATACACAAAATAAATTGCTGCCGTACTAAATGTACCGAAATGGTACCGCAAGGGTTTTGGATATTTGCTAACTTTGCTATTGTTACTTACCATTTAACAATTCTACAGTTTTGTGTTCAACTTTTTGAGAGGCATAGTTTTTAGAGAAAATACGAGTTTTTTTTTAAATTAAATGTTTTACATTTAATGTGGAAATCGATTTACTAATTAAATATTTGGTCAAGTTAAAATATACAAATTTTTAAAAATGTTAACGCAAGTGTAACAATGAAATTTGCCTCATTTACTAATTAATTAATATAGTAAAGTGTGTAAAGTTTTAGTAAAAGAGATAATTTGGGATATTTCGAGTTCTGTCTTATTTCGAATTTCATATTTTATTAAGAAATGTAGGTAAAAAGCGTGAAAGACTTGGAAATGCAATAATTGCTAACTAGAATTTTCTAAGGGCCCAGAATCAATTAGCCGAAAAGTTCCTTTTTGACCATTTCAGTCCAGGCAGGGGGTTATAGCGTTAAAAATGCAACGTCGTCAAAGTCACGCAAACTTTGAAATCCTTTCTGTCAAGCAGTAACGTTTGAACGAGCTCATGTCAAAGTGGACGTACTTGCCTCCCTTTGTTCCAAAATTCTGATTGGCAGCTTTTTTGCCGTTGCATGCTACTAAAGCTTCTTCTTGTTCTCGTACACGAAAAGGTCTGAAGTGACGCGTTTGTCTAAGCTCTGCTGACACGTCTGTCCATGCTGTTGCTTTTCTTGTGGTATAGTTGTATTATAGCGTCTATTGTCTCTGATGGCGATAATCGAGGCGCGCCAGGAACCCTCAGAATCAGCTGATAGAAAAATAATTTAGGAAACTGAGGTTTTCATAATGGAAGTGGAGCAATAATTTTTCGTAGTTTGATTTTATTTGTTTTATAACGACAAAATTAAAAAGTGAGTGTGTGTGGGTGTTTACAGAGAGAAAGAGAGAGAGGGAGAGAGAGAATTGGAAAATTATTTATTTGACGCCTTGGGACAAGTCTTCTGAAACGTGGATATAAAATTTCCATTTAATGACAATATAAATAATTATATTATGCATAAAAATAGACTCCGCTATTTACATTACCAATTTAAGGATATGAATAAAACAAAGAAAATAAATAAAGATTAAAATTAGATTTGAAGTAATAAAAAAGTATTAAAAATATACAATAAATAACAATGCCTTTGACTGCAATTTAAAGCCACAGAATCACCCTTTAGTGACTCTTCGGTAAAGGAAGGACGTTCCGTGATGGCGAGAATGCTTTTTCATAAAGCATCGCTAATTAATTTCTCAACATTGTAAACAGCTTCTGTTTTACTTGGTACTTCTGGCTCTGATTTCCCTGGATTGTCAATTCGAATCAATAATGTAGAGGAGCACATGCATTAAAGTTCCCGTTTGTTGGAACAAAAGGTTACGTTTGCAAGCTATTGAAATTGTTTTATAGAATGGGGTAGGTAAATGCATCGAATACCGGACGGTTCGAATATTCGGACAAAACGGAGAAAATTATACGAAAGTTACACGTGACAGAGAGAGAGAGAGAGAGAGACGACGTTATGTCCAAACACGCCGAATTTCGTCCGTTAAAGTGTTCCGTAATTGGAGCTTTTACTCTGTCGCATACATTTTTGTGGAATTAACAAAAATGCGCGTAGCCCGGAAAAAGTTTTAGACCTCGCGCAATTTGAATTTTTCACGAAAAACGAGTTGCATCGAAATTTTAAAAAATTCACTGACGCAAACAAAAGAATTAAGAACATCGATCTTCCAATAATCCGTCTCTCGTTTGGCATTCATTTGCGATAATAGTTTTCGATCGACAATTTTAATGAAAAAGCGAAATTCGGCTTTACCGAATTTTGATATTTCGCGAACGTATCGCGTTATCCCGCGGTAGAAAATGTAATATCAGAAAGCGTTTGTGACAAAATGAGGGCACAGTTTAATAACGTTAATTAATATTTTAGAAACTCGAGCTTCCATCTCTGAATTTAATTATACGTGAATCCCAAACATTCCACAAACTTTCGATGTTTTCGGTCTCCATTCTTTTGAAGCTGAACTTTTTTGAAACAAAAGTCTTCGCGATTTAGGTTCAATCACGAGTCTTAGCTTATTAATAATAATCCATTATCGCCAATTAATTACCTAAAAATGATTTAGTCTCTCGATCGTTATTTTTGTTAACGCGGTATAATTTTCACAAGCGTATCTCGGCAGAAGCCATTGAAATTAAAGTACAAAAGAGGTGCAAGGGAAGAACACGAAATTATGAAAAAAATATGTCGAGGTGCTAAAGGTTCTCGCAAATTATTCTCGACAGGTTTCCCGATTCCAAAAACATTCAGTAATTCAACTAACGAGGAATGAAAGAGTCACGTTGATTGTCCGTGATGTTTAGCATCAGTAGCGAAAACGTGTGTCTCATTAACCGGGATATTTCCGTGTAACGTGTCGATGAAAGCTTGCAGATCCAATCACGTTGTGTTTTTCCCCATTTAATCATAAATAATCCCGTGTCTGCCTTTTAACTGGTCCCTGCGTGGGAATTTCTTTATTTGTTGCCCTTTTTATTTTACTTCTCGTGCGCTTATTTTTATTTAGCATTGGACTGTCTGCTTGTAATCCATGATCTCGGTAAAAATTAATATACTTGTCTCAGCGAGCGTCGGAAAAAAAAAGTAGGATAATATTAATTATTCGAACCCTTGAATTTTCCGTTACAGTGATCAATATTTGCTTCATTGCACGTGTATTTACGCCATTAAGAATTCATACGCTCTAAGGGCACGAGTGGTAGCTTTATCTTTCCGCTGTTTCCATTAATTTTCTTAATAGACGTGTACATATAGTTGCAACATTTTTTTCATTTATTGCTTTCCAAAGGATATGCAATTCGCAACTGGGTGGTGATATTTTCCAGGAAAGAGTACAATGAAAACAATTACTTATCCTCTTTTGTAACGATTATTGCTTATTATTAATCTCCAGTAAATCCTTCTTTTGATATTGCTAATAAAAATAATAATAATTGCAATAGTAACCGGTAAAAGCTCAAATAATAATGGAAGCTCCTTTTTTGTTTTATTAAAGTCCAGCAAAAAATTGCTAAAAGGTTAAAGTTAACTCTAAATTAAAGATTCATTTTGGATCCCTGGTAAAGGGACACGGATACAAGCGGATTTCCGGGCAGAAGCCGAGGAAAGCAACGACAATGATATTACATTTCTTGTTTATCCAACAATTGCATAAAACCAGAGACCCTTTTTGTGGCGCAAACGCCGTGCAAGTGCTTGACGATATCCTGCAAGCGTGTTGAAATAGGTTGCTGCAAAACGTAAGGGATATGTGTCTTATGCGGTAGCAACTTGTAAGCTTCGTGGTCGATGTGATGCATGGATAGCAGTTTGCCGTTCTACGTGCTGCACTGTATATTGGCTTCTATTGGACAATCCATCACTAAACAAGACACCGGTGCATCGCTCATCCGCCTTAACGCTCCAGATGCCAGCGTTGGTGCTGGCGCTGTGCTTCCTATGGCCCACCTGAAGCAGAAACGCCTTCATAATCCACTAACATGTGTTCGAAACAACGAGTGTCCGACAAATTATCACAGACGCTCCACCGGCACACCTTTTACATCGATAACGCTCGCTTTCGGGATGCAGATTCCACCGGATCCCAAGAAACGTCGGAATGAAAAACGTGGATACGCTTGGAATCGTAAATCCGGCCAGTATTTACCCTCCGATTCGGTGTTCTTCTTTTAATAATGCAGAAAAGCTCGGAGCTTTATGGGCCGGAAGGTGAAAAGCTACTTTAACCCTTATGGCGAATTTCCGTGGCAGTGGCATGAATAGCGCGAGGGCGAGTGGAAAGTTTTTTTAGGTTCATTTAAGTTTTTCTTACCCCATAGCGAATCCTTTCTTTCATTGCCCAGTTGCTTGGAGAACCACTTAGTTTCCTGCTTTGAAGCCCCGAACGATACTACTTGGGGGAGCTTTTCAATGGAAAACGTTTCAATGTGACTTGAAAAGTTTCCAAGCCAACTGCGTAACCGCTCATCTTGGCAATTTCGCGAATTTGCCCTGCGAATTCGGGCTGCTATTTTCCCATTACTCTGATTTCACCGAAAATATGTGTTCGGACGGGGTAAAATTATTCTAAGCATTTTGGCCCGAGGTAAACAAATTCAAGGCCTTTGGTAATCGGACTTTGGCAGTCTCCCCCTGTCAATTGGTAGCTGGGAACCGCGTATCATATTTTAACGCGAATGTATACTTGATAATATTGAGACAGATATTACCGGTATTTTTCTTTATCATCTTTTTCTTCCCCCTTGAAGATAAAGCACCAAAGCTGGATTCCACATAGCATGCTTTATCTCGTTATCGTGGTCCAAGCAAACAGAAACTTAACGAGCCAAGGCTTTTCCTTGAGACTATACCGTTTCTTTTTAGCTCCTCTTCCCTCCTAACACTGATTCTTTTCACTGAAGGTAAGGCTAAGGATTCGATCGCCTTCTGTGACTGGAATATCAAAAGGAGACGACATCGGTGGAATGAAAGGAATTACCTTTTTTTATTCCCGTCGTGGGTTTTTGTTTCGGGAATAAAAATGCTTAACAGGTTTGGAAAATATATTTTCTTTACTTGATATTTATCCTTCATACTTCGCAAAGTAGTTTCAGTCTCGTAAAAGCACATCGCAGTGGAATATCAGAAAGACAATATTCCGAATAGTTTTTTAGTTACTTTCGTATTACTTTTTATAGTGTAAAGTCCTTTATACTTTTGTAGACAAGTGAAATAAAGGAAAAGAGGAGAGCAGGGGCAGGGTTTCTTTTAATAGTAGGAACCAGCAGCAGAGCGTTATGAGAAAAGTTCTCTGTCGCTAAGAAAGCAATGCTAAAAAATGGAATCTCGTTTTAGGTGGAGACAATTTTAAAACCCGCAAAAACAGTTACATTCCTTCGGTTCCCAGATAAATCCACCGAGTTCCCAAAAAATTTCCTTAAAATTTCATGACGGTCCATGGGACTCTCCTTCGCTCTGGTATTTATTCGGGTCAGTAGCCATAAATGTTCAGCCTTTTTCATCATCAGATACTATAATTTTACAAACAGAAATTCCAGTATTCCTTGCCAATTTTGGGAACGATTTTTTTTTCACATCGAAATAAAAAAAAAGTTACATTTCTGGAAAATTAAAAATTAATTTTGAATATTTTCTTGTATTGGTTGATACAATCAAGCTGAAATTTATATTTTATATTTATCAATAGACACGAATTCTCTCGATAGTAAATTCCACTAATACTAAACCAATTGGAAATGACTTCACCCAACACTGTGGCAGCTTTCACACGTGGAGCTTTCAAGGAATAATTGCGAAATATTTCGATGACATATTGGATTTTTATAATCATTAATAGAAACCGTTGCAGCACCTGGAATAAACAGGCAGATGGACAGAAAGTTAATGCTAAGAATGAACATAATCTAGCACTCATTCGCTTCGTCGAAGATGCATAAACTCTCGGTGACAATTATTTTATACTCCATTACGCGCTGCAATGCGGGGTTGTCAAAATGCTCCATAAATTTAATGACGGAATAAATTAGGTGTTGACATATAGTTTCATTCACTTGACTAATGAGATGAACTATTAAAGGCTGTTAAGGTTCATTTGCGTCGCCTGGAAATAATTATGTTACATTGGCCGTTCCAGATATGTTTCTGCACTACCATCTCTATGTCACATATATTCCTGACACACGCTAGCGTACCGTGAAATTGACTTTGCCAGCATCCTACGTATAACGCAGTTTCTCTCTGGGATATCATTCTTCATAGTAAACCATATGTATATATAGCCTTCCGCTTGCATACGTTGAAATAATCCCGGGGTGTATCAGTATCGTATGGGTGTACGATAGTACGGCGTTGCGTTAATATCTGCACTTACGCTGATGTGATAAAATTAAAAATTCTGCGGCACGCTCTCTAAAACGCATTCTTCAGCCAACGTGAAAACAACTACGTTTGTTTCGCGCTTACCCATTTTTCAACCTTCAGGAATGTAATAAGCAAATGTACTGCGTATATAATTCGTTAACAGTATTATTCTACAACGAGTTTCCTCTGTTTATCTGCCAACACGGACTACGCATGTATTTTGTATACAAGGTGTGCGGTACAAGTGTTCTAAGTTGAAAGGTGGTGGTAGGGGGAGAAAATTTGAGAAAACCAAGTTATGCACCATTTTTCGAAATTCGAAATAATTACCGAGTATGTTGCAGGGGGTGCGGGTTTTACTAGGGTTTTTCTAGGTTTTGCTAGGATTTTGCTAGGATTTATTTAACGTTTACAAAAATATTTTAATGAGTTACTCGGTAATTATTCCGAATTTCAAAAAATGGTACGTAACGTTTTTTCTCAAATTTTTATCCCCTACCATCCTTCGGCTTTGAACTATTATACCGGACACCATGTGTATTCTATTTTATCAATGAAAATTCAAAGGTTTTTAGGAAAAGGGTTGATTTCATGATTGATATCCTCTCGTGAAACCACAAATCGGCGTAATTGTGTTACATAAAATTGTACTTCGATTTTCCTCCAAAAATAGGGAGCTTCCCTCTTGTTCTAAACTCACCGGTAGCAAGGGTCAACTGACGAGCCCTGGACATTTTCTATTTTGCTCCATTCCACTAATTGCGTCCACAGCAAACAGAAAATCGTGCAGATCCGATGCGATGGCACGTCAATCGTGAGATTTCATGCATATTGCTGCTCCTCTGTTGTGACAAATTCAGATTAAAATGGGAATGACCTCTTTAACATGGCGAAAGAGCGATGATTTCGTTGCGATAAAATGTATCGATTTACTTTGACGAATCCTAAACTGACAAAAACAATTTTCCAGTTACCACCGGTATTGGTTTCAGTCAGGGCCTTCTACCTGCGATTCCAAGAACAAAACAACCCTGGGAATTTTTTTTTCATCGTGAAATCCTTGGGGTCCGATAACAAATTGTAAGTGTCATGGGTCCTATGTAAAATTAAAGCCCTATTATTTTTTCAACAGTCCATCGAAGCACCCTTTGGTTCGGGACGTGTGCAGCGAAATTTGCAACCCTCTCCTTTCCGGCCGGTACGAGTAATCCTCTAAAAGATTTTTCAAAGCAGTTGTCTCGTCCTCCTCGTGACGGACCAACGCTGGAAATGTGCAGAAAATTTGCATGGAAGACGAGGGTAGTTATCTTCAGCCACGCGTCAAGTCAATGTGTCCAGATTTAGAATGACGTTATTACGAAAGTGGGAAAAAATGTAACGTTTCCTTTCCCCTTGTTTCACTTTAGAAACCGTCATGTTCACAACAATTCCCTCTTTTCAACTTTCCATAACCTTTTTCCTTGTCCGCCCGCTCTTACGTATCCCTCCTATACTCCCATTCTCATTTTAATTCCAGCTTTGTTAGCTTTGCGCGTAGAAGAGGTTGAATTCTCAGGAACCACAGAGCCCATTAAAATTCTCGTCACATGCGTCGTCAGCCTCTGAAATACTCTCTATCCTTTTACCCCCAAAGTAAAAAAGAATATGAAGAAATGTACTGCTCGCGGACTTGACAATTTATATGATCTTTAACGTGGAAAGATGCTCTTTTGTTACGTCAGACAAATTATAGTCAGCCTTTTTCTCTGCTACCTCCTTATTTTAACAACCGCAATTCCACGCGAACTCACAGTTTCAGAGGCAAGCAGAAATACCGGTTCCATTTTGATTCGCGGTTTTCTAATTACATTTCCAACTAATCAGGTTTATATATATTTTTTTAAACATTCTAGAATTATTCGAAATCACCAATTACTGAATTTTTTCCACTCGTAACGCTGCAAAATTATTTGCATTTGTGACGTAACGATTCAATTTACTTGGCAATGGACGCGGTACTGTAGTTTTTGCTCGTAGAGTTCATCCTCCAACTCTTCGCGCAGGCGCAGCTTCCCTTTCCTTATCTCCTCCGCTAATTCCGTTACGCGATTCCGTTGCTTATCCGACACGAACGAAAATACAGCAATTTTCGTATTTTACATGCTACAAAATTGAAAGTACTCGCTTTCCTAAGATTTTCGCCGAGACACGATGTAGTGCGGTTCCAATTGTACCTGCGTTGGTCGCGTCGATACTGGCGAGCAATAGTTGGCCTGCTTTTGTCGAGAGAACGAGATAATTCGTTCGAGCAGGTCGCAATTGGTAGCGAAAGGAGAATGAAAAGAAGAAAAAAAAGGAATAAAAATGGCAAAGTAAAGTAAGGTAAAGTAAAGTAACAACCCTTTATTGCCTATCGCGTCTCCGTGTTGGGCAGTGATTCATGTACCCAAAGGCCTGCGTGACGGGCGCGGAGCGAGCGTGAGCAGGCGTTGTAAACGTAAATATACTCGATCGCTGTATGTACGGACACCCATTGTACATACGTCGTAGCGTACTAAAATCGCTTTTTTTTCTCGTCGCTCGTAACAGCACGAACGCTGTAAAATGTTTGCAGCGAGCTCCGACACTTTACTCGCTTGGCTTACGCATAATTTTTGTCGTTCGGCTCGTGCAAGTGCAACCCTCAATTAATCGTTGATTGATCAAAAGCATCAAACGCTCGTCGTTCCCTTGTTGCATCAAAGAAAGGCATCACAAGTGACGTTTGTTGCATGGGAAAGTCGGGAACGAAATTCCTGCCATGCTCGCATTGTGCGAGGGAATGTCTTTGTAGCGAATTTTTCCAACTGTTTTTTTCTTTTATGTTATATCCTTTTTTTCGTTGGATTTCGACAAGCTTCCAATAGTTACAGCGAAACGCACGTTTTACTTCGGTCGAAATGTCTGGGGAATCCGGTCGCAGGGGACATGTCGAACATGCGACAAAGCTCGACCAACGTATCCATCAAAACTTTCCGGTTACCATTAGATTTCTCCAATGCGGTTGTAATAATTCCCAGAGACGTCTGAAATCTTTCGCCGAAATGTTTATCGACAACTTTCCCCGACAGAAATGAAGAAGTTACCGGATTGTAATTGAATGATTTCCAGCTTTTTCTTTACCTTCGTCCGAACTTGCCTTTTTTTCCTTGACAGTCTTTGGAGCTATTATTTAAACAATTTTTTATTAAAATTTGAGCAATTTGTGGCCCTTTCCAATAATCAGGAGTCTCACGTTTGAGCCACAGTAATTTCGGAATTGGATTTTTGAATTTCAATTTAATAGCATGCGATTATTTCTTAAAGAAATTATTAGACGATGATTATTAGAATTATTTCTAAAAAATATTAGACGAGGAGTGATCATGGCAAATCAGTTACTGAAGTCTCGCATAAATGAATGAAAGAAGCAGGTGCCTTCGGCTAAAAGCATCAGGTTCCTGGATCGATAGCAGACCCGAGTTTAATTAAATGATAGTTCCAGATTTGCAATCTTTCATATTAAAATTCACTATTCTATTACTGCTTAAAGTTTGCTTTATTTCGAAATTTGGATTGACGTTTTGCCATCTAACACGTAATTTCACTTGCATTGTTGACTGTAAAATCAATAACACAGATCTAATACCTGATAAAATAATTTTAATGGACACACATCAAGTAGGTAATTATAACATGGATTGAATACAATTTAAATGTATCTGTTGAAGATTATTAATAATGTTACAGCTTGATTGATATTGTTTTTAAAATACTTTTAATTAACAATTAAAATGAAATTTCAGTTTCCGTATATTACAATAATTTCATGGAAATCTGGAATTTATATAATTTTAGAAATTTTTATTTTCCGTTTTCTTCATTAGCTTGTTTTATTTGTTAGTAACATAAAGTAATTTCAATTTATAACCAACAATCGGATAATTCGAGAACAAAAATAATGTCATTAATATTCTCAAAATAATTTCAGACTTTCATGGAAGGAACAATTACAATTCGATGTATGCGATTTTCCCTTTATTATAATAATTCCATAGATTAATGAAATTTATATGATAAAATCGTTTGCTAGAAATTGTTATTTCTCGTGCTTTCTCTCTCGGCTCGCGTAATTCGCTACTGAATGAATACAGAAGTAAATAAACATGCCATTTTCGTTTAACGGGACTGTGAAATAGCAGTTTTTATTTTATTGCGAATTGAAAATATATAAAGGATCCTTCAAATAGCATTTTTAAAATCAAAATCGATACGTTCGTAATTCACAGAGTTGTGCGTTCGCCAGAAGCGCAAAGGTATGCAAACTGCAATGGATTTAATGGTAATTACCAGCACGTATGTACCAATTGCTTTACAGGCGGATCTATTTTCACACACATCAAGTAATGCGTTATTTAAAGTTTGTTTTCTTTTGATACGGCTTCGCTCTATAAAAAAAAAAGGAATCAATCACCAAATGAAATGCGACAACAGAACAGTTTCGACGTTTCCACGTTATTTGAACACCTACCTCTGTATGGAGATCGTAAAAAACTTGAAGATATTCATTCGAATCTGGAATATATTTTAAGATTGGAAGGCGAAATACCGGTTGGTGCCCGAAATACCCGAGAAGAGCCATTAGAATTGCTGATGTTTCCAAAAAATATTCAAATTCGGTTTACAATTTATTCTCGGCAAGTACGTTGACATATACATGACGTCGATGCAAATGTCGCTAAATTCGTAAAAGATATGCGAACGTTGTCGAATATTTTATAAAGGTCAAAAGTTTAATATAGAAAAAAATTATGTTATATTTCTTTCGAGGGAGAGTTCCTTATTTGTTATACACAATTTTTTTTAACAAATTGCCCTACGCGTATTTCACTCGAACACCACAATTTGAACGTCCGAAACCTAACCCATAGCGAAGAAAATAAAAAACCTTATGGATTTTCAATCACCCGGACACTAACGCGTTTATTCCAAATATGAGAAATTTATATAATAATATATGTATGCAGACGTATATGTTAAATTGCACATTTCGCTGTTATATGCGAGCTGTCTGCTAGGATGAACGATAACGGCGAGCTCAATTATACGAGGGAGCGTGACAGCTTCGTAAATGTTTGTTTTGCCATTCAATTTCGTGAGAAAAGCTGATAAAAGAGTTAAAGGCATGGTGTTTATATATAATCAGATAATGTTCAATAAACATGTCCGTTCTACTGATTTAGTGGAAAGCTTAATGCAAAAATCTAATCGTCTACCGCGAACGATAAATCGTGCTGCGAAAGTAGCATCGGACGGCTTCCGGAGAATTGCACAGCGATTTTAACCCGCACCTTCGAAGAATCGGCGCCGCGACCGCGCAATTGATTGCTCATATGATTGACAGTTTCTGCAATTGCTGCAGTCGGAGAGTGTTGTCAGGGTTGTGACGTATTTTCGAAAGGACGCGAAAAGAGACGAACCCCGAATTAGTCGGAAACTGCAACTGAAGGTTGCCTTCCGGAAGGCAAACGCATCCGTGGCATTCCAGCTGCAGTCAATAAGCAACTGAGAAAACGTCGAAAGACGAAACAGCGACGGATAAAATGCGGAATGAAATAAACTGGCGTCCATTGTTATTGCAGCTAGCGTGCACGGGATCTGCAGAATGCAGCTAACCGAGCTGCAGTCAATTTGAAATGCAATATACCTTCGAGAAGCAGCCAAAATGCAATGTGCAACGTATTTTCGTGTCACGAGTTACAAAAAATATCCCTCTCGCTTGTATTATTCATTTCTTTTTTAATGAGTGACGACAGGACAATTTTCGAATTTTCATCAGAATAAATATTACAATAACCTGGAAGATGTTGTAACATTAATAAATAATATTATTCGTTAATTTTGTACTAGGAGAAATTATTCAGTAAAATTATTAACCATTTACTCGCATACAAAATATTTAACAAATTTAAGGAATCTAGAATTACTGGAGTTTTGTATAAAAAAGAGAAAAAGAGAGAGAAATAAGCGAGAGAGAGAGAGAGAGAGAGAGAGAGATTTTGAAACGGGTTTTATAAATTTACTCGATTAAATTAATGAACACGTGCGTGCAAGCCGGAGCTTTTACAGATACGCGTGTACATGTGAAATGCATGATCGCGTGATTATAAACGATTGTACACGATAATACTTCATTTTTAACGTGAGACCGCCTCTCCAACGAATCATTTGTTTCTAAATGCCAGGCAAGAATGTTTTTCTCAAACATTTTTTCGACAAAGGCTTTAATAATTGCTTCATTTGGCTCAAGTAACCTAAATTATCGTTATCATTATTTTTTCCACGCTTATGGCACCCCATGATGTAACTGCATCGAAGGTAGAACGAGCTCCATGCAATTTTTAATAGGGTCTTAGAGTTCTAAACGTAACAAGTATTATTTAAAAAAACTCAAGGACTGTCTTTTTTCAAATGAATAATTTTCAATTTCATTAAAGTTGGCGCCGGGTTCAATAATTCGAGTGAGAATTAAGAAACTGCTTTCTTAAAAAAAAAAATCAATTTGTCTAAACAAAAAATTTTCAAAAATCAATAAAACTAATTAAATATACAAGAAAATTGGAATTTAATTTAAAGGCTTTTAATTGGGGAAGGGATTAAGACTAATCGGAACATACGGTAACAGCGGAGACACATTTCGTGCGAAAGTTCGTGACAATAAGTACTTAAGTACGATTTCGATGTGTTTAGCAAAATTGGAAGAAAGCAGTGAAACAAACTGCGTTCGATAAAAGTGAGAGCCATTCTCCGGGTCGAGAGGTCGCGGAAATAAGTACGGATTCGCTGGAAAAATTAGGACAGATGGTTAAAAATAAATGCAGATTTTCCGGAAATCATTTTCCGTGATTTGGATCGAGATCTTGGAAACTTCAAATACCTACTGTAAATTTCTTGGTTTCTATTTTCTTACCTCCGCGACTAAAAAAAAATGGGGTACCGAGAAATTGATGACATTTAGCAACAAATGAGCCACTGTTAACTGACGATAAATTGGGTTACGTAACACGCGTTCGGAAACATTGCAATCAAGGCTCCCTCCACACCTGACGCTCACGGTGGAGCTAATATAAACACATAATATATGTATGAGTATGTATGTTTGTGTGTATGGGCAATTGTTGTTCCACGTGTCAAGCTTTTACGGTTAGGAAACACATGTAACTGAAGGAAGGGGACAACTGGGTACGTCTGTGTTACGTGAAGGAGCGCAAGCACTCGAAGATTTGCACCAACAACGGACGGAAACACGTTTTTTTTTTGCTGAATAAAGCAGGAAAACTCTAACCTACTTACAGCTTTTCCATCATTTCACCTGATGAAAAAGTACAAGTGAAGTAAAAGAGTAAAAAAGGGCTGAAAAGCCTCCTCGTATATCTTGCACTGATAACGTCGCATTTTTCGTCGTCTGCATTCTTTTCTTCTTATTCCGTCCGCGAGACAGATGCAAAATCGTGTGAGAAAATGAAGGAGAAATGAAATATTAAAGTTCAAAGTCTCTCCTTTTAGTAAATGACTATGCTAAGGCTGGGGAAAAAAGTTGGTGTGAGAAATGAGGTAGCCGAGAGAGAAGAAGGAAATCCGATCGCTGTGAGAAAAGAGTGTGAGATAAGGCGAGACTATTTTTCCAGCGAAACTCAATTGTTTCCCTGCAATTTTTTATTAGCAAAAGGAACGAGAACATAATGTCAATTACCGATGGGACACAGGGCATTGATCCTCGGGCGAAAGGAGACGCGACGGCTAATTACATCAACATAAATTGAGTGATTAACTATATTTGTACTCGAGGTTCATCTACTGAGAAACTAATACCGAGCTTTTATAGATAGCGAATATACTATTATTCATATGGCAATTCCCAGTATGCTTGGCGTTACACCGCCCGAACAGTCGCGCAATTAAATTGTCCAATTACGTAGGCGTCTGTCTAATTAGTATTGTACAACTTCGTATTGAGCAGCGGTTGCATTAATTGGACCAAACGTGCTTATTATTTGCCATGTAATGTGAAAAATTGACTGCGTATGTACAACCTGTATTACATGTATGTACAGGGTGTGCGCTGTAAGAGTTAGAAGCCGAAAAATGGACGTAGAGCGTGAAAATTTGAGAAAAAAAAGTTATGTACCATCTTTTGAATTTTGGAATAATTACCCAGTAATGTTCTGGCCAATGGGAATGTCAAAAAATTTAAACTTCAAATTTCCTAGGGGACACTTAGAGGTGTCCCCTCGCCCTCCAAAACGTGATATCACCTCTGATTGGCCAAAACATTTTAATTAATTACTCGATAACTATTCCGAATTTCAAAAAATAGTACAGACCTTTTTTCACAAATTTTCGCCCTTTACTACCAGCTTTTGGCTGCGAACTCTTATATCGCATACCCCGTGTATACAACAAAGAGGATAACTCGAGAAAGATGAAATTACAGGAACCCTGGAAATTCGGGTAAATAATAATAGAAGGTATTTAGGAAATTCGGAAAATTATGAAATTTGATACGAAATATTTGAATAATATAAGTTAATGGAAAAGGTGATGGCCACCTCCTTCGAAAGTATCGATCTTCGCCCCGAAGGGAATTGCATGGAACTTGCATTATCGATACGCATACAAGAAAAAAGAGACTTAATTGCATATTTCTGTGGGGAATAAAGCTACGGGGCTTCAGAATTCTATAAGACACTGTTCGAGTGAGCGAGAAAAAAAGAGGAAGCAGCGCTCGAGTCATATGGCAGCTTATGGAAAATTTACAATTTTCTAGAGATGATATTCATTTTTTTCCCCAGCGATTTCCCGATTGTGTTATTTTTAATTCGGTTGCCTCCCTCAAATACACCAGTTACGTATGGAGTTGGTGAATATTGAAATTCCTCGAGATGGAAATCAACAATATTTGCGAGAAATGTTTTTTTTTTAAGATCCTGCGAAAATTATTTATTAAAAATGTTTGGTACCAATCTCGAGGTTTCTGGTCAAAATACTGTAAAAAATCGTTAACGAAACAAAATTAAGTAATTTACCGAACTAAAAATGAACTACTAATCTAAAAATTAAGTAATTTACTAAAATAAAAATGTCTCCCTATAAAGTCCGCAACGTATCTGTGAGATCGGTAAGCTGCAAAAGAAGACCATGGCATTTGGATCTTTAGAGTTCGTTGTATCTACGTCGAAATCTAAATCCTGGTAGCTTCGGTGCAACCTTTAGAAATAAAGTTGTGGCTAGATAAGATTCTCGCGTGCTAAATTCTATATTTACGTTATATTACGATCTTTTCCCATTTCTTCTCCGTTTTCACTACGGATAGAACATTTTCTGCCGTCTCTAAACGAGTCAATCAGTCAAAGAGCGGGAAGGTGCAATTTTCAAACAGAGAATTCATGGAAAATTGATACCCTCGTAATTTAACTTTTACAATACGAATATAAATCCTGGGTATGGAATATATTCCATTTCGAAAATTATCTACAATTAATACTCCCTGAAAGGACAAGTTTTCCTTGCCGATGCCGTTTCTCCTTTTTCTCCTTCTTCCATTACTAAATGATTCCAATCACTTAAGGGAATACGAAAGCTCTCGTTGCTTCGCTAATAGTGAAAGAAAGGTTGTCAAATTCAGAAATATTTCTTCATCCTTGAACAAATTGGGAAATAAAATTCAGATTTCCGTGCGTCTCTTAAATTTTGTAATATCTTTCAAATATCGAGAATTCGCTACTCCCTCGTGGAATTTTAATCCAATTAACATTATAATTCCAGAAGTGAAGGAAAACGAATCACGAAATCCCATGGATTTATGTGCACATTCTTTTCTTCATATCCTGCCGCAAAAAGATATTTAGGTCGTTGTATATTTATATCTATATTATATCAAATAAACATTCTTTGTATTCAGAAAATAAAAGCAATACCAAAATAAATGAATTTAATTAATTTCCATCGTAAGGGATGAAATTTTATTTCAGAACACAGTTTACTCTGATTGGTATTTAATACTTAAATTTTAAAAAAATAATAAATGCCCTCTACCCCCTTCATAGAATAGAAAAAAAAATTCACAATAAGGGGAAATCTCGTCCTCGGGGTAAAAAAAAATGCCGGAGCTTATCTGTCAGTAATTATGCAACCAACCCTTATCTGCCAGTCTTTGAAACGCAAAACAAGATAGCTTTTACGTAAGATAATATATTCGTAAGTATCCGGATCCGTTGAGAGGCAAACTTGTTTTAGGGGTTAGTGTGGTTCTCTAATGGCAACGTTCCCTAACCGAATGGCTTATTGGCTGTCAATGTTCGGCATTGAAAATACATCGTAGCGCCGGTAGCAGTAGCTGAAGGGTCGAACAGATTGCCTTCCTGCAACCACAAAGGAACCACGAAAAACATCCCCCTGATGTTGCTGCATACTTCATCTGCTCCCCATCTTTTGAATCCCTCGTGGCTACTTTTGCCGATCCGAACCGGGATGAACTCCCTCCTATGCCCAATGTAATCCTTTACGGGCCAGAAAGAAAGTGTGTAAGTAACTACGTATTTAATGAATACCTAATTTCGTCAAAGTGGCGTGGACCGACAAGATAAACAGCGAAAGAATCGCCGGGGAGTCTGGACTTAATTTGCCCGTAGAGTGAAATTCGTTGAATGGTGGAATTTATGCGAATATGAATACGTTCGTGTCGAAATATAATAATTCTTGCAAGGGGAAGGAAAGTGCTTTTACGTGTAGTTAATATTGTTTTCGAACGGACTGAATTTTTAAGAGTCCCGTGGCACTGGAAAAATGTTAATTCTAAAATGCTAATTAAATATTAATAAATAGGCGAATTAAAGAATACAATTAAAATGTTATCTTTTTCATCTTCTTATTTTATTCATATAAAAATGTATTTCCAACTTTGTGTGTTAGCTATTATTTATTTGTTCTGCTGATTTTTATAAATCTTTTCTAAATTATTTCGTAAAAGATTTTATAACTTATATACATACTATATTATATATATTTTAATTCTAGGTAACTTATATATATATTTTTATTTTACTAAAAATAGGAAATAGAGTTTACCTACTTTTTTATTCAAACTGAGAGGCAATAATTGTTCCAGTCATTTTTTATTAATCAATAAAAATCGTCTCTATTGAAATTTCCGTTTGAAGAAGTCTTTCTTCTACGCAAAAATATTTTTATCGCGACGGCAATGATCCCATAAGCTTGCACGGGACAAGAATCGAAATGTGGAATGGCGTAACAACGATATTCTTGTGGACATATTCCCATTACTACAGTGTTATTTAATGAAGCGAGTGGAAAATGGTTCCAGGTACTCTTCCGAACGACTTTGATATCACAAGAACCTAAACTACCGCATAAATGCCGAGAAAGTGCGCTGCGGCAGGGGGTTGAAAGGATAAAGTTAGACTATATGGAATAGTACCGGCGCATATTCAGTATTACAGCGACAAGAGGCTATATTACTTTATATTACTTTGGATTACGATTTCTCGGGATTAACGTTACGACGCGATGTGCTTATGCGCCGCTTTATAACCAAGCTGCCAATCTAACAGCTTGAAATAATATTTCTTCCGTTGCCGTTTCTCCCAGAGATTTTAATTTCCATGATAGATACGAGAGCGTAAAAAATATCGTTCTAAAAAAGAGGAAGACGCGAAGATATCGACCTCTTTTATGAGAAGAAAGGCGTAATCGGAATGGTTAATGCATGTGCATAAAAATTTCCTATACGTTCGTCTGGTGCGATCATTATTTTATTAATTGATTAAAAATTTCTAACTGTTGCAATTAAATTATGTTGATTATTTCTTATTGGCAAATATGTTTCCAATATAATTCATCCTATTTATCCAATTGCATATTTGTAAATGAATTGTAAATAAATTTCAATAAAGATGTATTTGAAAACTCGATATTTCACGCTGCATCGTAATTCATTGCCGGAATTAATTGATACAAAGCTATTACACTTAAGTCAGTGGCATTGACAAAAACGTCGTTGATTTATACGTGTTTCGATAAATCAGGGAAATATGTTAAAACTCGTGTCTGTGCAAAATGTTTTCCCGTTAGCGTATATAGCACGAATTGAAAAATCATAGCCATTAGAATTGTTAGGTAGCTTATAGATATACATCTGCTACAAGAATAATTCAGTCAACCGAACAGTTTATCCGCACGTCCGCAATTTCAATTAAACATGAACAACTGGAGTGACATTTATCTTTATCATTATTCGCGGGATAAATGATAGTTGAATTAATAAAGCGAATTAATAAGGATTGTGACGTGCAATTAATTTTAGTAAATTCCGCAGTTTATTAAACTACTACTCCGTTCCTCAATATCTGCAGCGTTATTACAAAAAAGAAAGACATAACGGTGTTTTGAAATTGAAATTTAATTAAGAAGGACTCGATAATCAATATTATCAATATTCGTGGCACGTGGTGTAAACAAATTGGATGGAACTATCGAAAATTACATACCTTCGAAAAATGATTTGCACTGAAACAAATGTAGCGATTCTAAATATGTTAATTGTTATTCCAACTAATTTCGTGATTAGGTCAATTAGAAATTAATGACTGGCGCTTATAAAATCAGAGAGCTAATTTTAAAAAAGCTCTATTCCGTAGACTCCATAAAATAATAATAAAAGTATAAATATGGAGTTTGAATAAATTATTGAAAAATAACAGTGCGAGCTGAAAATAAAAGTAAACATAAATATAAATTTTTAAAAATTTAATTGTGGGTCATGTAACCACTGGACACGAAAAGGAAGACTTCGTTTATTTACACTGTCGCATTTTGAACCGACAAGTCCATTGACCCCTCCTCGAAAGCTCGCCATTCATCAATAATGTAAGCTAACCCTGTCTACTGAAATACCCAGCATCCCTCTGATCCATTTTGATATTATCCTTCCATCGATGCTTTGGCTTTAGGAACGAACTTTTTCCGTTGATAGCAACCCTCGGTGTACTACATACGGATTTCTCGATTCTGCTAAATGTCCTTTCCATCGTAGCCATCGCGATTCGTGACTGCAATCACATTCGACCTTGCATGGAGCTTTCTGCATCCCTCCACTTTTTTTTCTTTCCAAAAAGGTTCTTATAAATATATGAAACACGTTGTAAAACATTTTTTGTATTTGTATGAAACTTTTTCGTATATGCATAATTTATTTTTTAGATACAAATTTTTGTATTTTTTTGATTCCCCAAATTTCAAATTTATTATTGTGGATTTTTTTGAATAATTTTCATATTTCCAATGTGTGAATTCAATATAACCTTGAAAAATATTTTGCATCCAATTATAAAAATAGTAAAAATAATAAATTAACAAATAATTGATAAATCAAACGGATACGAAAATTTGGAACCCGAAAATTAAAGATTGTAATATATACATTATTCCCACTCCGCCAAAAAATATTGAAATTCTCGATTCCTTTGGAAATTAGCCTTGCGAAAAATTCCATAAATATTCTAACAGATTTCAGAATTTCCCAAAACATTATTCTTTATTATAATCGAAGCTTCGTGATTTTTTTGTAAATTTTCACGAATTATTCTTTTATTGCTTGTAACACTCAATTGGAATCGAAGTTCGATCGAATTCCAAATGCCGATAGGCTATACAAAAATTATGAATATTCAGCTTCATTTATCAGTTCGTTTGTTATGCAGATGAAGTAATAAAAAAGTATTTCGCTATTGTAGCGGCCACGCCACGTTGATCGAGCAGCTGCTTAATTATTCAATTTTTCAATGATACCGATTTTCTCTCTTTTATCCTAAAACATATCCTCAGAGACGTCGATATGCGCATTCGTCCTCGTGGAGTGGCGAAACAGTAAGAATTATTCATGTGTTTCTTCGATGAACAAAAAAAATATGAACAATTATTATTTTATTATTCGCTTCCCGTGGATTATATTTTTTCGGCACGATAAGATATTTCATTCGTGATTTCTCACAATCCGGAAATACAGCACTTTCTAACACATTTCCGGCGGGTCCCCTGGGTCTACGAGTCCAAATCCGAGCCATGTTTTTTGGAGAGGCGATTTCCGGGTAATATATTACAAAAGTCACGTGATTTGACATCGTCTTAATAGATTCTCTTACGTCTCGAGAGCCCCGAAATTTTTTCTATCTCGGAGAGAAAATCAGAATTCTTCCCTTTTCGAACTTGTTATACAGAATTTTGATTTAATATATCATTAAGAATGAAAAAAAAATAAGATTCTACACAATTTGTTTTTTATTTTACAGGATTTGCTAATTTCAATTCCATTTTATTTCCAAAAGTGGTAAAAAAATTAATAGAAATTTTTCAATAATATTTGAAATTTTACTCTTTTTTAACTTAAATTTTTATTAATATTTAAAAATATTTTTATTAATCTCCTGTATTTCCTGTAAACACAGGATATTTTTGGTGTAGACGGATAAGCTCAAAGGGCTCATACCGTTCCGTACAATCACGCCGGGGTGGCTCGCGAAAGGTTTCTTGAAAATTTCAGGAGCTTTTTTCGTCACTTTCCTCGGTAACGTGAATTGATGAACTGTTCCTATAAACCAGCCATCGGAAGATGGGAAATTGATCGAAGAATCTCAACGGAACATTTCCGATCGAACGCTTACCGGGATCGTTGCGGGTTACAACCCCTTGGCACGCCAAGTCCCGCACACACACACTCCACCCTTTTGAAAGCCGGTAATTGTTTTTGCACCCCTGTCAGGCAATTATCGTAGCAGGGTAGCTCTGGCATCGAAGGCAGATGTAATCTATTATTTTTCGTCCATTCATCCCCGAAACCTGACTGCGCATATATATATATAGGTATACTCTATTTCCAGAACGTACCCTAAATAATATATAATTTATTTTATAGCGCATCATTTAGAATCGTCGTGTTACAAATTTTAATTTATATGTGTTCGATTTCTAAAAAAGGGCTATCGCTGATGGAGTGAATTTTGGGGCTGAAGGGCTGGTGGTTGATTTTGGGTAAAGCTTAGCATTTTATAACACCGTATAATAATTCCATTTTTTTCTCTCCTCTCGCCGTAAGAAAGAGACTGTCGACGCAAAAATTTGCATTTATTTCAAAGTAGCTTCCATACCAGTTGCTCGGAGGCTCCTTCACTTTTTCATGCAAATTACAGTAGTATTCTATCGTCGTAAAGAAATTTCGAACTTTGTCTTGCTGTACAAGTAAAGTGTAAGTATATAGGAACCGAGGAGAAATTCCGACGCACATACACAAATAACTTTTATATATACGCTTTTAACACTTGCGTCCTAACTTTTGAGAGGAAAGTTTAAATTATTTTTTAACTCCAAAGGAAACTTCATTAATTCAATAAATGAGTTGCGAGTTACGGGTATATCATTTGCAAATTTCTTATTTATGGAACCCGGCCTCCTCTCATCCGAGAGTAATTATATCTTTAATGGGCAGTTCTTCGTAATGATAAAAATTGTTTTTTTTTTAATTTTATACCTCGCCACCTCATTTTGCGCTACGCGAAATTCAACGACATTTTACTAAAACCATAGGAAAATAAATTGTGGTGCTAGATTCTATTATAGCTATAAAAAAAATTGATTTCACAATTTCTAACGTTAATGAACAAATTATTATTTTCTGAGTCTCAAACTTAGTTTTTTGAAATGAATATAATAAAATATGAAAAATTGGATTCAAGCCAAAAAAATAACGCCTAAAAACTGTGTAATTACTATATTGTAATTAAATGAAAAACAATTTGCAAACTGTACTAATAATAATTGCTCGTTTTTGCGATTTTCAGAAAAAATGCTTATAAAATTCAAGAATTAAATCGCATTGCGCACAAATTGAATGCGCGATGCAACGTGGCATCTGAATTTAATCAATTTGCGGAGAAATGTTATAAACTTGTAGGTTCATTGTTTACGAAAAGCAGAAAATAATCGGCCGAAGGTATGATCCCTCATATTTTCACCTCGTATTAATTTCAATTCGAAACATGCTCATAATCAATTTACACATAATTACAAATTTCGTCGATCCGCATATGGAGTTCGCTAAAAGCATTATTATGTCTTTGCCTCGTTGTGATAGTAATTAATTATACGGGGTAAATTAGTACGCGCGGTAGCTTTTTTTTTTGTTGTTTCGGTATCGCTTTTATCCGGTTCGATCCCCTCGCACCCATTTCCACTCGTTATCTGAAATTTTCATTACCACGATCTGCTTTAAAAGAAGCGTAGCTTTTTTTTCGACCTTCTGTTTTGATAAATAATTTCCGGTTTTTTCAAAACCGAATTCCATTAAACTTTTTTCTTTTCTTCCAATTAAAAGTACAATCCTTCTCCCGGGGAACGGAAATGTTTCAGAAAATTAGGGAAACACGAATCCAGTAAAAATAATGGGTTCAGCGTAATAACATAGATTCCATTTAAATGAATTCTATAATTACACAGATAATGGAGTAGCAGAAATGAATATTTTTTATCGCCTCCTTTCGTTAGCGAGGGGCGTTTAGTTCCTATCGTAAACCGAGGTACGTTGACAAGTTAATAATTCACACATATTTCTATTTTGAATAGAAACCCCGTTTACGAGAAATAAAACTTTTAGTAGGTTAACATATAACGTCGAGAGCATATCAATAAACACCTGTACGTGTGGACTTATAAAACGCAGGTACCAGGAAAACAATGATACACATCTCGGTCAACTAAAGCCACAGAGAATACATGTGTGTCCCATATACTTTTCTTTATCAGACACTCGTCGAATTGATCTTATACCCAAGTTCGAATTGGAGAGGATTTCGTAGGTAAAATTCACACGCGCGCGCGCGCGTGTGTGTGTGTGTGTGTGTGTGTGAGTATGAGTGTGCGTTTAACCCTCGGAGGTACGGAGTCTCAAAATTATCAAAAGCTCATTATTTCTATTAAAAAGTGATCTAAGGTCTCCAAACCAAGGTTGGATGTTGGCGAGCCAGAGCCTTACGCCTGCCGGCCCTCGAAGGGTTGAAAACTGAAAGATAACGTGAAATCCGAAAACTCTGCTTCCATCTTTCGAATTCACCCAAGATTGATGCAAAAAGATTACCCTCTCGGCTCACCTGGAATAGAATTCTGGAATCGTAACCCTTTGGAAATCGTTGGGAAATAGGTCGTGTCTTGGAACACCACCGTCGAGTCGGCACACGAACACTTTCGCAGGGACCCGGTGTTAAATTGACCCAATTCCGAGGGTAGCTAAGAACTACTCGAGTTCCCAAAAGACGATGAATCTTGCGAAGAAGCTTGCTGAAGGAGAATCGGGTCTAATCGAGCTGACCACGACAATTTCTCCCCCTGGCCATCGAGGGGCTGAAGGTCCGAAAAGGTTTCCCCGAGACACATCCTTGCCGTATTTTAGTAAGTCCAGGGGGACACTGGAGAATTAAGCGCGAGAGATAAACTTCGGGGATAAGACGCTAATCAGTTGTTTCATACCCTTATTTCGCATTATCGGGTCTCGGACTTTATAATCACCCATTTTGGGGGGGTAGGTAACAACGACAAGCCCGTTGGGAGCTCGGGAACGCGGCGAAAGCCTGCGGTGGGGAATTCAAATGGAAATTCAATGATCGAGGGTATGTCTTTTTCCCTTTTTCGCGATGAAAAAGTCTCGATCGTACGAGAGAACAGCGAACACAATCGAAATAACCCACCGCGATGGGTAAACCCTCGTATAGCACCCACCCGTCCACTTGTGTTTTACCGTTTACTCTTGTTGAGCTCGCTAAGCTACGCAGATAACGCCCAGCAACCCCTACATTGTTCCATGAGTTTAAACAGATTACCAACAGCGCTGTTTAAGCGTAAATTACTATAGTAACTATCGGCTACGATCTTTCGTTTTTTTTTCAACCCTCTAAGACCATGAAAGAGTGCCCGGGTTTGCGGATCACCCCGGTAGGATTCATTCGCAGTCACCAGGAATTTTATAATTCATCTATTATTTATCTGGGGTTAAACGAAATTTTTTTTGCAAGGGTTGCCTTTCGCGTTTTTTTTTTTGGAATTGCGGTTATTCAAAGAAAGAGAGAGAAAAAGATGCAAATGGGCATATTTTATTTATGACGTTTTGCGAAACAACAATTATTTCTTTTAGAAAAGCAACAATGGTTGATATAGTAAAAAATAGTTTATCTTTAGCAAAATGTTTCTTCAATATTGGTTTGATTTTTTATCACTTACCAAAAATTATTATTGCAATTGTGTATAATTGTGAAAGAATAAAATGATTTTATTAATTTTCATTGAGTTCAAAGTAACTAATTTTATAATAAGAAATAACATATATTTTAAGGCCATTTATGAAATTGATGCGTTTCTAAAAATTGAGACGATAATCGCCTTCTTTATGAGCATCTATAATTTATCAATACGCGTTAGTCTGAATCCTGGGGACGGATATCGAAATTCGATCAAATGGGAGCTTATTTCCAGCATGAATTTTTCAAGAAGAAACGTATCCTGGCTGCGCGACGAGAAGTAGCGTCCTTGTTTGGTGGATATAAATCGTTAAAAGTTTTAATTAATAATGGGTTGTTTTAATTGTCAATTATTGCTAAAAGTCGGCGGACCTGTATCGCCATTTCTATACTTTTAATTAAAACTTAGCCTATAAGGAAACCCCTCGACAGTCACTAGAAAATTGCCGTAATACGTCTCCTTTATGCGTTTATTGCGCCTTCTTTTGATTATCCCGAGCGAGTTATGGGGACAACGACGCTAGCACACAAAAAATCGCATTAGGCGGAATTACTTTGTCCCGTGTTTGACTTTCAATTCTGGGCACGAACATTGAAGGGCGATTAATTGAAAATTAATTTTCCACATATACAGTCGGACTAATTGCAGCTATTTGGCGAGAAATAATTCATAGGTAACTGTGTTATTCATTACACCGCAATCATGTGTGTACCGATCACATGTATATATATATATGCACACAACTCTCTCACATACATGGGCATATATTATATTACCACACGATGGCAATATCAGAAACGTGTTCCACATATGCATGCGAATAACGATCGCTAGGATAGATCGTTTCGCGGGTAGATCCTCGATAATTGGATGCGTGTAATTACTCGAAATGAGGCAGGCTATAGCATCCCGGCTGCGCCTACATATAACGCACTAGCGTCGCTAGCTCGTTGCATTTTTTTTTGCCCTTACACCTTGTTGCAATTTGAAAAAATTGAACTACGGAAATGGCTCAATTAGACGCGAAATATATTTACTTTATGTATTGTTATTGTTCAACGGCGATTTTCAATTTTTTAGTTTGCTACATAGAAGGCTCTAATAAAATAAAATAATTGGTAAAGGAAGTAAGAATTTTCACATGAATTCGGATTTCCAGGGAATTGTTAATATTTACACTTCGGTATTTTTGTTGAGATTTTACGAATTACTCCCAAGATTTTCAGATTTCCAAATTTTTGAGGGAATATTTATAAAATGTCAATTTTTAGTACCGCGAAAATTGTTGTTAATTCCTATCACGAAATTTCCAATGAATATTTGAAGAAATATATGCTGCAACAAATTTCAAAGAGAATCGCTCCTAGCAAAATCAAATAAAATAATTTATGACGTGGTGAAAAATTTGCATTCGAATTTGGATTAACAGGAAATTATTAAAAAATTATTGGAAGTTATCCCATGTGCGATTTCAATCATTATTTTTAATCTTTCGCTACCATTCCATATATTTTATTAATTATTTCAAAAATTCCTCTTGATTCTCACAAACAACCTTTCGATACCGAATAAATATATTCTGTTATAAATCCCAAAGAGAACGGTTATGCTCATCCTAGAAGGACTTCTACATATGCATGTGCCCTTCAGCTGTTCCTTTTTCCACCATCCGGTCGCATTCTCATACTCGACCACTGGTATTTGATACAAGTGCTCTAGCTACGGTGCGATTTATTTAAATTGCATATTTTTTGTCGCGGCGCGTCAGCGGTACCGATGCACGAATTTTTCTTTGAAATCTCGAGCAAAATCAAAAGTGTATGCATTTGACGGATCCGCGAGACACAAAGAACATAAGTAATTCCGCGTTCCTGGTAAAGCGGATTCTCGTAAAGCTTCGGGGGCGATATGGAGCGGAACGTTTGAAGCTACGCTCCATGCCGTTCCACTATATGTTTGTCGTGTGAGTCACTTTCCTCGTATGGCGAAGTTACTTGAAAGCTTACGTTATGGAAAAAGTAACGTCCCTGTATTTTTGATCCATCGCGGATCCGCGTTACGGGATTTTCGATCAAAATTCTGGACGCATCTATTCCTTTTTATATATGATTTAACGATGCTTTTAGCGAAAGACGTCCCTGTGAGCCGGAGCATTCCGAAGCTGAAAGGCAGTTTGAGCTACGCCGAGTGCGAAGCTCTTGCTTTTTCGCCCCCGAAAAAGGCCATAGTGTGTTTTCAAGAGCACCCAAACCGGAAGACTTTTAATCCGAAGTTTAACTAATGCTTAACTCCTCGCGTTTTTTCCCCATCATTTTGATATACGCGATTACATTTTTGCGAGCCATAATAACATTCACTTTTCCTTGCGAGCGTAGGTGGAAATAAATTCTGTGCTTCTGCCCCACGATGATAGTTAATTCATAGGGCGAAAAAGGAGAGAGAACGCGAAAACTTCAGCCCCGGCAGTTATAACCCATCCACCTTTAACCCGATTCGTTGCGCGTAGTGAATTTGCGGTAGAAAAATTGCCGTAAGTAAGGAAAGAGGTAAATGGAACATTTACCATTTTTTCTCACAATGCTTCCCTATCTTTCCTTTGTGCACTTCCCGTTCGCCGCATCGGTGCTAATTCCATTTCCTCACCCCTGGAGTGACGGCTTCCTTTGAATCTTTACGCGCGATAAAACTGAGCTGTGATTTCCTGCAACGGAAGTGACGAGCAAGAGGAACGGCGCATGCGCGCGTGTAACTTCACGCGCAACGTCACGAGTAGGGAATTACCAACCCGATTGAGGTGGAAAAAAATTCAAAATCCATTTTCTCGTTCAAGGGAATTAAAAGGTAAATGTTTTGCTCCAATATTGGGGTGCCGTCGAAAAGGGGCATTAGAAGAGTCCGCGTGTGCATCGACCGGCCTGTCTCTAATTAGCTGAAAACTACCTGCATTGCGGCCGATGCTATTCGATCCCTACTTTATAGGCAACGTTCAGTTTTCCGCTTGTCAGTTACGGTGGTAATTGGAACAGTTATTAAGGGGCTTCCAATTTATATATCTATTGAACACGTAGGCTACACGTTGCAAACACTGCAGGTACAACGTCATGCGTTCGACCCTTCTTTCGCTCATCTTTCATTTTTTTTTTCCCGCCCCGTGTTTCCACGTTAATTGATACTTGTGTTTCGATCGTAATCCCGGCAAGACTCGGCTAGACTCGCTCCGCCGTGGCCCCAAACGAAGCCTAATCGATGGATATCAAATGATGAATGACCTCAAGTGAAATACTCCCCCTTGTTAATTACTGTTTAATTAAATACACATTCATATCATCCCTATTATTCTCCGATGATTTAAAAGTGGTGCGATAGGATAACGTATTTTAATTAAAGCGGATGCTGGCTGGAAACTGTACTCCAAATTGCTCCTATTATTAATTACGTTTCAGGTAACGCGCGCACAACAATTAGCATGCGCATGTGTAAAGTTAGATTACGAAACTTTTCCACTGTTATCCGGCAAATGTATCATTTAATTCACTGACAAACAGCTTAGGCAAGCCCACGGTTCTTTATGCCGGGAGCTCTAACGATTCGCTCGTACGTGTCGTGCGTAATGCCAGCGTGTCCGGTAATCGTGTCACGCGTGTTCCCTCTCACGGTGTTTCCCGTTAACCGTGTCCGGCTTTCGCATTCGAGACTTTGTTGCAGCATACGCCAAAAATGCCGGTACAATGGCTTTATACGCTCCCTTTCAGAATCACCCGCCATCGATACCGGTCATGTAGGAACATAAAAGTCAACAATGGAATCCGCGGTGACCTATCGTATGACCTATCGCTCGTTGTTCAGCTTGACCCAGTCGCTAGTGGAATTCTCTAGGGAATTTTGAGGACGGAGGGTGTATTTGGTGGATTTTTTTTGAGCTTTCATTGAAACCCTTGCCGGGACCCATTGGTTGAAGTTGAAGTTTCTCCATGGACGCTTTTCTTAGAATTGCATCAACTTAGACCATCGCAGTCAACGTCAAAATATCATTGTCTGAGTGGTACGATAAAAAAAAAGAGGAAACAGAATCCCTCGGAGTGGTTGTCACCCTTCAACGACATAAAAACCTACTTGTCTCTTATTTTCACCGGCCACTCTACAAAATTGCAAAGTTTCCAGACAAGAGAGAGGGGTGACGTCCAACCCTTTACCTCGAAACGTCACACTTCTCGGAGTCAATCCGCATGAAAAACATTTGCGACGGAATTTCGAATGCAGCGAACTTCTTTTGGGACTAATGGCGCTGTAACGATCCGATAATCGCCAGGTTCGACCCTTGGGTAAACCGAGAACAAGGTTCAAACGGCTCGGAAGAAGTTGCCGGTCCCCGAAGAAACACACAAACGGAATCAGTACTAAATTGCGGGATAAAAAAGCACGAAGAATAGGAGGAAGAAGGGAGAAGAGTCTCTGCCTGGGTTAACTAACTACGGCAAAAACAAAGACTCCAAGACTCCGCAGCTTCTCTCTTTCGAATTGGTGTCTCAACTCAGACCTCCAGCGGATGAACTTTGCCGCTACGTGAGCTGAGAACTTGCAAGCTTTTTTACAGCCCCGCGGGCAGGCGGCTGTAGCCATGGAACTCTTGCGAAGCACGTTACGTATCTTCTCTCCCTTCCCGCGAAATTTATTACTTGGGATTTTCTTCCATTTTCTATAACGTAGGGACTACTGAGAATATTATTACCATGTTTCCTACCATTTTATGCAGCGAGTGTGTCGGGAAATATGTGTATTTCTGTATAAATCGAAATTCCTTGACCATAATAATTTGCAATATCTAATAAATCATTCCCTAACTTTTTGTAGCGAAACTTTTCAGGGCACGGTAATGCGAATTGCTTCACTGGGTATTGGGGTGAAACGAAGAAGTGAAACACGCTGAGGGGATCCCACTAATCCGTACAGATAATTTTGTAATATATAATATATATATAATTTCAAAAATTCTTGGGCCATCGAAATGCCTTGATTATAATAATTCGCAATATTTAATAAATAATTCCTAAATTTTTTGAAGCGAAGAAAAAATTCAATCGATTCTACGAGTTTCACTTTCAAGCTGCGTGACGATCATGCACCAAATTTTCTTGGGTGTAAACATTGTATGGGAAGAGTCCCGCTGCTTGAAGTCTGAGGACGAATACTCGCTGAAAAAGTTTCAACAGTTTGACGTGGAAGTAGATTCGCAAGATGGATTGATTACCGGAGGAAGGGAGAAAACAACGGAAAAGTAGGAAAGATCGATCATTTCTGGCAACTCGCCGTTATTTGCATGTTACGACAGTCGTCAATATTGGAAAATCTTTTTACGTGACATTAATTTCATAGGAACAATATTGACACGAGTCCGTGTAATAAGAAAAAAATGGGCGAAAGAAACACTTGACAAATGTTGCGGATCGATTTTAATATTAGGAAGGATCGCCGTTCTTTTCCATGAAGCTGTCGAAAGGATCGTTGGAAAGCTGTTAGCTTTTTTTTTTTTCTGAAATACTAGCTTCTACTACCACTACTTGCTCCTGTCCGACACTCTCCCTCGTACATGTGTTTCACACCATTCTTTTCGTTTGGCTGATTTATGGAGGACCCGGATGTCACGGAGTCATACGATTGCAATGAGTACTTGAATGCAACTCTATGTGTACAAACGATCGAAAGATCCAATAAAATGCTTTGTATGTAGCTACGCTTCCTTTTTTTTTCTTTTACTACTATTATTATTATTATTGCTTTTATTATTAATATCATATTATTATTATCATCATCATTTTTATTATTATTATTATTATTATTATTATTATTATTATTATTAGCAGTAGCAGTAGTAGTTGATTATTCTTTTACTCGTGTTATACAAAAATTTTTTAAAGATTTCATTATTATTATTTATGCTGTACAATTTCAAAATTAGTACTGGTACTTGTTCAAATCAGGACTGTCTTAGATATCTGGGAATTTATGTAAAATCAACTTTTCGAATTCGATGCACCTTGGAGCATTTCTATGCACATCTATGCACTCATTATATGCATTTACGGACGAAAATTGAAAAAAAAAAATTAATAATACAGGCTACCCATTCTTAAATATAATAAATTGTTAACTAAAAACATCATGATTCAGTTATAACAAAAAATTAGTTCCTTCTTTATCTGGAATATTTGTAAAATATCTGTAAATCACCAACCTTCTCACAAACATGAAATCGCGAAACCAAAATTTCAAAAAATCACAACTACGACCGATACGGAAAATTTCAAAAACATTTCTTAACTTTGGTCCATAAGTCCACACACTCCCAGCGCACGAGCTGTTTGCATTTTCCCTCGGGTCAGCTTTCAGCAAAGATGTCAAGTGCCTGCCCTTTCAGACAAGTGTCGCAATTTCGATGCAATTGCGCCGATGGATATTCCCGCTGCACCAATATCATGCAGTTCCAAGCCTCTTCTCCGCAAAACAAGACTTGGCGGTAAACAAAGGCCGGCATTTCTATGAAAAGTTATGTATGCGTGTACGTGTGTGTATTCATATCGGTTGAATATAAGCTGATTAGTAAAACATGCTCGCATTGTCGTCAGAGCGGTATACTGTTTGGCGAAACTCTCTTTTATATAATTCTGCAAGTATGTTAAATTACTGCTTTTTTTTTTACTCATTCCGTTCAGACTTGTTCGGTCGCATTGAGAGTTCCTATGATTCTCAATAATCCGGAGCTGCATCGCGCGATAACGCTCAAACGATTCGGTTTAACCGTTCGGAAAGTATACTACATGTTTATTTAATTTCCTACAGAACTCTCGCTGAATCGGTGTATATAATTTTAATGCATCCGTGTTCCATTATCGTCTCTGCAGTTGCCAGCTCGATGCAGCGACGTTATACTACCGTTACGGATTGTTTGCGAAACGCTATTTGTTTCAGTTTAGCACTATACTTGTTTCGTGCAACTTTTTGTGCGATGTGCAGTCGAGCACGGGTATTCAAACTCCGCCATTGTTATTATTATTAATATTAATAATAATAATAATAATATTATTATCGTGCACCTATAATCGCACAGGACACGTTCGTTACCCGGTCGAGCGAGATGTATCTCGAGCACCCGGAGGCTGACGACAGGCTCCTGATTATCACCGAGACCACAATGCAGCGGTTCCTTTCCTCACGAACATTTTTTTGGCAACTCATCATTTTCAATCACAGAAAGCCGAGGGACCATTCTGATGCTCCTTTTTTCGCGGTTCTCAAAAAATATCGCAGAATAGATGCGGGTCTCGTGGGAGAAGCCGTTTACAATGGCGATAATAATAACCAGGTATCTGGAAGCCGAGGAAGGATGAGTGGGATTCTGCGACGAGTCGACCCAGAAAAGACTCGGCTTTTAACACTCGACCATTTATCATTCCCTTTTTAGCTTGAATTGGGGAATTTGTGAAAGAAAAATGTCACGAGGATTCTTATTTAAGAATACTACGTCGATTTCTTCGTATCGTCTGCGTTTCTGCCTAATCGAATTTCGTTGCTTTGTTGGTTTGGAAGAGCGAGATTTCAATAATTTTCTTTTTTTCAGCAAAAAGGGGACGTCACATAGAATTGTTATTGTTGTAAATGTAAATAACCTTTAGAGGGTCGAGAATCTCAAAAATATCGAAAGCTCGTTACTTTTAATTAAAAGTAATCCGAGGTCTCGAACTTAGAATCAAATCAACGTTAGACGTTAGAGAGTTAAAGCCGAAATTTTGGAGACACTGGTCTTCGATCGATTTTGTCGGATAATTGTTGCTAGAAAAAAATATACGTCATTTAAATGTTAAAGAAATGCATTTCTCTTTTTTCTCTTCCTGAAAACACTCGTTTTGGGAAAAACAACTGCTGCTCTGGACTAGACTTTCCCCGCGATACACGAGTCCATTTCACGTCTGACGAAAGATTTGCTCATTGAGGGGATCTTCCAAAGGGAAGATCCTGGAAAAAAGGAGAAGATGGGAGAAAAAAAAAGTACTCACTCCAGTGAGCCACGCGATAAAATGAAGTACAAAATTTCTTCATTTCGAAAGAGGTCTTTTTCTATCCTCAATTTCCCCACACCGAGCGCCTCGACGCTGATCATTTTCATAAGAAGTAGGCTCCGCTCGTATTCATTTTTCCTCCGTCTTTTTTTAGTTTTAATACTTTCTTTCATTTTGCAACAGAAGCTCGCGAGTCTGGCTAGATATAATCCAAGGCGGTGATATCCAAGAGTGGAATTGTTTCCTCCCGTCCCCGGCGCCCGTGATTCTTGGCAAGCACCGTTGATGAGGATGATTTCCTCGTCGTCGGATCATGGTCTACAATGTACGGCTAAAGAATATGGAAAGAAACATAGTACGCCGGATGAATTGGTGCAGCGAAAATTCAGGTCCTATTTTCTTTTTTCTCCTTCCTTTGCTTCACTTTTTCCGGTACCACTTCTGATACCAGCTTCGGGTTCCTCTTTCCGTAAGTTTCCGTCTCGCGTTGTATGTATGTGCCTGTTCCATTTCTCCGGTACAAATCTCCAGGGAATAAACCTTGAAGCGCGAGAAGAGGATTTTGAAAGAGTTGGTTTTCGGTAGGAAATTGGAAAATTAATTGCCCAAACTGTTGATTTCCGTTTCATTATTTTATCTTTATTAATTTTTTATTGGAGGCTCTAATTATCATGAAGGGATTATTTCATTTACAAATCAATGAAATGATATAATTGTTATTATTTGTTACACTTCAAATTGAATATTATTGATATTAAAGGGAAGTCTCAGACAAACTTGGAATTAATATATGTAATAAAATATAATAAAAAGTGTTACTTTCAAAAGGCTTTTATATTTTATCACACCTAGAATTTTTTTCCAAATGAATTTTGAGTAAATATCAACATTAACTATGTAATAGTCATTATTATTGTATTATTATTATTATTAAGTATATTAAGAATAAATATTTTTAAATTTTAGAATTCTCCAATTACATATTTAAATTTCTACGACTTTTCAAATATTTCGATATTGCGCTAAAAGACTAAAATTGGGTCCCATCGATATTGAAAAAAAAAAATAAAAAAGCCGAGCGTTAATACGTAATATAATTCTAAATGATATTTAAATAAATTTTGGATTCTTGGTTATTTGTTTTAAAATTCCTTTCGCAACGTTCAAAAATAAATTGCCGGTAGATTCAAATTCCATCGATATTGGGTTGAAGCCTTGGATCAATTCGACGTTAATATATAATATAATGTGATAAAGAAAGCGTTGTCTACACAAGGGTTTTTATATTACATCCTATCTGAAATTTTTTTCAAGAATGAGTTTCCACAGTCATAAATATGGAAAGCTAAAGAGTGAACGAGTGAGAAAGGAACTCGTTTGAACGGATAATGAGGGTATCCTGTAGATTTTACGATGCTGTTTGCACTCTCACGGTGAAGTCTGAAAAGCTTCGGCATATTAAATGTTAAAATTCAATTTTCAAGGGTATCTTGCTGCGCTCTTTCTCAATTTTCTCCGCTTGTCTTCTTATCTCTCATCCATTGTATATATGTACGTATACAACAAAAACCGTCCGTTTATAAAAATTGTATTATCAGGCCATTCATTTCCTTTAGTTTCTAATTATTTCAGCGCTTTTGTGGGAACGAATGTATTTTCACCGCAATTTATAAAAGAGCGAGGTCTCTGTAGATTTTACCTTCATTTCTCCTGGGAATGAATTTTCCAGGCATTGCATTACAAAAAACAGGACAGTAAGAGTTCCCGGATCCGCATTAATATTCCATTCTTGATGGAAAAGAAAGAGAGAGAGAGAGAGAAAGAGAACATACGTTTACAGTATCAACTTATTTAAGGTTTTAGATTGTTTCGGTTTTGTAGTTTCCTCGATCGAATCGCCTTTTTCTTCCCTCGCCGCGAACTGCAGCTTTCTCTCGTTCCTCGACGAGATAAGAAATATGGGAAGCACATATTTCGCGCCAAAATAATAATATCGATAAATTGCGAAGTCTATCCGGCGTTGCGTCGCAGGTAGATACGAGAGTGCCGTGGGTGGGAGATAAAATTTCTACGAGACATCCGAGAGTTCGAGATAAGTTTCTTCATTCGTACTTTTGTGGAAACATTTGTGACGATGTTGTATTCATCCTCGTAGATGAAACTGTCTGGTGGCAATAAAAGTTCATATCTCGGGAATACGTGTGCATCGCGGGGGGAGAGCTCTATGACGGAACTAAAGAAATCTTTATAATTTTTCCCTTTGAAATATTTTTGCCCCATAGCCGCGGGGAATTTGTTGAAGAACATGTGATATCCTCAAAGTAGTTCTTAACTTTGCTTGACGGATATAAAAACGAAGCGAGGAAGACACTGCCGCCATTTCCAGTCAAACTGTATCAAATTTCTCCGTGAATCTTTTTTTGGGGGGGCTTTTTCCCTCTATTTTACTGTAAACAAAATATTTGTTATTCTGTTTCGAAGTTAAATCGGCAGAAATTAATATTTAAATTGATTTTTGGGGAAAACGAGAGATTACATTTAATCCAGTACTACTTTCATATTTATGAATAATATATCAGTACTATTTAAATTCATATTAATAATGTATTAATAGAATGTTAAATATTTCAAGAGCGAATTTCTTAGCCATTTCAATCAGCTGCATATAAAGTGCAACGTTTGAGAAAATATTTTTCCAAAAGAAGGTTTGCCAGTGTCAGGGCAACTTTTGGGTCTCGGAATAAACGGTATCAGGTGCGAGGATCTCCTTGAACGGTCCAAGTCAAATAGACGAGAAGATCTTCACCGGACGAAAAGAGGTTTTTGCCTCTTATTCGGGTGAACTGGAAATAACTCTGGAATAAGTTCCAGAGGCCTCCATTAAAAGTAATCAGTAAATGACCTCGAAACGAATGAGACTCGGATACGAGCGACTATGCGTAAGCCTCCCTGTGGAAAGATACGGCACGAGTTTTGTGTCAACCCACATTTGCATGCATTAAACTTATCGTCCCCCATCTGAACGGGGAATTTAGGGCTCGATTATCCACCGCTCAAGAAAGATCTCCTTCCCACGGAAATGAGGGACCGTCGTTCTCTCGTTTCGGAATCTTCTAGATTTCCCTGCTCGCTAGCGAGATGACATTCTTCATCATGGCTAACTCCTGTTACATGGGGAGAGCTTCATTTTCTCATTGGGACTGAGATTTATTTTAATATAATAAATTAATGTATGCAAATTAATTGCCCAACCAGAATTTCGTCGGTTTCTTCGCGAACAGCAATTCCGTGATGTAGGGATGCACTTGGTACACCGTGAAACAAATGGGCGAGTGACAGCCGGGTGCTTGCGCGAAGTTGCAAGGGCGAGGAGGTGCAAGGAGTAGTTTATTAATATGATGAATGGCGATGAGAGGGAAGTTTTCGCGAAAGCCACCTACTCGACGAAAGGCGAAAGTAACGTAAGGGTGGAAAAGGGAAAGAGAGAGGGGGTGGAAAAAAAAGAAAAATAGGGAAACCGGCACGGTTCTGTTCTCTGACGAATACAAATCGTTACTTGCCCATTGCCAGCGTTCCGTTTCGTATCTTCTTCTCCTATAGCGGTAAGATGCGAGCAGACAAGGCGAATGAAATTTATAGTGAACCGCTTCCGCCTCCACAATTCACTACTGAAATTTCTTATACCTGCTTGTTTCCCTCGTGCTGTTGTTTTATGCAGTGCATACTCCTTATCCCAGTGATTTCCTGTGTTTTTAAATAAAATATCAGCCATCAATCAGCAGCAGTTTCGTCCGAAAACGATTAGCAAGTTAATTTCAAAGATGGCCCAGTTATTTATCGATATTCTATCCGTGGAAAATGTACTTATCTGATTATTTAAAATTATTTACAATTTGAACAAAATTAATTTTATAATCGAAAAGTTTATCAAAAAATTAGGGTTACAGTTAAATTTCGTTCCATCAACCCTTTACTTACCGAATCAATTCTTCTACAATTTTCATTCGAGGGAAAATTGATATTTGATTCACGAAGAATAAATTATGCAACGGTAATTTTCGTAAGTCAGACATAATTCTTCTTTGCCATAAAAAACGTATAAAAATTGATCCGGTAAACCATGGATTGACAATTTGAAAGTTAGAGAACTCGAATAACGATCAGAAGATAAACATCATTTTTTTTTATCGATTATGAACTTTCAGGACTTCGCTAAACTTTTTTTTCTTCCCTGACATTAAGGCTAGGGAAGGACATTAAGGTTTAACAAACAAGGAGCTTTTTCGAGACATTTATAACGTCGCCACGATGAAATAAGAAAAAACAATTCTTTAAGGTTCGCAAACCTTATATAAAATGTATCCCGTTTCCGTAATAGCTTCTACGGTAATGGCTTCGCGTGTGCTTATTGTCATTTTCATAGCACTTTTTCCGAGAAGAAGCCCGAAATAAGAACCCAATCGTAGCAAAATTTTTGTGTACGAAAAAGGATTGTTATTTTTTTATTAACTGGCAATGAGTGAAATTTCAGACGCTCAAAATAAAGAAGAAAAACCTTTTTTCCCTTAATATATATGGTATTAAAAAATCTGTTGTTCAATTTTCCAGGAATTCTAATGAAGCGAATTTGAGGAGCAACTATTTTGAAAATCCAAAGGGTAGCATTTCATCGCGAGTAACCGTAATTTATGAAAAAATATTTCTTGGAAGTAATCATCGTTTATTTTGTGCAAAGAGACTTTCTCTTGAAAAAAAGGTCTCAATTTCGAATGTACGACTTTGTCGGTACATATATATGCATATGTTTTTGTAGGATCCATCTTTACTGAAACAATACAAGACTCTTGAGACAAGAGGTCTTGCATAATGAGGGTAGCCTTCTTCTCCCGTCTCTCAACCGGATAGCACAGTTTGCAAAAGAGGGTTCTCACGTCTAAATCCTTTCAGCATTTCTCTTGTTTCTTCAGAGAAACTGACTTATACCGGTGACCTTCCCCCCTTGTCGTACCGGATATCGTCTTATCATAAAAGAAGGTATAACTCGACATCGGACATGTCTCACACACATGTACATACATATATACGTATAGTTCTTAGTTGCTCGTCAAAATTAATTAATATTTTACATTTTTGAAACTTCTCAAAATCTTTTTTCTTTTCTTTATTTTTATAGAGAATTTGGGTGTTTTCAGTGTCGTTAACACATTAATATTTGGCTGTGTGTGCCAAATTAATTTTGGAATTGAAAACACAAATACTGAAGGAAAATATAATGCAATAATTTTTTTAGAAATAAAAGGAAAGTAATAAAATCTAATAGAATAATAAAATCAGCTAATCGATAATTAAAAGGCCAAAATGTATCATTCTTTGAATTTTGTCAAAGAAGAAAAAAAAAGAAATTTCTAAAATGTCTTAATCGTACGAGAGAAGTTGTTCATTGAAGGACTTAAGCTTTACTATCAGCGTAGTCTTTCTTTAGAGTTCCTTTGGGGAAAGGTCCGTTACAAGAATCTCAAAAGGGTTGGCAAGGGTGTACGGTGTCCGGGTATGGAGCTATATACCTTGCGTTATATCGAAGTTCCTCCAACACAGTACCATCGCGAAGACTTGAATACGATGTTCTCTCACAGGTTTCATCGCTGCTAAAGTCGTTCCGAGGGAAGACTCCAGTGGAGCATAGTAGGTTTTCGACTTCCGGCCATTAAACGTATTGTTTCGCCCGCGAAAAGCTATACGCTCTTCCTCTTTTACGACGAAACTTTACACTCCCTGCAGATAAGATTAACATTTGTTTTTCGAGACGTCTCTAACGATTTCCTCCCTTTATTTCGCGTTTCATGATTTTTGTTTTCCGAAACACTAATAAATTCCATAATATATCTTCCCCTATTTTCCGAAGCTTCCGAACAACATCTCTTGGTCAGGAAATTCACCAAATTATTGGTCGTATAAAAATACTAACGTATTAATAATATATAAAATATATTACTAATTTATTCAATTATTCCTAGATTTTTGTACTACAACAATTTGTCAGTGGCAATAATTAAATTTATTTTGTTACCATATTTTTTTTTTAATTTTACATCCACGCTTTAAGAGAGTTCTCCCAAAACATTAGATTAAGAAAAAAAACCATAAAGTGCAATAATTCGTTTCGTTAAAAAATTCTCCTCGATGAATGTTAATAATTTAAGAGACTGCAGCGAAAGACGTTTCATGCAGCTCACGATGCTAGGGACAATTTAGGTATAGCAGCTACGGGTTTAAGTGGAAGCTCGATAGTGTTTTTCTTTACTTGCAACAGTGCTTCTTTATCCCCTGAAAGTTTGCTTTGTTTTTTTTTCTCCCTCTCGAAGTTTCGGAGCAGACAGTTTGCACGTGATAAACCAGCGAAGTGGGATCATTATGGCGAAGGTAAAACGGATACATCGTTTCTACGTGGCCAGGAAGTTTCCCAGGTGTTATTTCTGTAACGGACACAGGGAAACTCGTACGAAGCTTTATATATGTATGAACGAAGGGAGATCTCCACTTTTTAACTTTGTCATTCACTCTATTTCATTCCCGAGCTTCCATAGACACGTACACGTGTAGCAGAAAAAGCGAGCGATCTGAAAGAAAAGGGAAAGATCCTAAGTAGCGATTAAAAGTTTTGCAAAGGTAATTTCTTTCCTCCCCGGACGATTGGCCGTGGTTCATGCTCCAATGATTTGCGAGGATTTCCATTTCCTCCAACGTATATATTTCCAGTCAAACTAAAAGCCAACATTTCGTTTTTTTACTCTATTTTCTTTTTCGATTCCTGCGTTTTCATTCTACCAGTTCCCTCATTTTATCATCGAATCGAGTCCTTTCCGGGGTGGAAAATTAATTTTTCGTACCGAAGTAACATTTCATCGAGATGCTTTTTTTTTTGGGGGGGGGGGGGGGGGGTCTATTTTTCCACGTACCTTTTCCTTCATGGAAAGTGGATGTATAATAATTGCGGAAGTATTATCGGGTTCGTTTTGACTGATATTCGCCGCAAAATCATACGTTTCACGAAAAAAAGGGGGTTCGCTATTAAATGAGTCACCGGCTATTAGTCATTAATGCAACTTGTTGTTGAAGCTGGTAACGGAATGTACATTCTTGTGGTAAAACATTTCGTCGTAGGAATATATTATAAAGAATGCGATAATTTCAAAAAGTACATGCAACTCGAACGACAAATGCATCGAGTCACGTACGTTTGTGCCATTTTTACACGATCGCATTTATTAATCGCGCTTTTCTGATATATTTTCCTTCCTTCGTCGAAATTCGAAGCGGTAAACTCTGTATTCGCGTAATAGTTTTGGAAGTAAAAGTTGCATTGCACTCAAAGAAAATCGTTTGAATTCTATAGACAATAGGATATTTTTCCGTATAATTCGTGCAGGTGCTGTTGCAAATGATTTCGTAACGTTCATGCCATCAAATATTCCAACTGAAAGTATTACAAAATATTGACAAGTTACAAAGTGTTACAAATATATTGCAAACAATTGCATGTACAAAAAGATAATTGAAGCACGAGTCCAGTATTACAAAATAAATCAACGAAAATTCTGATAAATTCATTTTTGGAAAACATCAAGATTTTTTTCTCCAAACTGTCGGATTTTAAATTTTAATACACACGATTCTTGGCACATTTTCCTTCCGAGAATTTTTACAGTAAATAATTATTTCACGTTTCCTCTTGGCATATATATCGAGAATTTCCGATAAAAATTTAAATAAATACGGTAGGAAAGGAATCGGAACGGTACATGATTGGAATGGAAGAACAGACGTGTCTTCAAAGTGTCGATACGTGTCACGAAAGGATCATTTCGAGGTGACAAGACAACCTCCTTATTTTATGTAATGCGGGGGAGAATGGTTGGTAAGGAAAAGTGAAATTGTAAGCTTTGTTTGTGTCAGAAAACCTGGGAACGGTCTTATGGGGGTTTTCACGACTCCGACCTTAGGAAAAAGAGGAAAGCGCACCCCATTTTTCCTCGGCGTGTTCCCATTCCTCTTGTTCACTACCACTATCACTAGTGGTAATAGCACCGCTATGGCACGGCAGTAGTAGTATCAAGTGTACACCAGGCAACAGTGGCAGTAGAAACTACATATTACAGTGCAGACTTCGTCGTTTTTCCTTTTCCCCTACACTATTTTCCTTCTTCTCATTTTCCTTCCATTCTGGTAGGAGACGTCGGCGCAACTTTTCACAAACCAGCACTGTTGTCTTAAGACACGCGGCTTTATCACGTTTCAACCCCAATGGGGGAAGTCACGGTTCATTTTGATACTATGTAAGGTAAAACGAGAGAGAAGCGAGAGAAGCGAGAGAACACAGGGAGGAAAAAACAAAGGAGAGAAGAATAATATAGAAAAGTTGGCCTTTCCACGAATTGTGGCAATTTTTGCTTGTACTCATTCCCTTTTTTTTCCTCCTCCTCGAGTAACTATGTACGTCGACATGCGATGTCGATGAATATCGTGTCCCCTAAAGGAAACTTCAGTTCTCGTTAAAGCCACTGGAATTGCTAATTATTTGTGGCACGCTTTTAACTTCCTCTATGATTCTACAGCTTTCCACACGTACGTTCCCTTCAAGATGGATGAATGAGTTGGGGAATAATCTTTTAACTTTTAATCAAAGATCGTTGTTATTGTTGTTGTTGTGGTTGGAGCTTCAATGGACTGGTGTTAATAGCTCTTTTGGCTCCATTAACGTTTTCCATTTTATCTGAAGATGAATTTTTTTTTTATCTTCAAAGTAGCTGATAGTAAGACAATCTTCCTCCAGAAATTGTCCAGCATTTTGCTCACAAGTTGTATGTGATTTTGTAAAATAATGGTGGATAAAGTAGCAAGAGAATGTTTATTTAAATCGGAAGGATTTTATTACCATAAAAATTCCTATTACATTATTTTTAGACTTTTAGAAGGAATTGAATTACATTGAAAGTGTGAAGTAAAATTAAAATTAGATCTTGTTACACAAAAAGGTTTCATTTTAGTATTACTGTATTTCGAAGTATGTAAAAATTCGTGTAGAAATTGTGCTTCACAAAACGAACACTTTTGAACTTTTGGCAAATTAAAATCCTCTTCAACTGAAGACGAAATTCAGCTTCGAAGGAGGAAAATTCTATTTTGAATAAGAACAGAGAATTCCATTTTCGTTAATAAAAAGGTTAGTTGAAGAACTGGAATTGGCAGAAAGCCGTATATTCGTGGATTTTCTAACGGGATAAATTAAAATAATGGAAGATCGATAATAACGGTTTTATCGAAACTGTTTTGAGAAGAAGGTTGGGCAAAAAGCGGTTTCTTCCACGCAATTAGTGTAAAATAGAATATGAGAAAGAATCGATACCAAAGACAATGGAGCAAATAAAAAGGCACTAAATTACGTAGTAAATTATGTCGGAAAGGAAAAGGTATAAAAAATTAGTATGGTTAGGAAATAAATCGTTCCCATTTCCAAATGGCTTAAGGCTCTATTCCATACGAAAGGGGGGTTACGTAGTTGACTCTCCTTTCGCTTCCTCTTCTCATATTTTCGAGAATCGTCGATACCACAAAGCTGTACCGAACCGCCCACTTAAGCTCCTCTACCGGCTGGAACTGTGGAAATTGGGAAACTTTTTAAGCGTTAGTTTCTTTTATCCACCGCGGACAATATTTCTCCTCGGACGCAAGCTCCAGAGGATTTAATCTTCGACTGTTTCGTGACCAATTGTCCGATTTCGGGCGCATACGCTTTGCCGGGACAATACTTAATGAATCCCTGGGCGTTGAGTGCGAAGTCGAATTTTTTGCGGACAACAAGAGTAATTTGCGACGAAAAGAGGGATTCGCATTTATGGAGGTAAAAGCTTGTCGCTTTCTAGGACCTCCACTTTTAAGAGAGGAGCAAACAAATTACATTTTCTATCGGCGCTTTCATTAGCCACTTGCTCGTAAAGCTCGAGCTTGCAACCACCGCTTATTGGCCTCGCCTCGTAACTCTCTCTTCTATCCGGGACACGATGGAGGAACATTAGACATAGTAGAACGAGATACGAGCCTTGTATCGCTTGAAAGCAATCGATCAAACGATCCCTGGTATATCCTTTTTTCCCTCTTTATCCTTTTTACGGTCTTATCGCATTGTGCGACTTATTCTTTTTTTCTCGCATCTTCGGAAAGCTCCTTTCCTTTGCTCGTTTTTAAAGTGCACTTTGGCAACGCAAAATTTCGGTGAAATGTCTTGTAAAATCTCCCAAATGAATTTCTCTATTGATCATCAATTTTCTTTCCCTTTGAACTCCGCCCGGCTGAGGAAACTCCTTTTCTCCTCTAATCTTTCACGTGATTGATAAGTTTGTGATTGAAGGTGTCTAATGACGGCAAGAAAACTTCCGGTCAATGAACTCCCTCGAAAGCATGAATTACTCCCCCTTTTTTTTTGCGTGTATATCTATAGAGAAAAATGCGGAGGAAAACTCATCCGTCATAATTGCGAACGAAGTTCTTCTCGCGCAAGGGAATTTTAAAATGTTGCGAGAGATGAAACTTTCCTCCGCTGTATTTTTTTATTTATTCCCACTTTATAGATTTCTCCAAAGTATTTCGCTTTCGTTCGGAGAATTATCCAATTTGTTTTCCCCGTTGCAATTTTCGGAACGAGCAAATTGTTCCTTTGAACGAGGATTTTCATGCTGTTATACAATAACAATAATTATTAGTGTGTACAAAAGAAATAGGAAAAAAAAACTATTTCTTATTACGGCGCACAGCGATGCGAAGCGTACCGTTAATCTTAATTAACGAGATTGTCAGAAGTACGATATTTCTTCGTTATCGCGGGTGTCTCCCCTTGCGAAAGAATTTCAGTAAATGCTGTCGTATCTTTCATTTTTTACACGAGCAAGAGATGATACATTAAAACATTAATGTGGTTGTGAAAAATTACAATTTTCACTTCACTCCGTCACTCCTCTGCATCGATTTTTCTTTTTCCACTTCTAACAATTAGGATCTTTTTTTTTTCAAAGAGGGATATTTTGAATTCATTAGTATCAGTTATTGCAGATAATTTGAAATAAACGCCAAATCAACGATTTTAAATCCAAGTTTCTCCAAAATAAATTCCTGCTTTTGTGACAATTGAAAATTATTGAGTTTCGAAACGGGACGTGGAATTAATATTTTTATATTCACGATTCCGTGGGTAACAATTTTTCTCTGAAATTCAGACTACCATAAATTGTAGATTCTTTAAAAAAATTGTACAAAACAATCCCGTAATTTATTTAGATTGGATTTCTTTGTTAAAGAATCCACAATTTATTAATAAAAAAAGAAGGAACCGGTTGGGCAAAAAACTATTTTATTTTCCAGATCATGAAAAAAGTACGCACGTGTTTCATATACATATACAGACGGGGAATAAAACAGCAGTAATAAAAATATGATATACAGTTCTATTTTAGGCCGTAACTTCCCTAAATTTTCTCACCGTAAACAATAAAAAGGAATGTTTCTGTACCAACATATTTCATTACAGAATCCATTTTTCCCCAACTACGCGGAGTATATCTCTTACCGTTCTAGAAGCGGGTAAAGGTATAGCAGCATCACAATACTCGAATACGTATATATTTTATATCTTTTATACGTATAGATATATATGTATACGTAAAAGTTATATAAAATATATATATATGGTATGTTTTGTACTTCAGCGAGAGGGGTTTTGATCTTCTCGTACATCTATTCCTGCTTCAATAGGAAGAGGTACATTCAGATCCGATAATACTGTAAATTATAATACCTTTTATATAAATATACAGGGCGTGTGGTAGAAGAGTTCGACCCAAAAGATGGTGATGGAGGGTGAAAATTTGAGAAAAAAATTTTATAAATCACTTTTCGAAATTCGAAAAAATTACCGAGTAATTAATTAAAATCTTTTGGCCAAGCATAGGTTCATCACGTTGCGGAGAGCACCTTTAGTTGTTAAAGCAAAGTCGTCGTTGCTAGGAAAGTTAAAGTTTAAATTTTTTGAAATGCAATTTCGAAAAATGGTACATAATTCATGTCTCAAATTTTCACCCCCTACCACCACCTTTCGGCTTCGAACTCTTATATCACACACCCTATGTGGGGGTATATGTAAAATACCATCAGCATTAGTGTGGGTATTCCATCATCCCTTGACTGAGAATTTAAATAAACAAGAAGGACGTAATGAAAATTGATTACAATTTTATAGGTAGGAGGGTCATTAAGATACGATATTCCGAAATGTGTATAGCGAAACAAAGGCGGAGCGATTGAATGGATTAAAGAGTAATTTGGAAGGATGCCACCAATCGATAGTATCCGAGTCGAGAGCAGATATCTAAGGGCAGATTGGACTTGTTCGGAATCTCCTATATTGGCCAAAATGCCTGCATTTCATTGCGGTGGAAATTAACCCCTATGCAGTGTATAATTTAATTATCAAATTCAATGTAATTTTATTAACCCCCTTAAACGAAAACTACGTTACAGAAAATAAATCACTGCTCGATCGATCACTTCTTTGTTTTAAAATTAACCTAATCTCACTCATTATCTCATTCATTAGGAAATAAATTATAATTTTTGACGAACGCCCCAGATTCTCGTGGTTGAAATGAAAAAAAGGTTAATTTTATTAAAATAATTGATCGAATTAAAGAGAAAATATTTATCTTACAGCTGATAAATAAATTCTGCTTTTACTAACAATCGGTCAATCGAATGGAAGAAAATAAATTCTATCTGCCTCTCGACGAAAAAAAAATGCTTTTTTATTATATTAATAATTAAGGGTAATCTCGAAGTGCGTAACATTCTTTCTGCATATTTGCAGATTGAAATTCTTGTTTTGTAACTAAATGCTACGGTTGAGCCTCGAAAACAATGTAAATCGAATAAATAAAGAATTCGTCAAAGTCTCTGAGGAATTTGGAACACGTCAACTCATCCTTTGGATCAATGCCACGATTGTTTCGTAATTATAGATTTCTCGCAGTGCACTAATAATTTATTAGAAAAACAAACCACAGTTCTTTCTCTCTCGCGCAGGTTCGCTTGGCTGAGGGAAAAGGTGGAAAGCGAACTCGCTGGATCGTAAAAAGCACTGAACCATAAGGGAGGAACGTTAAAAAAGAAAAGATGAAGTGATAATTAAAAAGAGTCATAAATGTTGCTGTGGAGAAGTTGATGACAGTTTTCTCTTTTAGATCACTTTTTATATATCCGAACCCTAATAAAACACGAATGTAACAGGAAGCAGCGTTTATCCTCGCGTAAATTTCTGTGTTTCTACACTTGGCGAAAATTTTAATCGATGGCGTTTTTCTTATCCACGTCTTCCCTAATTGCTCAGTAATAAGGAAGTAAGAACCAAGTCGAGACACTTTATTACCCGCAATATTGTTTCTCATAAATGCTCAAGGTTTACGCGAAAAAAGAAATTTTTGTCTCGCGTCTCCTCAAAGCATATCTACGTCACGAGATCTCTGATATCTATTTGAAAACAGTGGTAGCTGTTTAACAGCTGAGGAATAGTTCGTGCTTAATTTTATTTTCCATTTTGACCGAGATTCGAAGATAATTTTAACGCCTTGACATTTTGTGTATTTCTATTCTCAACCTTTGGCTTGGAATATATATGTTTCTGGATTTAGGTTATTCTATTGTATCAACTTTTCATTTTTCCTAATAATATCTTTTGTCATCAATGTTAGCATTTATTTTACTTGAATTTCTGGTTCTAAAAAAATAAAATTTTTCGACGTTTTTGAGGAATTTATAAATAATAAAAAAAATCCCATAAATTTGGTTAAAAATTTAATTTTGTTGATTTTTTACTCTAAGAATTAAAACAAAAACGAAGAGTTTTTTATGCCAAGGGTTAAATTCCAAGCAAAGTTTGTTTCTCATTCCAAGAAATACAATAAAAACGATATATTTCTTTACAGTTTCAATTTTTTTTTTTCAAATTCCAATTGATACGTGAGTTGCTACTGATTTTATGTACGTTCAACAGCTTGCACCACGTGCAATTATTCAGCCGGTGATAATCATACCCGAATCTTTTGGAAATTTTTGTTGTTGCAAAGATCATCCCCCCTTACATAATTTATGACAGACTCGTTAGTACCTACGTATACAAACACTCCTCTTCCTGAATTTCGCTTCGAAATATAATTTACTAATGCACTCCCCAAAGCTGTGCATTAATCGGATGGGAATTGAAAAGAACCGGTAAAATTAGAGCACGAGCATAATAACAACAACATGAAATGATAATAACCCTTGGATGTTGACTCGCAATCGCGGGTGTATTAGTCGATTTTCAGATGTATATTAGATTTCACAGCCGCGTATGTCATTTCGTGATTGCACTCGCGTGTCTTTAAATGGCAATGTTGAGTGAAAGGCAGCATGAGCTAGTTAGCGAAAAAAAAAAAAAAATAGAAAAACAAAAAAAAACACCGGAGATTTGTAATTTTTTTTCCGTCCCTCGACGTATTACTAAAATAAATTGAAATCTAGGAAGCGAGATATAATGTGATAAATGCAAAATGTGCCCATTAAGAATTCCTCTGCATCCGTTTCTCGAGATTACCTTCTTTTATTACGTAAAGTAGTGTCTCATTTGTTTTTCTTAAGGTAGGTAGCGTATTTTTCAGCGAACCGTTAAAGAGTCTATAAAAATTGTTACGCTACAAATAAAACAATGGACGGGAACTTATATTTCCTGAAAGAGCAAGCAAGACTTGTGGAGGGGAAAAATTCCGCGATTCTTTGAATAAAGGATACCTCTGGGTATTTAAGGGATGAAAGTAGTACGTTCAAACTAAACGTTTGCATAGCTCAGTCCCACGAGAGACTCTAAGTAATATTCCGGCTTTTCCATCTTTTTTAAATTGAAATACATATTTCAGTATTTTATATTTCAAATTTCCAGTCTTTCGTTATTACCGAGAGAACGGGATTTTTTTTTTTTTCGCAGCCTCGTCCGATCGGTCTGGTTTATGCTTCGCAGTGAAACGTAATGGTACTAAGGTTCCCGAAAAAAAAGAGGAAAAAAAAAGGGGAGCTCGAAGTTACAAGGCACAGGGTATTCATTAAAGCGAGTACAATATGCTTAGCCGAAAAATTGACGTTATCAGTCAGGAGCGATTTTCGGGTCAGGTAACGCTAGTGATTTATTAGTTCGTGTTTATTGCAGCCGGCGCGAGGGCAATCGATTTTCTCGCTGTTTGGTTACTTTTACGTCTACGAAAGGTGTTTTAACCTGTTCCAGTTACAGAGAAACTTCACCTTTCTGTAGCAAAAAACGTAGCATTCTTATAAAAAATGTTTTTGAATTCATTAGGACTTACAGGACATCGAGAATTTTCACTTTATAATTATAATTATTGTAAAATAAAATATAAAATTCGAAATTATTGCAATTCCCAAGGAAAAATTGTAATGTATCGATATAGAATAAATTAATTTTATAGAATGGTTTTGAGAATTATAATAAATGCTGAAGTTCGATGTATGTATTTCTTCTGTTACTTATAATGAATTTTTGTTTACCAAAATTTCATTATTTTCATATTTATTATAATTATGAAATATTATATGTTAATAAACGCAGAAAGGGGTTTTATAGAATTGATACTTCAATAATTCCTTCAGAGGGTGCTGTAGCGAACAAAATGTAATATCGCAATTTTTATTTCAACAATTCACAATTGTTGTATTACAGTTATTGTAGAAATTCTAAACCGAAGAGACTCGAATTGCATAATTTTTAATTATAACGATCACCTGGTGGATAAATGAGCTTCGTGAAAGGTAAAATGTATTTCAATAATACCTTTCCGCGATATAAAAGGTACATTGTTGGGAGGCATTCTATGATTTTAATTATACATTTTGTTTTGTCGATTAAAAGGAAATACACACTGCCTGGTGCGTATACTCGAGTCGCATCAGTGGTAGTACAATGAAGTGCAATTAAAAAAGCGGATTCATTGGAAACAAGGAAATTTTATCTTCATGTTCTTTATATTAGAAAATAATCCCTTCGGTAGCGACAGAATTAATTGTGGAGCTTGGAATTATCGGAAGTTATTATCCAACATTAGACGTAAAATTATATTATAATTATTATAATGTTATAATTATTAACCTAATAGCGTAGCTGCGTGGGGACTGATCGAATAATATTCGAACTATATGTAGAAATGTAATGCACGATAATTATTAAACTCCGCGCGTATTATCCAGCATTAATAGTACCGAAAAGCTATTAGAACTGTAATTACATTTGTTGAATAATCAAAATTAATCGAACGATTTGTTACCAACTGCTTGATTCAATTGCCAATATTGCTTATTATTATATGTCCGATTTCATTCGTATAGCTTCATCAGCATTATCACTGAACGCTGCAGCGAGATTTTTCGCAGAAAAACATCGAACGGCATTTGCTCGAACCCAGTTAACGCTCAAGTTGCTTTGACGTCCTGCAATTATATAAAACGATAATACGATTTGATTTCGAAAATTCTGTGATTTCTCCGAATGAAAAATCGCGTCGGATTTTGTATCGCAATGGTGGCTTTGCATCACAACAGCGAAGTCTGGCGAGGGAGGGTCAGATAAGAATAATCTGGCCAGAAAGAACCGCGATATTTATTTACTAATATTAATAAAAAAAGAAATAGCGAAGGCGCGAAATTCGTCAATGTCGACTTACGTCTGATTTCGGCAGTTTTATCATCATTTCTTGGTACAGTAGAAGCTCTCTTCGGGGGTTCTCCTACCGCGTAGGCATTACCCTACTTTAGTACTCTTACTTTTGCTCTTCCCGACACTCTCTAATACGAAAAGTGCATTTCTTAGTGAATCTTTTCTACATTTATGCTAATTCGTGGTATGACCACCACACAGAGATTCTACTGTATAATTTGCAGATAAATTATTTTCTCCTTCAGTTCTCTGTTTTTTTTTCTCGAGGTTTTCTTGTCTCGAAAAAATATTTTTTCACCCGAAACATTTTAGTGACGTCACGAGAAAAAATAGAAAGCGCCAAGAGAATAAAATTGAATGAAAATTGCAACCGAATGAAAATGAAATTCAGCAGGAAAAATAATGTACTGCAGAAATTTGCAACGAAAACAAAAAATGCAAGTATTTGAATTTGATTTCGTTAATGAGATTCGAAATTCTCTTATTTATCGGAAGGAAGATAAATATAGCGTGTCAACGGGTACCATCAATGTAATTTACATCGAGGTTGCCGATACCAGAAGATGTCCGTCGAGAAAATCATTGCTCGCAAGAAAAATTCCATTACCTACCCGAGATTCTAATTTTCCTCGATTCCGCATTGCATTTCCTGTAATTTCACCTTTGGAAGGACTCAAAGTTGCAGTATGTTGCTACCCTGAAAAATAATAATAATTCTAAAATATAGTAAAAGTAATTCTAACACATCTACATTTTTTTCTCAGACCCAAACACTTCTAACCCGTTTATTACGTATCCTAGCGCAAGATCAAATACCGTATTGACGTTACTATGCAGTTAGTGCACATCCGGAAACTGGAGCACTCGAGATGAAATATTAATAAGCCCGCCATATATCCGTGCGTTATCTCCGCTACCACCTATTTCTGACTCAAGCTGGTGAAATATTCCTAAGGTGAACCCAACCCACACAAACACGTAGGATCTCGTTGACCGCGTCCTTCCGGGTCAGTCATTGACTGGTGACTCGAGCAGAAGCTCCGGAAGGGACCACAAGGGTTCCACTTTTACGTTTACATATATATTGAAAATTATTGGAAGGACTATTAAAAGTTATCGGCTGGGTGTATAAAAACAGGGGATGACCGACGTTTGGGACGTAAAATTCGTGGCACACGCTGTGACGTCATATCGTACCATCTTTACATTTCCTTACGCGTGTTCCAACAACTTTCGGGAGCAACTGCGTTCACGCACATATGTGTACACGGCAGGTTATGAAACAGAGGGTTGCGGGAAGATGGCATATGTGTGCTTTATACCCGGATATATACACACATATACACGTTTTTCACCCTCCCGTCGAATGTTTCCTTTTACTGCTTACACTTTCCCCAGTGTCGTTGCTTCCTTATGTCGGAGGCTTTGCGTGCTTCGCATATTTAGCCGCCCTTTACATTGTTGTACGCTGGCTTTCGGTGCTCCTACACGACTATCCCCGGCTCGAGGAATTTACTACAGGCATTTTCGAAGCCGTAGGTACACCTGCAGTAACTACAAATCTGTTGCTGCTTCTACGTGTCCCTTTTTCAATATCGTCAGGAGCCTCCGCCTTTATCCGAACGTCGGATATGGGTCCCATCGGGATGCGGAGCGTCGCCCAGAGGGGAGAATAAATAACGACCCGTTTCTCCAAAATTAAAGAAGTTTTTCTAATTTAGATTAAAACAGCCACACGACAAGAGTTTACCCCATTAAAGCCAGCGATATGTCTCGAAATAACACGGCGTTTTGTGTGACGAGTAACAGCACAATAAGGGGAAACCGTTTCCCTTCGTGTCCCTCGGGATTGGGCTGATTAAGAACTTCAATTTCCAGGCGGAAGAGAACTCCGAAACGCGGATCATGGAATTTTTGTAATGTCGTAGGCTTCCTTCATTGGTACAGCGATTTTTTTTTAAACCTCAAGTGGGATTATAGGGTCAAGGTCACATTAATCGCTAACGAATGTTTACTTTCATCTATTTTTATGAGGAGACTTTGTATTAAATTTATGTTTTTTAAAAAACAATAAACTTTCACTTGCCATAAATTTGAAAAAGAAATTGGGGCAACTGTAGACCTCGTACACCCACTCAGGATTTTAAAAAAATTGGTCCCATATTTTTGGGTGATTTCGTCCAAAGGAATTTACGGTTATTTTTTTAAATAATACATATTCGGTTAAATGAAGAGTTCTCACAGACTACCGAAGAGCGTCTCAAGCATGTGTCCAACTTTTGATGAGATCGAGAGAGACGCCGACGCCTATTTGAAACTGGGGCAGCTCCTTTGGTACCGTATGGCACAAAGGAATGTAAATACAAAGACTCGCGAAATTACTTATTGATTTATGAGATAGGTTTAAAACGTATTAAGTTTCCTTCAAGATCAACAAATATAAAGAATTACGTGAATTTAGTGGTAGCTCTATGACGTGTAAAATAAATGCTCCATCCCATTTAAAACGCGTCTGAGGTTGTCTTTAAGACGTAGGTAACGCTTTTACAAAGCGGGTTATGTACTTGTAGAAAGGAGCAGTTGACACGAAGTTGCGGAGGCTAAGTTTGAGGAGACTATATTCTTCCAAGTATTACATGTTACAAAAAAGTGATTCAGACGGAGGGAGGAAATTAAATCCACCTCTAATATAGCTCTAGTCATTTAGGACAAGAAAGATAGGGGTAGCAAGGGATGGGTGGATAAAAGAAGGGAGAGAGAGAGAGAGAAGGCAAAAGGGTGAGGCAGAGGGAAGCCTCACAATATATCCCATCTTACATGGTCACTTTCACCTGAAGGCTTATTGTTAGTTATTAAAACCGTTGGTATAGAAATATTTCAGCACCATTTTTTCTTAATTCGTATTCTCCCTTTGATGCACTCGCGGACAAAGATGAAGAAACAAATGACGCAGCTGCCACATTTTCGGATATAAATATATATAAATAAAACAAAATAAAATAATTGTGTCATGATAAAAATGCACGCATCTGTTGCAACAATATAATATAACAGGACACGTGTTTTTTAATATTCACATAACCCAAAATCTGAAAGTATCTGCGTTGGGGGATACGCTTTATTGTCCGCCGGAAGTCAACAAAAATGCAACCCAGTGAATAACGAAACTAAAATAGTGCAATCATAGGGAGGAAAGAATGATAGCGGAAAGTTTTCAATGACGTTGCTCTTATTTTGGTCCAACCGATGAGGAAGAGCGAGAGGATACGCTTCCAGCGGGATCTCCTTGACACCTGGAAGCTGGCCAAAGTTCGGTCCAACGCAGGGCGTCGACCCTATGCCGTCGGCAGACTTTGAAAATTATTACCCTGACACGTCAGCATTCGTGGATGTTTGTTTTCCACCGTATAACGGATATATTTGTCTTACTTTGCAGAGGTTTGCTGTTAAATGTACAAAATGCTCGGGTTCCGAGCAAACAGAGACCCAAAATCTGACAAATTGGTCAATGGTATTCGAAGCAGGGCTTTCGGGCTGTTTCAATAATTATCACTTATTTGAATATGACCAAACCAATTACAGAAACAACAGCGTTGAAACGTAACTGTGGAATTGTCGGCGCGGGAAGCCCAAATAGCTACTTAAGGAAGAATATTAAACGTGAAACAAAAGCGGTGGCGAAAAACACTAACCGTTTCTTTTTGTCTTTCACTTAAACACGAAAGGAGATGAAAAAAAAAAAATAATTTCTATTCACTCTGAATCTGAACGGTGACCTGATTTTTGAGACAATGGGAAGCAATCCTCCGAAGGATAATAGGATGACAGATCCGTGCTATCGTTTATCTTCGTGAATGTGATATCGACTTCTGCTGTTATCTCTCGCTGCTGTTTATACTCCGAAAGCACCGAAATGTGTTTGAATTCACATATAATTGTCCCGATGGACATATCATCCCTCCCAGTGACAATGCAGAGCATCCATTCGGTTTGATTTTCCGAACACAATGTTGCCCACAGTCGAGGAACCGTCGTCATGGGAAGGATACGTGGATGAAATATTATATGTAATATAAGAGTTTGAAGGTCCTTCGAATCCGATTACTTCGGTTGGCTTAAGCGGATTTCGCGAAACTTTCGCTCCGCTTCTGCTTGGATACTCGCCGGGCTCGTAAATGAAAACATTGGCGTTTTGTCCGACCGTGAAGACGTGAGAGTCTTCGAGCCACTGGGTTTTCAGTTTCCTCGATTCGGCGGGAGATTGGGAAGATAAAGAACAAGGGAACCACAAATCGATAACACGTTTAACGAAATGCAGGACTTCGGGAACGCACGCCCACGATTCTCGGCACATCTGGGCGTATCGCGACCGAGGCGAGATGAAATCGTAATTTTCGTTGTCTCGTTTCAATTATCGGCTAATCAAAGCGTTTCGAATTAATAGTTCATGCCACAAACCGTCCAACAGAATTTCATGTGTCTGCGAGCTCCCTCTCATGCGATATCCTCTCCACTTCTATCTTCCCTATTCAAATTAACATCAGTTATCTGGGATACTATTACTCATCGTTCAATTGTCCCGGATGTGTGTCAATAATTTGTAGCAATAGAAGCTCTCTGCCTCTAGATTTTTAATGCCATCGGGTTGAAACCGGTTGACCTGTTTTGACGTTGTTCCAGATACATTCCTTCGTGTTTTTTTTTGGATTAAGCTGTCACGTCGTTATAAACTTATTAGTAACACACGAACTCAAATTAACAGAGAAAAATTTAAGTTTCTTCAAAGTTTTAGTGACCTCAATCACTTTTACTACATTTTAAGGAAATTAATGAATCACTGACTAATAAATTAATGACACGAAATGAAAATAAATGAATACAAATGACAGGAAATTAAAAGTCGTGTCCTATTTTCTAGAAATAAATGAAAAACTATATTATAAATTATTACCTTTGAAATTTTCATATGAAATCTCATAAATTGGAAAATTTTTTATAACGTTTATTATAATTTACACAATGATAATTTCTTTATCGAATTTATTTCTATTTTCTTCGGAAGCTTCGAAACGCGAGAAAATTGGTTATTGTAATTTTTTAACTTGCAAAACAATAATCATTGTCTCGCATTTTCATGTTTTTACACTGTTTAATTTAGTTTTTGACAATCTCAATCCTATTTGGCTAATTGCCATTTTCTTCCATTTTTCCTTCAGTGACATATTTACTACCGGTGAGTCATCCTAGATACCAACACTGTTACATTAGCGATTTTTTTTCTCGTCTATTTGAATTACTTAATTAAACGCGACACTCGGTGAGCTTTTAAATTCCAGATTCCCATCTTCTCCCAACCCTTCTATTAATAGTTATATAACAAAAGCGATCATGTTATAACGATTATTGCGAAAAAATTAAAATTATAACGAAATTGTAAGACCGAAGGTTACATGACGTTGACACCCGATAGAGGATTTCACCAATTTACGGTTTCATTAAAAGCATCTTTCCTTTTTCATTTCAGGCTGAATTACGTAATGGCCGGATTAACACCCGTGTGGTATCATGCGACGAATATCGCATTACACGCAGCAGCGTGTGTCTTGGTGACGAGGGTGAGCCTAGCAGTGGCATCTCTGCGTCCAGGATTCGCAGCGCTCACTGGATTACTCTTTGCTGCGCATCCGGTGCACACAGAAGCGGTGAGTACGTCTAGGAATGATTGTCACGAGTGTCGAGAAACAAAGAGAGGATTAATCCCACGCAATGGCAGCAACAATCGGGGCTGCGCGTTAGTTAATTATATGCAACGACGCTAACCGCACGTAGTAGTCACGGCCTTCCCTTCGTTGTACATGCAAAAGTGATGCCTGTATACTTCTGCACGAGGGCACAATGTGCCAGTGATTACACAGGATTACGAGGCATCCGCCTGACGTCGAAACCGCGACAAAGCCCTCTGCTGGCATCTGCCTCACTCGAGATAGAGCTTTTCCGCGACAATTGGGACGCGCCAACACTTGAATCCGTCTGTCAGTCAGCCTAACAAGAAGCGATGCTGAATACGGGAATTATTAGACCCGGCGGAACAATAAGCGGGTATAATTAATTAGGTAGTCGTTTAATTAATTACTATTGCGCTCCACCAACAGAAGGAGGCGCAGGGGGTGGGAGGGGTGGTTCATAAAAGTCGGTGTAGAAGAGAATTCTAAAAAATGGATACGCGCTTGCAACCGCATTCATCTTTTTCCTGCTGCTCATTCAATTTTTGCCGCTTTCCTGGAACGCTGTCTAAAATAATGTTGTTTATATATTTATTATATTGTGTATACAATAAATAACATTTCCATTTTTCATTCGAATTTTACGAGTGCGAAATTTTAATTTTGAATATTTTTTCGTATTTCTAATTATCTCGCTGTCACAGAAGACACGAATTGTACCGTCACCGAGGAATGGGGCGAAACGTGTCTACTCTTTTCCCTCTTTTCCAACCCCCACTCGAAATATTGGAACCAACCGTGGACCCCAAACTGGGACCCCATCCCTACTTCCTATACCATTGGAACTCCGTAGCGAAGAGTGGGATCCCCTCAGCGCGTTTCGCTTTCTCGTTTCATTCCAATCCTCGGTGAACTAATTCGCACTATCGGACCCCAAGAAGTTCCACTTCAAAAGAGAGATTGTCGGGGGTTGGTTGCATAGCCACGACACAGCGGAGTGTCGAAGTCATGCAGCGTTGGGGATGTGTTACACGTTTCGCATCGTGTACTCGAGCGGTTCTGTTGGCACATCGTTGCTCATGCCAATGCTGTGACGTCGTGTTCTATGTGTAGAATCAATTTACACTAAAATGCTGCTGTTTACCAAAATGATCAACCGATGAAAGCAGCTGAAAGGAAACGTGGGCTGATTAAGTACTTGAGGAATCCAGAGCGAGGGAGATTCCCGTTGTATGGTTGTTGAGCAAGAGTAAACCTTGTAGAACAAAGGATATGTCGGGTAGATATAAGCGATACATACATATATACAGATATCAGCTGTATATATAGGTATAGACAGCAGACTTCACCTGGCTCTAAAGCTCCCTCGCTCGCGTTACATCCATCGAGGCAAATGCGTTATATGTATTAGACCGTTTCTGTCGATCGATCAACGTCCGAGAAACTTGACCGTCCGATACTTGATGAATGAGGCATCGGAGAATTCCGAGAACTCCTGGAAGTATATCTTTCAACAGCGTATTTTAATTTCGTCCCGCGGATTCCCTGGGATACATCGTCCCGCGTGCCGATTCCCGAGCATTTTAATAATAATCGAATCCACGGGCACCGTCCAAAGTTTATCCCAGATTAATCCAATTTATTTTTCAGCCGTTTCTTTTGATAGGAATACTCGAGACTGGTCTAGTAGAAGCTGAAGGGTCGCGCAGAAGTTATATAACAAGCTTGCCTGCAATCAAAGTCGAGTGGCTGAGTACAGAAAGTGACATGGATGTGGTGTAGTTAAAGGACGGTTGAGAAGGTTCTTTTCTGCTTTGCTCCGTACCACTTGCCTAAAGGGTTTTGTAATATCAACCTTCCGCAATGACTGACAGCAGCCATACTTTCTCCCGCTCTCCCTTTTCATCCCTTCTTTCATAGGCGTTACAGATTGACGATAAACACGAGCTATTAAGCAGCTTCGATCGATGCTTCATTTAACCCCTTTCGTTCGGGCTAAGGCTGCACCACAGGACCATCGAATTGCCCCATTTTCTACCCCAATGCCTTGCATTGCGAAAACACTTTCCACCTATTCTAAAACCATTAATATTCAACCCCTGGAGGATGGCCTAATGTTGCCTTGTTCCTTTACAAAAGCTAATTTAAACTTTAAATTGAAGGATCGAAACCGGGCATATTTTTTGCGTGATTATGGAAATCAATCAGTGGGTGGCGAATTGGGGGTTTCGCTCCGTGTGTTGATCTTTCCTTTTTATGTATCCGTTTTTTTTGAGCGGGGGGAAAATTGAAAAAGGAGATTGTTGGTTCGAGAGGGGAGCTTTTTCAGCGCCACTTTTTTTTATTTTCTTTCGCTTCGATATCGCCGCAAAAACACTTGAGTTATTCGATAACATCTCACAGTCAGCTTCTGGTTTTCCATTTTACTTATACGCGTTTCCCTCCTTCGTTTACCCTTCTCGTGGCATCGGTCGACTGATGTTGGGTAAAATTGCATGTGCTCATCGTTTTTGTAACGCACTATCTTTCACCAAAAGTTAGAAAAGTATATTTTCTTCTCGATCTTAATCCTAGATTACGATCCTTCACTGTCAATTGCGTATTTTATATTTTTATTTTGTTTTTTATTACATTTTTTTATTATATCGAGAACCACGGTTGGGAGATGTGATGCTAAGACAAATTACAATTTTTGTTGAAACATTTTTTGAGAGGAAATAAAATAAAATAATAGAATTCAGAGAAGTAGTTGTAGCCACGCGTGTCCAAAAGAGAAGGACGAAGCCTCGAGAGTTATTGGAAGTCCATAAAATGTTAATGGAGCGAAGAGGGTAGTAAGATTATCGTTTTCTTTTACGTCTTCTTCTTCTTCTTCTTCTTTGAGAGTAAGTCTTCGCAAATTAATTTCTAAGTTTTCGGGATTCTCGAAAACCTACAATTGAAAAAAAAAAATTGGATTCTCATTAAAAGCGATTTTTGAGGTTTTCTACTTCCTACAAAATTTTGGTTTATTGCATTTAGTGAAATTGGTATTTCTCGGAAAAGAGGCCTTTCTTTGTTCCGAAGTATTTTATAGAATTCTTTTATATGTAATTCTATCACTTACTATGTATTTTATACTTGTAAAATTACCGAAGTCGTAAGGAAGTTCGATAAGAAGCAGGAACGAAGTTACAACGGGTGATAAATTATTTATAGAAAATTGCGGTGGTGAAAAGTAATAAACGTAAGATGTGAAGTGTACCTCAATTTCCGCGATTGGCGAGCGAAAAAAAATACAGAAGCGAAGAAAAATGTGACAGGCGAAGTGCAACGGGCTCGTAAACGCCCGTTCGTGCGGCCTCTCTGGAGACGTAGATCTTTCTAGGATGCGGTGACGTTCGAAATCAAACCGTTTTCCCTCGTCTATTCTTCCAATCCCTCTAGTTCGATGCCTCACATGAAGCAACTATAAAAAAAAAAGAGAAAAAGAAAGGAGAAGAGTCAATGCGAGTAGTCCGTGCAAGTATTTGTGTGACGTATAAAAGTACCAGAAACTTTTTTTACTCGACTTTTTAGAGTTCCTTTTCGCGAAAATTTCCTTTTCTTTTATTTTCTTGCCTTCATTGTTTTCCCGAGGAAGCTTAATTTCGAGAGCGCAATAAAATTTCCACGTTGATTGTGTCTTTTATTTCTACTGTCTTACTTTTGAAGTAACAAGAGAGCTGTAAAAAAAAAAGAATAGGAGTCAACTTGACGGATAGTCACGGTCATAATCAACTTTGACCAATTTTATAATAGAAGGTGTCGAAGCTTTTAGCGAATTGGAGTGGAATAAATGATTTTTCTCAGAGGGGCGCAAAAAAATGGCCTGATATAAAAATTAAAATTGATTTGTTTCACTTGAATATGTTTAATTCGTTTTCTTTAGGTGAAATAAATAGTATTCTAAAATTTTATGATCATTGTCTTTACGATTCGAGGAAATATTTTGATCCAGATTTTTTTTAAAATCAGATTTTTTTTTAAGAAACCGAAAAAATATAAATTTATTATTTTTTATGTCTTGATTGTTGCAAGAAATCTGTAATTATCGTGGTAACAATTGCCATTCGATAGGCCAATTTTATTCTTTATAGAAAATTGGGAAAATGCAATATAATTTTGAGTTACAGAAGAATGCAAATTTTTTCAGCAAAATTTTCAATATAATCTATAAATATCTAAGCCCTGAATATATAAATCCTGTTTTAGAGGAATTTTATAGGAACCCACAAAGCGTTTTGTTCATTTCGGAACACCTCTAACCAAACTGAAACAATTTTATCTTCCCGATAATAATGTATCGCTTAATCATACTGCGAGGTATAAGTTTTCTATTCATCTTGTCTTCGAGCAAAGTGGCATCGGAGAATGGGACGAGAAGGGAAGAAAATAGGTAGAAGATGTGGTAATGGAGATGATAGGGTGACGATGGAATTATAAGAGCTTCTCTTCGCTGAACTTCTCTCGGGGAAATTTGAGGGGATAAGAAATATCGAGTTTATTCCTGCTTACTTAAATCTGCAATAAATAAGTCTAACTCTGATGCGAAAACTTTTATCTGTCAATAATTTCACAATCAAGGTAGATACGCGCGAAAACGCGCTAAGAAGTGCCTCTAATCGAGAGGAAACAAACGATTAACAGAGAATTCATCTTAAACGAACGATACATTTTTCGCTAAGACGCAGAAATCTTTTAAGTCCAGATGAATATATACTTACAGAATTAAGTCCCGCTAAATATTTGTCGGTAAAAAAGCTCGTTGACTGTGATAAGCTTCTGTTCATCGCTCGAAGCTTAATGACAAACACCTTGCGGGGAATTAATAAAAGCTCAGGATCCACGCGAGGTAAGCCGGTAAGCCGATACTTGATGCAACTTTCGATTTCATTCGCTTAAATAAATTGCAAGAATCCCCGGCATGGATTTATTGGAACAGGGAGGCGTGTGCGAAAGGCACGACTGGGTTGTACGAGCATGTTTAAATATTGAGAGAATATTCCGAGATCGGGGGAAACGAACGCTCGGTACGTATGCGAAGCCTCAAGATATTATTCTGAGATACGTATTTCTGTGAAATCATTCGGAAAATCAGAGACGTGTCTCATCCATCTGTGGAGCGTTATGCCACGAGGGAGGCACTGTGTGCTTTCAAGTACACAGCCTGTCATCTGACGCTTCGTATCGCACCAGTCTCTGGAAACTGGTGAAGCGTGACTGGGGGTGCGGTGGGATAATTGTCGTTGATAAGGGTAATGGGTACGGGAATGATGCTTAGTAAATTAACGGAAGCTTACTGCGACTGACGTCTATTATTCAAGAATTTCTTTCAGGATTATGTTTCGTGAATCCACCTCGAAAGCTCGGCTGTTGAGATTTTTCTTTGGGATGGGGAAGGAATGTTGTTTATTTAAATACACCCTTTGAGACGTAGTCACCAAAGACGTTTGTTATTATTAACATATAATAATAATCGTAATGATATTAATAATAGCAATAACGAGGATCATTTATTGAAGCAGTTCGGGTCACGACTGCCCTCAAATTCGAATATTATAAATCCAGACAGTTTTGAAACATTGATACAAGAGAAGTCATCTCCAATTTATTTATTTATTTTTTTCAAAATTTAGAAATTTATTATAATTTAGTCTGTTATTGTGGCAAATACAATAGGCGACACTGGAAAATTTGTTTCCGTTACATAGCGAAAAAGCAGTATATTGTTATCAACCCCCGATATATTTGATAGTCTAGTAGCGAGGAATTTATATTTCGTCCTGTTTCCGTTTCACTGACAAAAGTAGCGAGATAATATTTTACGATTTATCAACTATTTATGTTGCCAGAAAAGTTTAGGTGACACGTTGGTAAAATTCATTTTGGTATCTTTCACATCACGCATGCAATTAAATGTTGGTACTCTAAGGTAAACAATTATAATTCTCGCATGAAATATATCCCCCGCGTATGCGAGTGTATATATTTCAAATGAAATGCACATAAAATGCGAGCCAAAAGCTGTTTGTTCTACAATCTAGTGAACGCTACTGCTGGTAAAAGATATGGTTTTCGGAAATGTTTGAAAACATTTCGTGTTTGTATTTTAGGATTTATTGTTATTAAAAGTAACGCAGTTTTTCGTTTTGTACTAACATACGACGTATTTACGGACCCAGTTCTCGGGATTTTGTTAATTATGCAGAATCAGCTTTGCGGACCTCCGTTCGCAAGGGCTTAAAACCAAGGAAAGAGTCTATTTATAAGAGTATTCGGGCGGCTATTTGCCGATACTCGTCCAATAAAGCACTGAATACGAATTATTTGTTCAATTTTTGAGTATTTTCATTTTAATAGTTCAGTAAAATAATATATCAAATATAAACGGCCTCTTGTAAATTTTGAGAAGAGAATCGAAATTGGAAAATTATTATAATCAATATTCTTTGAATTATCCAGTTTCAATCTTGAAAATAAATAAATTACGAATGATCGAATCTCTGCTGTTTTAATAAACGTCTAATAAATAATTCAGATAAAATTTGAAAAATCTTTGGGAATTATAAAACCAGAATTGAATTTAGAAAATTCTTTTAATAAGAATTCCAATAACTGGTTCCAAATTTCAAAATTAATAAATTGCAAAAGATTCACTTTCTCCTATTCCAATAAATACTTAATTTAGGATACAATAAAATTATTAATCAAAATTATTCGTTCTTTGGTGACTTCAAATAGTTGTTATTAAAATGAAATTTATTTTCATAGGTCAGCTCCATTCGACCGAGCGAACTCGTATGATTCAATCGCTTTCGTTCAGCTTTGTGGGGCTAAATCAACCTAAATGCGGTTGAACGAATGGGGTTATCACAGCTGGGCGTACCACCGGAAGCTCAATAGTTTGCACTGGACCTCTTTTTTTTTTTAGGGGCGTCATTTTTTTCGTGGTTTCGCAATCTTCCAGGCTTAGACGCCGAATAAATGTTGTTAAAAATTCCTCTTTTACGCGAAAGAGTAGAAAGCTAACGACGTGTTTCTCGCGCGAATTCGAATTTCTCCTACGGATTAAGCAACCTCGGGAAAGAGTATGACTCTGGAGTTAACAGCGCGAGTTTAAAGTGATTTACTATATCTGTGATTTATGATAGGAAGCTGAAAGTTTCTCGACTCTCTCGGCGACGAGGCGGAAAGAATTAACGCCTTGGCGAGGCACAATGGACAGAGTCGTGGTGGGTAGTTAAAATGTCGAATCTTCGGAGAGTTCCTCGGTTTCATTTTTCTGCGAATTCGAGGAAGTTCGAAATTTCGCAAAACTCGCCCTATTGATAAATTATTTGAATCATCTTAAATAGTTTCTGCCATTTTTTTTATTTCAATTTTTGTTTCGCCGTTTCTTTTCAAGCTCCTCCTTCAATGAGGAGATCAATAAAGGGAAGATAAAAGTAAGGAAATTCACTGCACGATTCACGAAGTCTTGACGATTCAAAGTGAGGAAAAGGTAACGTCGTTTTTCAAAGGCAAAACTTTTTCTCCTTTTCCGTGCGATCCGCTTTGACTTAGATGGCGAAGATGATGTTTTCAGTGGCATGGTACGAAGAATTCTTAACGCCTGAAAAATAAAGGAGACCAAGTCGATATAAAAAGTTGTTGATTTTCAGGAGACAGGGAAAGCAGCTTACGGAATTAATTCGAACACCTTTTTTTTCGTCGCCACCCCTGTCGTGATTTCGCTGCAAGGAGGGACTCCCTTTCTTCGACGGTATCGAAACCGGATGCGAGCAGTATCAGTGTTCTATAGGGATCGTTGATTGCACGATTCATAAATGCAATGTTACGGACTCTTACTTCCGGTAGGGAAGCAAAAGGGATATCTCGTTATTCGAGTATGTACTTCGATATCGTTCCCGGATTGTACGATACAGGAGTATTTTTTTTTTACTGGAAGCTTTCGTTATCGTCTTCACGCTTCTCTAACTTTTTCAATTCCATAATGAAGGTATTGACGTTTAAGGGCTTTCGCCACCCTTACGGGGCTTTGCGATGGAAACGCCATGATTTTCAAGCCCTCGCAATATTTTTGACGCCAAAGAAATTCCATGCATTTGTCAATAGACGATTTTCTGTTCTCGAAAGCAACACAACCGAGGCAAAAACATGGCAAGGCTTGCTCTGTCTTCTTATCTGTACCTCCAGTGGTAGCAGACTTTTTTTGGATGAACTCTCTCATATTATTCGCGCACTCTCGAGGAAAGGCGAGGAAAGATGGATATATCCCATAAGAACAGCAGAGGAAAGATTGCGCCTGTACCATGAGAATAGACGGATACGAAATGGGTGTTAGCGCGGAAAATTTTAGTCGGTGAAACTCGTAATCACTTTATATCGCTGGAGAACCGTGCAAATGTTTGACTTGTTGTTAATGCACTGCTTTTGAAAATCCAGGAATCGTATCGATGGTTCAAGGGTAGACCAGCTTTTGAAAATAAAATTATATCTCGGATTTTGGAATTAACAGAATTGGTATTACTCAGTTTTTGCTGATTTCGATTGGAATTAATTTTTGAAGCCACAGAAGGGCTCCGAAAAATTTAGTAAGTATTTAATTTGTTTTTCGACAGCAAGAGAAGCTGAATATAAAATTGTTCGAAAATTATGAATTTAGTATTTATTCGATTTAATAAAGATTATGGTGAAAAAATTGGAAAATTGTGGTTTCCCAGGGGTACAAAAAATTGGGTGACGGCTGAAACACCCCCTTTTAGTTAAGAAGCTCGGAAAGATAAGAGTCTAAGAGACAAAAGAATTGGGGAGAGATTACTGCAAGGGGAGCCTTCAATCGGGTCCCGTTTTTAAAGTTTAGCCCACTCTGCATTGGATAGGGGAAGAAAAATTGGGAAAGAGGTTAATCTCGTCAGATAGGGCGAGGTACGTAATTACTACCCTCACCCAGCTCCGAGATTTTAATGTAATTATTAATGGATTGGAATCCAAATATTGGCCGACACAGATTTATTGGTGCTTTAATCTTTGGAAGGAGGACGAGAACCTAATGATCCGGAATTTGGAATATCTCTGAGGACCTACATTAGAAATCTACGATTTTGGTATTTTAATTATTTGTTTTATTTTATTATAATTATTTCTAGTCACTTTCATCAAATTTCCGAACAATTTCTATACAATTTACAGATTTTTGTATGTAGAAAAATATGAAAGGGTGTTTAAAAATAAATCTTCACCCAGGGGCAAGGTTTACGGATTATTTAATATTTGTCGCGAACAATTCTTACAAATAAAATTGTACTTTCCCACAGAACATTTTCAAGTAATTCCTTTTTTTCTTCAAAAGAATCTCATTTGGCAGAAATGTAAATGCGGGAGGGCAATTATCCAGAACGAGGTTGAACCGAACGTTTAATTTGCGAGAGAACATTGCCAGTAGGCACAAGGCCGATGTCTAATTTCCTGATTTATGTTATTTAACACTTACATGTGTATTATATTAAGAGGGACTGTGATTAATCGTTCGGGAAAAGAAGGTGGCTTAAGAGCTCCGCTGACACTGGTTTACGGAGTCATAAAGTTCGCAAAAGGTTTCTCGTTCTCGAGGTACTGGAACGCTTATTTTCAAGACGTCGTGAAGTTTCGCACGAAGTTTTAGCGCTATAGCGGAGATTCCGCGGTCAAAAGTTGGGGTAATGGCGAGTGGAAAGGAGAGATCGAAGCAGCCTGTGGAAAACGCGATGACACGAACCGTCGACGCGCTCCTTTTGTCTTTCTTTCAGAAAATGTGTGACCGTAGAAGCTTTGCGAAGGTCCGACAGTAATTGAGGACAAATAAAAGAAAGACTATCGATAGTGATCGTCGTTGCTACACAGTCTTGCTCCCTTACGACCAGTTGGACGTTTCATTAACGGATATTGCCCACTACTAGGGAATAACCGAACATTTCTTCCTGCTACTACCACCAGCTCTATCTCCTGCTGCTACTGTTGCTACCACCGGTGCTCGCTTTTTCCTTTCTTTTGTGAGAAAATGTCTAAGATTATTAGGTTCCCAACAAAGAGGTATTCCAACATCTTCAACGTCTTTAAAGATTGTGGGAGAAAACGCCCGAGGACACTTGTGAAAAAGCTTTTTTATGGTGCTTTTTCTCTCAACTTAATATCGCGTTTAAATTAAGATTTATTATACGGAAATTGTTTTCTAATAGATCAAAGAGAGTGCTACCGCTTTCCTCTTCTTAACTTCTTTTAATTGTGCCACTTTCGAAAATGCGAAGGTGCGCCGTAACCTCGGAACAGTTTCAAAGCCACTCTGGGACGTTTTTGCAAATTTTGGGAAAATCCCATATTAAATTGCACTTGCGACGTAAAATTATGAAATTTACTAAAAAGGTAGTAGACATTAATTAAAATCTCATGGTTTAATCTAGTTTTCTAGTAAACGTTTGTGTTTATTTTTTCTGCGTATTATTTTTGTATGGAAATTAATAAACTTCAGAATTTTTTATTTTAACATGAGTCAGTTTTAATTATGTTCTCAACCGAGACGTGAATATATTAAAATTTTTATAGAAATACGTATAAATTTAATAATTTTGATCCCAAAGCTTTCTGGTATTCGACTTTCTGCGAAATTCAATTACCCTGTTTTTTATATTTATTATTGGAAACCCAGGTAGCCGGTATTAAATGCCGACACCAAACTGAAGATTGCGATTTTAGTATTCAAAATTAAAACGAAGGGATTTGATAAAATTATAAATGCGAGTCCGCAAAATTATTTCCAATTATTGGTTTCCAATATTTTTGAACAGTATTTAAGAGATAGTGTCACTTAAAGTCCAACATTCTTTATAAAAATATTATTTTTACCTTAATTTATACCGGAATCCATTTTCTGTAATCTTTTTTAGCATCTTTAGTAATTTACGTGTCACAAAGTAATTCGCATAATTCTTGGGAAAAAACGGAACGGGATTTTTCTTATTCGGGAAATATTTGCCTTGTAAACAAAAGTCTATTGTAAGCCCAGCCATTATGAATAAAATGGGATACTCTTGTCGGATGCACGTCTTTATACGATTCGCTCAGTGTTTACTGGAATTAAAACGGCTTTATTAAGAAACTTTAAAAGTATCGATTCTATTAATCCAGGTCATGCGAGAAGAGAGGCGGAATCGCAGCAACTATTACTGGCTTGGTGTTCATTAGAATCGATTAAAAAGTTGGAGAGATTTTCCCCCTTAATCAATGTAGATACCTCGTGCACTAATTTTAAAGTCCATTACTACTTTTTTTTTCTTCTTCTGGGGTAATGTTATACTGGCTTTCATTCACACGACAAAGACAATAATTACCCGCCGATCTTGAAACTCTCCCAGTATTGATCGGGGGCCGGTAATGTATGAATAATTAATGCCTTCTTCGTAGACTTTTTTCTCTCCACCATTCTGCCGTCCTTTGTAAATTGGCAGACATATTTTAGCCTCAGATATTGATAAAGTCTCGGAGTTTAATGTACCTCCTTTTATATCTTATACATTCGAGTTCCGTTTTACCCTCGATTCGAACATTAGACACAAACTTGAAATTCGATTAGACACAAAATGAAATTCGGTGCACCCATTATTACCACTCACGTTAGAATTTGACACAAAACTGAATTTTTAATATTGAATATTTCTTTTACAGTCCTATCTGGTAGAGACGCAATTCAGAAGGAAACGAAAATATGAAACGCATTTGCCCCACTTTACTCAATTACTGAGGAGTGGGGGAACTGTGACTCCACTTTCCCCTCATTTCAAACCCCCACTCGATATTAGGCATCGAAATATCGAATTCAAGTGTGCTCGCTATACATACCGACCCCAGTTGACCAATAGGAGCCTCTCTCCCGATCCCTGTAATGGCCCAGTGATAGATAAGGGTGGGATCCCCTCACCGTGTTTCACTTTTTCGTTTTATTCCAATTCCTAGTGAACCACCTCGCATTATCTATTCTCTTTAAAACACTCCCGTTGCGCAATTTCATGCTCCAAATATGGACGTCATTATCAGGAACAGGATTTATAACAGTGTATTTTGAAAAATAAATGAAGAGGCAAAAACTAGACGGAGAAAAACCTTAATATACCCTCTGCTGCAATGTTCAGTGCACGGGACTGCTTGTATGTCTTCAAGTACCGGAAAGGACAAAGCAATAATAATTATTTACTTTATATTTTATTTGTACACGAAGGAAAAGGCACACGTATAATAAGAAAATTTTAATATTCCCTCTCTTCTGAGTTTCGCGAGATTGTAGAAAACCCCGTGTATGAAACGGCAGCAAAAAATTTGTATTTCTCGTGTTTCGAGAAATTAAATACCGAGATGTTTTTAATTGGCTTCATTAAAATTTGAGGTATCGAATTCCCAAATATAATTGGAGCTTCTCTACAACGAATAAACAATAATTGTTGGTTTGCAGGCACGAGTTTATTTAATTACGTCCAAGTCGAGCGGCAGGAGCTAAAGAAAAAAGAAGTAAAGGAAAAATAAAAACTTTTGTGCAAAGAAAAAAAAAATGTATATACACAAATTGACATATGATCGAATTTAATTTCAAGCGCACGATGACTTTCAAGTCCGAGTTTGAATCCACGAGCAAATTTGCTTGCTTAGGCGGCTGAAAAACGAGCCTGAAACTGATGAATGAGCTGGAAATTACGTTTTTAGTCAAACTCAGTTCGAGTGATTTCAAGCAATTTAAGGGTCGCAGTCTACGTGCTGCGTAAGGAGAGCGACGAGGACAGGAGCTTGATTACATATAACACCTAATTCCGATTTAATTATGTGAATTGCAGCAACATTTAAATTTAACTGCAATTTGAATCAAAGGAGAAATGTCTTCTGTAGCAAATCCAGAATCGTAGCGGCTACGGTTTGGATCCTTGGGTCATTAGAAAATGCAGCTCTGAGGTAGTCGTGGGTCTAATATTTCGGAATGTGGAAACTGGAGCTGCTTTTCGGTGAGGTTGCAGTCTGGAAACGGAATTACCCAGAAAAAGGGAATTTTACCGGCGGGGAAAAAATCTTCCGTCGTGAAAAATTTCTTGATATCAATAAAAATACATTTAATGTTTATAACGTGCATTATTATTATTATATATTATTATAATTTCAAGAAATAGTGTTATATATAGATATATACATATATTTGCGACGGTTTCTCATTGAAGTCTGAAAGTTATTCCAACATCGCGTGTTTGTCGAATATCGTATCCACCTACGTCGTAAGAAATTTATTACACAAACCCTTATATAGGATTCAGCGGCTCGAGGAGGTCCTGAAATATGTAAAACCTTGCTTGCTGTATTTATAAACGATATATCAATAAAAAAAGCTATATTCGGCAGCATTTTTCCATGGAACGAGTAACACAAAAAATGCCTGGTTTTACTTAAATCCACTTCGCCATCTTCTCCAGACACTTGGTGTCTCCAAATCGCGTGTTAGTCCCTTCAGGTGTACACTTGTGTACCTATTGCGAAACACGAATAGATGATCGAGGCGAGCGGATAAGGGGGTTGGCAAAAACAGACTGCAAGTAAAAAGAAATTAAGAGCGTAACGCCCTCCCAGCTGGGTAACAGGGAACTTGGAACTAACTTCTTCTGACTCATATTATCAATTAGAGCTCTGGAGTGAGCGAGATGGTAATAGACTTGCCTTAAGTACAAACTAGGACAAACTAGCAAAGACATCTTGCAGGTAGTATCCGTTATATGATGATGTTGTACAGAAGTGTAAGACACAGGGCTGGAGAATACGAGCTTGTCACGGAGAGCAGGTTTTGATTTGAATGAATAATACAGTTCGAAACAAGAAACCTTGCATTTTTGCAGCCTCCAGGAACTTTTAATTTGAACTCCTATTTGTAATGGCAACAACGCGCGCGATGCGCGCACGCTTTTTACATCTTCTTGGCGGTCATGACAATTGAAGCTATGCCCAGAAAATTCGATTTTTCGAATCAACTTTCGGCCATTTACGGAATACACTTATCCGATGTATTTTTTCACGACGAATCCATTTTTATTGTCAAAATTCCAGAATTTCAGCGGGAAAAACGATTTTTCCTCAACAAAACATGGTATTCATACACTTCCGGTAAGATTTTAGGAAAATGGAACTATGGAATCGATTCTACGCGTCAAAATAACCCTAGAAATAATGAGTTGTCCAAAACTATTTTTGAAGCTTTCATTTTTACCCTATTTTTGGGAAAAGGCCAAACAAAATCCACTATTTTTTACTGTAGTATGAAATTTTTAGTGATTTATTTATTGATGATAATTTACACCGTTGATTACACCAATTGTTGTTATATTAACAAAACATTTCTCATATATATCAACACATACCTATTTAGCGAAAGAAATGTCTCAGTTTGAGTGATAAAGAGACGACGTTTCCCCGAAATGATTTATTTTTACCGAAACGATCGGCGCTCGAGGTTGAAATTAATATACGTCGTGGAATTGATTACACTTTTAAAAAGAGCATGTCGAAAATTTCGGGTTTAATAGAGAAGGGAGGAAAACCTAATACGTCAATGTCAATGTACAGCGTCGGCCAAGGGTTCAAACACATTTTTCGAGCTACTTAAGATAACAGAGATTGCTGTAGGGATGCTGCTGTTCTTCATCGATATAAGATGCTTGTCGGTGGATTTATGGAGAGAAATCAGATATCCGTCTCACCCTTCGCGCTATTTATAACGCGTAATTGACTCGGTGCGTACGCATTTACATCGACAAGGGTTGAATAAACAGTCCAAAAGTAATACCCGATTTGAGTTTGATCGTTGAACAAAAAAATACAAGTGACATTGATCCCTCCAAAAATTTCAAAGTGTCGAGAAGGACTCACTCTCATTTATTATTCAAAAAGAAATTAAATTTGTTTTGGGACAAACTTTGGGACAACCCTTGGAGCTCCAAATTTTTTTTAATTTGTTCTCGCCTATTTTAGTATTAATAACTAGTGTCGCAAAAATTCGAAATTTTCTGTGCTCGTATTAAAAGTGCCTTCTAGTCAACAGAGAATCGATATAGTAGCGCGAATCAGTAATTAAGATGGAGACAATTATCGGCGAGGTATTTGTTAGTCGGTATTATCAATAGCTGCTGCCTTGTGCGATACATCTCTCTGTAGAAGAGCCTCATTATACCGCAGTTCTGATTTATCTCGAATATCTAAATCGCGAACGTAAACTTGAGATTCCTATAGAGCAGAAAGATCTGAAACCTATCTATAAAGGCACTTTCGCAGTAGATACGGATAGATCATGAAGCCGAGGGATGAGGAATATACAGTGGCTCGGTGGAAAGAGGAACAACAGTATAGAATACAAAGGTATACTACCCCTATTGTTCGATAACCGGGGGGTGGGTGCAGTTTTCTATATATATCCACTGTATAGAACTTCCTGCTTCCTCTTTTTATTATATCGAAAACTAAGAAGCAGTTTGAATTTACTTCTACATGAGATTTCCATCTTTCTACGGCGCATCCCCTTCTGCTCCTGAGATGTTATCTCGGGGAAGGTCCACTATAAAAATCGCCTATCTCGCTATAATAAAAATATTCAATGTTCTGTTAAATAAAATGACACTTGCTTCAATTTTTCCTTCCGTCGAAGTTCCCGTGATTAAAAATCCCCTATCGTTTCGAAATTTGTGACAATCAGATAAAGGGGATCATCTCCTGGAATTATTATGCTAATAAAAAAATATCCATAAAGGATGGAAATTGATATCTTTAGAAAATACTCATGATCCGGTTTTATCTTCCTACGATAATCTCAGCCCTCATATATATATATATGTATATATCTACACATACATAGAGAAGCTGCAAGAGCCTGTGTCAATAACTTGGACACTCACACTCACAATAGTCCCTCGCCCTGTTTGCCAGGCAAGATCTCTTTCGAAGAGGCTCTCGTTTCTCCGGGGAAAATCCAATTTCAGGCTGTCGCTTCAAGTTTCCGAAAAGAAGATCTTTTTCGAGGAGAGAGGTCTACTTGTTATCTGTCATCATGATAAGATAAAGGGTAGTCACGCAATAGTGTGTTGCACCGTAATTTGCGAGAGTTCGCACGCTTATTGTTTCGTTACATCCAGACTCGACTGAGACTGTGTATGGTCATAACCATTTCTTATTTGTTTTTTCTCAGGAGTTACCCCACTCCCCTATTTTTTTATACCCCATTTGAGGAAAATCCAGACAGCTTAAATTTTCTTATGTCTTGTACAAATTTTGCGGATAAACGTAAGGTCATCAATTCAGGTCACGAATTACAGCTTTCGTTAATTATTTATTATTATTATTTTTAATTCAGTTTATTTCCGTACAAACTATTATTTTACGATTCCCTCATTTTCTCTGTTACAGGTAACAGGAATTGTCGGGAGAGCGGACGTTTTAGCGTGTATATTCTTTCTTCTCTCCTTCCTGGCGTATCATGGGTAAGCATTGATTCGATAAATAATTTATTTTTGTATAAGGCGCAATTGAATTAGTTTGCGAGAGAGAGGGGGAAGAAAAGCGTAGTTTCAGGGAGTAAAATTACCACTATTTAAAAAAAAGAAAGGGAGTTCTGTGATGTAAGTTAATAAGCTCATGAGTCACGCGCCACGCGCATAATCCACCTATAACTGGCAAAACTTGCCGTCAGCGCATACGTCAAGTCGGCGTCGCGACGGTAGGGCGACGCCTGCTCGACGCCAAAGCACGGGCTATTCATTCTCATGAGTACTTGTAGGAAAACACTCGAGAAATTACTAAGCAAATTAGTTTATCATTGTACGCTCCTACTAACAACACTATTCACTAGGGCTTTGGAAGAAAGTCGGCAAAAATTGTTCGAACAATGACTCAATTAGCATCAAGATCCAGATTTAGGTGTTTTAGGTGCCTTTTGACCTGTTGTTTCTATACGGGCACATGTTTACCCTCAAGAAACATAGACATTTGAGGGTGGATCGCGGAATTTAGGAATTAGGACTTAAGGGGCAGGGTGGTTTTGGGTTACTACCCTAAAACACCGTCCGATGACGTTGAATTGACCACATCACCACCCTGACTAACGTTTAAACACCAATCTGATCTAAATAGATATTTCTGGAAATTCCACGTTAATTGTTTAGAAAATTAGGTGTTAATTCGAATTCACACTTTATCGCGTCATTTTAACACCAATGGAGACACTCCACGATAATAAAAGCGGAAATATTACCAATAAAATAAAACCGAAATTTTGTTTCACTTCGAACAAGTTATAATTATAATTACTTCTATATGCTGGGAGCTCAATTTTTATAATATCAAATAATACCCGGTGAGAATTGAATCCCATACTGTGTTATTGTAATATCAGTTTGAAGCCCGTAGTGTTTATTCAATAGCGAACCAATTAAAGGCCTTAATTAGGTGAATCTCCCCATTCAACCAATCTCGGGTGGAGTTTATTTCGAATGAAACGCCAGCTTACAGTCAACAGCTGGAAGATGGATGATACGCACTTTTTACGGGGACGTGAAATTAATTATGACGAATCTCCGGAAATTATCGGGTCTCTGGTTTCACGGAAATTTTTTTTTTGGAGCGTTTGTGGGCATGAACCCATTTTCGTCGCACACTTGAGTACGAATTTCCAGTAATTAGCACACAGGGACCTAGATGCCCCATACTCGGGACGTTTATTTTTTTAAATTTATTAATACTCTAATATTTAATATAACACTTTAATTTTTTGGTCCTTGAATTTGCAATATTTCGAAATTTCAACCTCAAATGCCCAATTTTGCTGTAACACATTTCGTCTCTTACTATTTTTCATCAAAAACTTGTCTTACCCCGTTTAATTGCAATATTGGTGTTAAGAGGGTGTTTATTTTCTCAGCTCATTAACGGTATAATTTTTGAGTGGTTCTTGAAATTTCAATATTACGATATTTTGGATTTCAGTGCCTAATTTATCCCTTACCCCCTATTAATAATTTTCGCTAGAAGATTTTTCTACCTCATTTAATAATAATACTCGCACTAACAATGTAACTGCTTGTGTAATCTGAAGTTTCTATTTTTTTTTCTTATTGTCGGTGTTGCGTTTATATATAGGATGCGACCCACTTCCATTCATGACTTCTATTTGAATATTCGCGACTGCCTTTGATGGTGTTGAAAGAACGATTTGTAACGTCAATGTTTAAAAATGGTGACGTACAATAACAAAAGAATAAATGTTTGTACTACTTTCAATAGATTTTTCTTCTCCTTTGAATGTGACTTTAGATGTTTTTCCCCATTGTGTCAACGTATAATCAATAGGAAGAATACGTGCATATATAGCATCCAGTGTGTCAGTAGGTTTGCATCGGATTGAACGTTTCCCGCTCGGAAATTTTCGAGAAATCGCCCTTAATTAAGGCGACGACTTCAAAAATTGATACCAATAACAACAATAACCGGATAGATAAAAATGGGACGTTCGTGAAGAATCTCGCATTTTTCAGTTATATCGAATCGACGTTGCAGGCGGATTTCTTTTACAGCCGGAAAGTTAGGAAAGGTGGAGCAGCTTCTAAAAAATAACATTTTTTACTGCTCGTAAATCTGAACTTACACTTTTGTACGTTCGCTAAAGGAAGTATTTTATGTTCATTTATTGCCGAGGAAATATTAAAAAAAGATGAAAGTCGAGAGTTGAGGGATTTCAGGAGTGCACCAATATTGGAATTTTGATACAGTCCGGCACAATTTTAGTTTCTTTAAGAAAGCATAAACGTAAAACGGGATACTTTTGCTATATCTTTATTTTTTTTTTCCTTTCCTTTCCTTTCCGAGTCGTAAAAAAGCTTGACGGAATTACGTTTCTTCTAAAGCCCCACCCCCTCTTCTCGTTATTTCTCGTTTTCTTTCTTGACATTGGTTGTGAGAAGAAGTCGGATCTAAAGGTGTACGTATGTATGAAGTAGTTGAGAGTCTATTTCACGGGAAATGGCACTTCGAAGGGAAGGTCTATTTCGCACTTTTTACTCTTCAATTCCGGCCTTCGACAATCATGACTCCCCTATCGGTGCAACAAAGAAGGCAGGAAAGCTTTTCCTTCGTTCATCATATCCTTATATTCTTAACGTTTAGATAACATATATCGAGAGGAAAAGCTTTTATGGTTGATTTAACCTGCTATAAAATATTATCAAAATTGCTGAAATATATCATCATTGTCGAAAGATCGAATGCTCGTCGTATCGAAAATAAAACTTGCCTCCCATTCGATTTCTCCGAATGGGAGAACTTTCATTACTTTTACGATCTTATATCCTTCCTCTGGCCTATGATGGAATCGTGGAATTTAGGAAACTCGGAAACCCATTTTCATTTGTACGAAATTTTATTATAAAAAAAGGAAATCCTAAGAAAAGGGCAATATTTATTAATAACTTTTTCGAGCAAACGATTTTGGCCGATGAAAAAATAAAGAAGGTAAAAAATAAGTTGATTTCTAACAATTATTTGTTAAATAATAAAAATTTTAAATATTAATAAAATTAATAAATATCAATGAAATATCAAATAATTGAAAATATTAAAAATCAATATACAAAAAATGATTTACAATTTTTTTTTAAATTATGAGTGATTTTAGTCTGCAGAATAATCGAATTTAATTACGAAATTCAATTAATCAATTACTATTTCCTGTTCGATAATGAAACATTGGTTTCTAGTGATAAGAAATGATTATAAAAATTACAAAACAATGGAATCCTCGGAGTTCCCATAATTCCAACTCAATTTGCTTATTCGATCTGTAAGAAGGGAACGATAGTGGAACGTCTGTAATTCAACGACCAGTCATTGTTAAATGCAAGCCTTTGATAATTGCAGAAAGGGAAGATGTTGTAAAGCAATGCGAGTGTCCGCTCCATTCTTTCATCCTCTAATTAAAGGCACTCATTAAAATAGATAAGAAGCGAGGAACTACTACCGAAGCAAAACGCATTGAAGTATCTAATTATAATTCATCATTCACATCTCGTTAATGTAGGACGAATGTAAGAAACTTGTAATAACAAAGCCGGGGAGTGTTTGATAAGGAGAAACTTAAGGGAGTAAATTAAGCAACAACAGGGAATAACAGAAACTGGATCGTCGGTAAACCCTCGAGACTGAAGGAGGCGAAGAAATGTAAGATTGTAAAAGGATCGCGTTTGATACGTCTGACAGATCCGAAGCCAGCTACGAGTAATCAATTTCCTAAATTCAAAGACAAGCCGCTTACCTTCCTCCTCATCCACAAAATCGGCTGTCCGACGACAAGTTTACTGTTCATCATCCTCCCTAATGCTCCCTTAAAGTCCATATTTTACGACGGGTTTTATTTCTTTTAAAAAAGACTCGTAAATTTCGGCACACACAGCGCAGGTTTTATATTCATGGCTCTGTTAAATTCAATATTATCTTATTGCAAATCATTTTACAGCTGCTTGTCTTCTAATGGCGATCCAGATCAGTATCGTCAGAAGATGCAAGTGAAATATGTAGTTTTTATATATAAAAATAATAATAATAATGATAATACAATATCATCAATTAAAACATATATATTTCCCAAAATTTCTCGTATCTTTTATTATTTTTTTTAAGAATAATTTTCCTATTCTTCGTCATGACGAGTTTTTCATATCGTTTCCTTTTCTCTGGGTACTTCTCCTTGTAATTTTACACTTCGACTAACGTTGCATCAAATATGTAAGAAGACTCAATTGTGTCGGACGGGGAAATTAATTTAAAAACCTCTTTTCTGTTTCAGGCAGCAAATAGCGTACGTTTGGAGTAGCGTTTGCCTCGGTGCCCTGTCGATGTTGGCCAAGGAAACCGGTGTAACAGTCCTCCTCTTAAACCTTCTTTACGATCTCTGCCGTTCGTGGCATTCAATCAAGAGGTAAGTGTTTAAGCGTGGCGTAGAAAACTAAGAACGCGTATATCTGCGGAAGTTATAGGTAGGTACTCCCAGCTGATATGCAGGACAGCCCACGGTAAACTTCAAGCCTGACGTTAATGGCCCTTTTTTTATAACTTTATACCATTCCCTCCTTTACATCATTCCGTTCTAGATGAGCTCATTTCCGAATACAATAGCTCCCCCTGTACAATGTAGCATACGAAGGAAGTTATTTTGGTATTTTTTTTTTACATTAAAACCATTCGTCAAATTTACAAAAAATAAATTATAACCACCAATGAATAATACACTTTTCCTTACTAACCGTACGGTACGTTTCAAATTCCGTGCACGTTCCCACCCTTTCGTGGTTTGGTGTCGCTAGTGTAGATTTTTCAAGTCCACGCGCGCTCTAAACTTGAAGAACGATTGCAACGAGGAAGAGGCATATCAGACACTGCATTCTTCTGGAATTTCAACAAGGCAGGAATGCTGTAAAAGCTGGCGAATCGATTTGTTCCGTTCTCGGGGAGAATATTGTATCTCAGGGGGTGCGCAAAAACGTGGCGGAGTTGCCCGGAAGCATGAGAACGCCGAGGTGCAAAAGTTGCTCGATGAAAGCCCCGCTCAAACTCCGGCAAAAGGAACCCGCAGAGCAGTTGGGTATGAGCCAACGAACTGTCTCCAATCGCCTACGTGAAATGGGGAAGATTGTGAGATAGGGAAAGTGGCTTCCACGGCAATTGACTCAAAGACACGAGATTGTAACCGGGTCAAAGTGTGTCTCTCGCGGACGAGGGAAGACTTTCTCGTGGAAAATTGGTACCGGTGATGAAAAGTGTTTCAAAACATGAGATGGAATCGAAAAACGGATCGATAACGTCATCGGGTCGAAAGGCCATCCTCTTTCTCCAACTGAAATTGCTTTTTTTTTTTTAAATATCACTACACCCAAGTGAATGATAAATATAGAAATACCCGAATGGAGGAGAAATAAATATGGATTATTTATTGGAAAGCTTCGATCTTGAAAATTATACATTTTTGTTTGTGCGTTATGTAAAATTTCAAAAGAAAGAAAAAAATAAATCTCCTGTCCAATTGTGTTTCTTTTTATTTTATGTTTAATTCGATTCGCCGACTGGTACTTTCTTCGTTCACTGAATAGCTTTTTATTCAGTTTAAAACGTTTCATTCGAGGGAATACATATTAAAGCAACAATAAACATAATGCATCTGAGTTTTATTTGACAAGTGAATGAAGTAAGTTGGTTAGAATTGTTTTCTTTGGATTCCAAATAATATGAATTCACGTTCGCCGGAGGAGTACCATTTTTGTTGTTCTTTCCTTTCAAATTATGGAGAATCCAAGGAGAATACAAGAGAAACAAAATCACGGGATTCACGACTCGAACAGTCATAGAAAAGACATTATTTAATAAAAACAGAACTGGGAATGATAATTTCAATTAGAAGTACCGACAGAGACTGTTTTAATATTTATTATCAGGTAGCAGAATCACTAAATAGACGTTTAATAATCGAAGGGTCTGATGCAAAATGGAGGTAGCTCAATTCTGGGTTTGCTGGAGAAAAGAGGTGGCTCTATACTGGCATAATTCAAGTTTAGCTCCTTTATAGAACAAATCCAGACTGAAGGTACCTACATTTTGTAGCAGATTCGTCCATTATTCCCTACATTTTGGCAGCTTTCGATTTCCCTAGCGGTTCTGAATTTCGTAATTCATAGAAAAAATTTTTTTAGAATATTCCTCTCAAGCATTGATAATGTTTGTAATATCTTAATGAATAGTTTGAATAATTTTATTCCGAATTTTATTTAAATAATAAATAATTATGGAATTATTATTTTACACCAAATTATTTAAATAGTTTTATATATAATTCATACGATTAGCGACGAGGAATCAAATATTCATGCTTGATTTTAAATATAAGATACGAGCTATTCGGGGAAGATCGATTTATTTACGTGGAAGATAATGAAGCCGAAGTTTTAAGTATTCAAAGCCTTCGGGAACATTGTTTCTATTTTCTATTGCGGTCGTCGGATTTGTACAGAGCAGAGCAAAGGATATCCGGGACGGTTTCGCAAACACTGCAGTTTGCTTCATCAGGACTATCGGCAGTCTGGGTATCCGATAATCCTGATGAAGTAAACGCTGGCAAACAACCTTTGCAACACACGCTTCGGGCCCTACAACCGCAGCGGGTAATTTCATTTTCTGATATATTTTGTTTTTTATTTTCTCCCCAAATTCTTGGATGTCCAATCAAATCGTTCGAGGATAAACATACATTGTTTACGATTTACATTAAACACATTTTTATCCGAGATACGTATCACCAAAAGTACACGAGTACGACGTTCTTACGGAACCGGTGTTAATTTGAATTCTTCGAAGTCAAACACGCGGTGGTCCGATTCCTTCATGTGAGATTGCAATCGATAGAGCTGCATCAGGAGCCTCTACCTCTGAGGCACGTCCGTAACAGCCCTAACATTATTGTCTCTCATTATATCAGGACGCCATTCGTGCACTTTCAGCACTTCCCATTAATAAATCATAAAAGTTTGATAAGAAGCGGAGTTCCCCGGTATAATGATGCGCAACTGGTAGGAAATAAAGTATCTATGAAGTGCAGTAGGTGCATACGTGCATCCAGGAGGCAGCTGGAGAGGCAAGTTGCATAAAGCAGTCATTAAGGGTATACGCGTTGTATGCAATTTCTTTGCACATGGTCAAAAAGTAATTACTACGAAATTAACGAAATTCCCCGCATACCGTATCTCCCTTTGCGCTGACCTACGGGCGAATGTGTATTTGTGTACGTGCTCTTATGTACACTTCGATAGAATTAAAAGAAAAATATTCACAATTAAGAAGTTACCCACCTAAGTTATTGCTTTCCCCTCGAGGAGCTTCCGTTCTCGCGAAATTCGCGTATTTTAATTACGAGCTTGGCAGAAAAATGTTAAGCGAGCTCATATTTTTGCATTTTTCGCAAAATTATCCACAGCAGCTGCGAAGCGAAAAAGTTAGAACGGCTACGTCCGACGTGGCTGCATGGTTTTCAAACGTACGTTCATAAATAAATAATTCAGAAATAAAAAAAAACCGGAGATAATGCAAGCATCGAGGTGAAGATTATTAATAAACAGTTGCCTTACGGATTTTCACTGTTGCTAGGGCGAAGTTCCCAGACGCGTCACCAGGCGATTGATTGGAATATCGTTAAAAATAGATGCCGCGTTTCGAGAAATAATTGATAAACAAAAAGGCATGAATTTGTAACGTTTCAAAATTAAAGGGAAATTACCGCAACGCTTTTGTTTAAATAATTACAACAAATACATTAATTTTACGTAACAACGACTATTTACACAAAAGGGTGGATCGACCGTGCAACCTAACATTATCCCCGTATCTGCTGGATCGCTTATTGTAAAAATTTGTTTACAACGCGAGCCCTTAGTCATTATCCCGCGAATTATGCTAATAGGTCAGGTTTTTTTTTTGCTGTGCAAGAAAGAAAGGTAATTTTTCTACCTGCAAATTTTTATCTGCCGCGGCTATTCACGGGGTTTCGTGACTTAAATTACAACAGTAGGAGCGACTGTAATTATCGCCCCGCTGCCTAGTGGAAGCAAAACCTCGGCTACCCGTAACTGTAAATCAGTATACCTTCAATTTCCTTTGAAGCTCGCGCATAAATTTTATTCTGATTTTTATTGGGACATAAATTACAGCAAAATCAATACCAATCGGCAGTTGCTTTGTTACGTCGGTGTCTGTTCGTTCCTTATTTATGCATATTTTATACATACTCTTCCAGTAGCTTTCTGAATATTTTGAGGTAGCCTAGACCTAGAATCTTACTACTAATTATTATCAATCAAATTATTCGACTCATTGATTAACTGATAATAATTAATTATTTGTAACAATTACTAATTTTTTGCAATATTACTATTATCGTATAAGGCGTCAACCATATATTTCTTGTAACTTCAACTACATTTATCACAATAATTAGTGAAATTAAAAAATTAGTGCTTTTATTTTTTCGATGTAGTTGCCCTTCAAAATTTGTATCGCTCCCCATGTGAAGTTTAAATGATATCTCATTGATAATTAATTTCTAGATGAATTATTTTTCCCCCAAAAAAATATATCATCGAATTCTTTGAATAATTTGGATTCTTCATTTTCCTGCAATTCACTATGAGTATTTTTCTACAGATGTACGTTTGAATCAGCAAGATTTATATTTGCTAAAATGTCTGTAACAGCAGAGGGATTCGAAAAGGGTTGCTATTTATTGAACATGTATATTTAAAGCGGAACCTTTTCCCGGGGGACCATTCCTCGCTATAAGTATACGAAATTATTCAAATTCTTCTACAAATCGTTGCAAGAAGATTTTGTTCTACATTTTTGATTTTCCCTTGAATTTCCCCGGAACAGCGCTTTGCTCTCATTTTTCCAATAGCGGCGAAATCCAGCAGTATCTTCAAAACTTCTTTGATCAAATTCCTTAAAGCAGAAAGGGGAACAAAGTCAACTACGTTGCAGAATGTTTCGTAGAAAATCATAAAGTCTCTGTACGAGTTGCACTTTTTTTGTTTTTTCATTCGTACAAAGGCGAAAAAAGGAGAACAAAGTCTTTCTTTTACTAGATAATAATTTCTTTTCGCTATAAAAGTAATCATAATCCAAGGAATCGTTTCCTTCCATTTCTTTTCTCGAATGCGCGCCTGTAATGCTGCAAAATGCAGCAGCGGTAATAGTGGAAACGATGAAATTCCGCAATTTCTCGATTGCATGTTACCCCACAGTAAATGCCTGCATATCTTTTGGCTTTCTTTTTATTCCCTCTTTCACCGAATTAAGAAATGTTGAATTTCGCCTGAAAAAAAAATTTACCTTCTCACGTCTGAAGGTTCGATTGTTTTTGTTGCAGATCGATCTTCGAGGGCAGGTGGAACGACGAGTCCAAGAATTTCTCAAGACGTGCAGCAGCCTTGCTGGTTTCGGTATGTGCATTTCCGACTATAGGCATAATACTCAGTGCATTGTATGTTTTTCTTTCCTGTGCGAGTTTATGTGCAGCAAAATACACATACACACACACACGTGCAATCACACATACACGTATATCTAAACAGAGAGAAAGAATCGGGGGGGATTGTGTGCCTACCGTAGGGTAAAAAGCACTCTTGCTATAAACCCACGTATACGAGAGAGGTTGGTGGTGAATCCTCTTACAGAGACGTTCCGAACATTCAGTCGTGCGTAGAAGCCCCACAGGATTTTACGATGAATGCAAACGTGTGCATATATACCCACAACTTTGTTATTATTGTATTAACGTCGTTGTCTACACTTCTATGCTGCAGTCCTCGACAGATCCATTTACCATTTCAGCCCTTCCCCGTATATATACATATATACTTAGCAAGGGAAACTTGGTTTATACACAAAAGCTTCGAGTCAAATGAAAATATATGGTACAATCAAAAGGAAATATTTACACATCCCCCTTTTTTCCCTTCCCCTGTAAATAACAGTAACATCCACCTTGCGACCACACTGAAACGCGTGATTCTGAACAAATATCGCTCTGGAATTGAAAAATTCGTGTTTGCCAAGGCCTTTGATTCGAGGCATTGTTAACACAGAGCTTTTCGCATTAATTAATAATCCGGCAGCGCCATGTGAATTCGCATTTCAATTCCATCGATCGTGGAACAATCGGTGACCCCACGAGGTGCAGTATTTGCCATTCGTGCCTTTGGAATACCTAAATTAGGGAGTGAATCAGGGACAAGGGGGGGGGGGGGGGGACTAGACTCGGCTTTGCTTGTCTTGATCTTCGAGAAGTACTTTTTCCGATAGGAAAGCGGTGGAACAAAGTAAACTACCATCGGATAAACTTCCGCGAACCCCATACTACTGATTTGATTGAAACCTTCCATTTGGCCAGAAACGAAAGGTTCGTAAAAGAGTTTTACCCGATGAGCTTTAAAAGGGAGTGGGAAGGTATCTAGAGTTAATATTAGCTAAATCTTAACGCCGAGACGTTGGGGTGAAGTTTAGTGACACTCGAGGATGAACCGAACGAAGTCTTGGCATTTTTTAATGCGATTCAGGGAGACTTGATCCATTAGAATTTCAATAACTTGAATTTTTTAAGTTCGGAATTTTTTAAAATTTCATATTCAATTATTTATAAACAAGTTATCTATTTTATGGGTTATCGTTTGAAAGGTTATTATTCAATTAATTTAATCTACCAGAAATTACAAGTGTCAGTACTCAATTTTACCGCGAGGCGGATTTAGAATTTTCGTAAGCTACTGAATACCTTGCAATTAATTATTATTTATTGCTCCTAAGTTTCTCTGATTAAATAAATAAAAGAAAATCGTTCATTGCAAGTTTTTGAAACCCTGCGAGTTTTAGGACTAGCTTTTGATATACTCTCAGCAGTTTCTTACCAGCTCGAACATGTGTCCAATTCTGAAAACGATGGCCATTTGCCGGGAGAAAATTTCTATTGGGGAATTTTATCGGCGTGACATGTACGAATGAATGCACATCGTTGAGGTCACGGGGGCCAATCACGCGTCACGACAGAGCCATGTGACCTCTTACAGGGTTTACGAGAGGCTATTAAATCCTCGTACCTCACGATCCCAGCTACCCTCGCACTTTGACTCTTTGGCAAAATGGAAGGAGGAATTCCGTCGTCTTTACGATTGCGAATTAATTTAGACGACTTCCTCGTCGATGGCCTACTTCTTATCAAGCTGGACGTCGAATCGGCAAATGCAATATCTGGGGTAATATACGAAACACCCTTTCGTGATGTGTAACTTTGCGAGCTGTTATTCTCCTTTTTTCATTTCAGTTCAAAATTGTTCAATTGATCACATTTGTTTTATGATAACCGGAGGTATTTTATAGGGTCTCATTTCTATGGAAGAAAGTCAAGAAGCGTGAAGTCATATATATGTATGTGTGTTGGTGGTGGAAAGCAATACAGGGCTATGCGCATTTACGATGCCTCGGGTGAGTGCGGTCGAGTTATGCTAATTTATGCCAGAAACGAGAGAGGAAGGTACAAGCACGACCTACCCTCATGTTACCATAGAGAGATCTCCCTCTCTTTCGATCCCTCATCTCTTCAACCCAAACCCCGACACACCCCCGGTACTTACATGCTCCCTGACTATGTCGAGGGTTACCTTTACTATCGACTTCACTCTTGAGACACTAAATTTTCGGGTAAGGATTCCACGAAAAAAGGAAACGTACAACTATTATTATTGACCCTCTTTTTCAAACTTTACCGCTTTATTCCCATATTTGAGGAACTCGGGGGATCGTTTTTGCTAAATTTACTTCTTCCGTTAGTTTTAAGCAAAAGACAGGAATGTAAGTCTCAGTGTCCCGGTAGCACTAGAACCCGACATACCGTCCACTTTTCTTTTCTTGAATTCTGAAGAAATTTCGGCACTTTTTCCAAGCAAAGAAATTCGATGTGTCATGTAATATTTGAGATAATCACTTTTTGACCCAAATACAAAATTATATTTTGCGCGTTAATTATTTCGTTAATGAGAATATGTGATTTATTAATTACTGGTGATCGTGTGGAAACGCAGATCTGTACTCATTAAAAGCGGGTCTCGGTTGGTTGAATGCCGGGCATGCTCTGGTCTGTCGCTGCCGCAGTTGAGGGTTCGAGTCCTTCCAATGCCACGGTTAAAAAGACCGACTGAGCTTTTTTCTGGACTGATTTGTGGGTAGAAGCTCGTAAAAAGGAGAAGGGAAGTCAAGCAGGATTTTTAGTTTCACCTGTTATTGATTTGCTTCTTTAGACTTTTATCACGAGTAACAATAAAACGATTTGACGTATTGTACACCACTTTTTCATATTTATATATATTCAAATGGTACATATATTTAATTAAAATTATCTATGTCATCATCTATATATCGTTATCTCTCATTATCCAAATTACAGCGGGAAATACTATTTTTCCTCAAAAAATATGGTTTTTACGCTCATTCGCCAAAATTTCATGAAAATGGACCCTTGGAATCAATTCTACGCGTCAAATTACCCCTAGAAATGGTCTTCTCGACTTCATTTTTCAAACTTTGATGTGCGTCCCATTTGTCGGAGCAAAAATCTGTCAACTTTCAGCCGAAAAAATCCATTTTTGTAATCGACTTTTGGGGATTATCGGGAGACCGTTTTTCGATGTATTTTTTCGCGAGGAATCCATTTTCATTTCCACAATTCGAGATTTACAGCGGGAAATACGATTTTTTCTCAAAAAAATTTTTTCAAAAGGATTTTTTCTCTCTGGTTTTTAAGATACAGTAGAATCTTTTCGTTTATGGATTTGCAATACTGACCCAATTCATTTTTTTTGTTATTACTGAAAATGCGATTCTGATCGACTAATTAATGGAGGTGACACAAATAATTTCTTTCCTTCCTAATGACGTCATGGGAAGAATAATAATAAGTTAATATCCAGTAGTGGTTTATTACGTTTGCACAAGTGCACAGAATTTACGGTGTTGAGTAATATAGATATTTCATTAGTGGTATTTCAAGGTGGCAAAAGCAGACAAGCTTGTGGTATGTAGTACAGAAGGGGTACGGCGTGACAAACGTAATCGGTAATCCAATCCATTAGGTACATGCATTGTTTACAGAATGCACAATAGCACCCCCTTTCCTATTGGTTGATTGACTCTACCCCTTACCCTTTCCTTAGCTTGCTTATTATCATGTTCTACAATCGGTCCTTCGCAAGTCGGATCCAACTACTGCGAGTGTTCGAAAATTATCCACCGCTGCTACATCTGACAAGGATTAATAAATTACATCGGATATTATTTACTACATTCCCTCTCTCGATGAAATCGAGAACCTCCATCGGAGGAGAAACCTCGTAACGACCGGAAAATACTTCTCCTCCATGTCAACGTCCTTCAGGCAGTAGCAGAAATGTCTCCTCGGATAAAACTGGATGTCTCTATTTTATTCCCATCTCTTGAAGAATTTTAGGTCGGGAATTGTAATCATTTTTGCAAGTTGTATATTTTCTTGCTTCCTCCTCGGGTGTATCTAGACGTTGCTGCCGTTGTTGTTCTTTTTGCCCGATGTCAGGAAAAATGTAGGAAATTTATAACGAGACAGACTCGAACAGGACGAACGCTAAGAACTTGCTGACACATCAAGAGTTACGGGCTTTTTGCGAGAATTCTTGAGAGGTATTTCTGAAAGCAGCAGCGTGAGAAGGCGACCCCTCCAGGCGCTGGAATACGAAATTTCGAAGCGTCCAGCAAGCAGCGGACGTTCAGTGGAAATTCAATTTCTGTCTCGGTCGGCAATATTATTCAACGTGGAGTAGCTGCCATTCTTGGACTGGCGGTGTGGTGTGTTACACGATACTGCATCTTTTCCCATAGCTCTCATCTTTCTATATTATTTGGAAGGATGCTGCTTTCTTCGGTGCATGAATATCTCCAGATATCGGCCACAGTCGGAGACATGCACGAGGGTTCCTCCCCGACTTCCTGGGTGATGTGTGCACATCTCTCCCGATATCTAGCAAAAGCTGAGAGGAAGGAGCTGTCTGACTGTATATTGAGTTAGCAGAATACGTGACGGAAATGTGATGACGGACACATAGAACGTGACGTCGTAGCAAACCCTTTCCTACCAGTAGTCCCTCAAAGATTACCAAAGCAGCAGACTTTGAACAGGGTTGCTGTTCATTAAGGAAATCGAATTGATTGTATTTACATGTAACAAAGCAAGGGCTTTGAAGAATTACGTTCCAGGATTTCCGGACTTAGTGGGTTAAATTTGAATAATTCTGATGCTGTTACATTTTTTTTTGAGAACAAAAAGATTTTGGAAGAAATGTATACCAGAAAAAAGATTTGTAAGTTTTTTGGAATATTTATTCATAAAGAAAAGTATTATATTTATGTGTAACAATGCACAGACTCTATTGGATTACTATCCAGTGTTTTCGGAATTAGTAGAATAGATTTGGCAGCGAAAGAGAACTTTTACGGAACTGAAACTTATTTTATCATATAAAAATGTGAATTGCAACAAGTATAAAAGTAATAAGGAATTTTTTGATACATGAAAATATGAATTTCTAAAAATAATATACTAAAATAACGTACCTAAAGAATCTACTCTTTTCAACAACAACAAGCTTTCCCTTAATGAGTGAATATTCGATTTTCAATATCTCGGACTCGCACCTGTTAAAATATTAACTTTTCCGGGAACTTATGCAAAAGGTGGTAAAATCACGCCCGCGTTAGTCTATTTGAAAGAAGTTGGTAAGTAAGACAAGTTGGGGTACTTTGCCCGATACATTTAAAATTCTAAATTCTTAAGTTGACTATAAAAAGCCCGACATATATTCGCGTTTTATCGAACTCTCGATGAAATGCGGGTCACGTCTTTCGACATAAAAAAAGCCATATGGAACTTTGTCGTAAAGTCGAAAGTTCCGGAGACGTTTTAGGTTGAAGATACAAAATCGATTATCATATTTATATTCATTTTGCCGGCTTTAAACACCTACGCTCACATTTTCCAGGAGGAAATCTTCTTAACAGGAGACATTGCACTTGTCTGGCCGAGTGCATGGGTACTCAACAGGGATTAGCATTTGCCAGGAGCTGCATTTCAAGTAAATTGTGTGAAATGTCCTTTAAACGACGCTACTTAAAAATTAGAATGAAAATTATATCTTATATTTTATCAATTATAAATTATTCTTTGCAAGGATGCAAATTCTTTGCGGACTCTTTTTTATTTTCATAGAATTGCAAATTGCCATTCCCTCCTTGTACGTCCTTTCGGACACAGTAGATGGCACTGATGGGACTCGAACCTATGACCTGGGGGATGACGATAACCACAGAGGCTCCCAAAATTCTAATTTGAATGCGAAATGTTTTGCATATCTGCTGCGGCGAATTTATGGTGCAGTTGTCGATCAATTGTGCACACGCTTTAACAATTTAGATAACGCTTTGGTGGGCCAATAATATAGCGACTAGATATTATACCTGCGTAAAATCCTGCTGGTTTAAACTTGACCTGGAATACTCAGATTAATTGGATTAAATAAATAGCAGTAGCAACAATGCTACTGTGTTTTTCTATTTTAATGAATTATTTTGTTGGCTGAAACTAGCACGAGTAATTGATATCAGATGAAAAAGGAAACGAATAAATTCTGCAGGACGTATAGCCACGGTTAGGCAATTAATAGTTTCGAATATTAACGAAAAGTAATAAAACGGATTTATTCACTTGGTAATTTGATTAATGTAACCGGGGCAATCTTTGAATGGATTTAGTACCCTGTAAAATAACATCGGTGAGTTGCCCGAATCGGAAGTAATTCGTTGAATAAATGATGATGATATTTAATTATATAACATATTTTGCATTGGAAGTGAAATATTTGACTGGCATAATTATATCGACACAATATATACATATATATAGTTCAATGTAGAATTTGGAGTGACGTCAGACCTTCCCCCCATAAAAAAAAAATACAAAAGCAAACTTAGCCGGGGTGAATAATAAAAATTTAAAGTTGTTTCAGGCACTTTAAAAAAACAGTTAGCAAAGTTTGGAAGATTATACGCGTTCAACATAGCGGAAGGGTACTTATATCTGTTTTAGTTGTAGCTTAGATGAAAAATGATTTCCACCCTTCCGTGTAAACGCCCCTCTGATGTGTGCAAACTGTCGTAGTGCACCCCTAACTTAGGGGATGGATATTCAAGTAGTGCATTGAAGCTTAAGTACCATCTTCGAAGTGAGATCATTTTCATTTTTTACACGCAGAGGGTGTGTAGACCTGTCAGACGTCACGACGTTCAAACTCACCCTCTTTAATCTCGCGGATTAAATTATCCGTTCTTGAATTATTTCTCAGGTAAAGGGAAGCTAAACACACTCTACGTATGAGTGCATACGAACACGCAAGCAAGCGACTTTTTGTAATTCTTCATTTTGTGCCGATTAGCTCGGATACAAAATATCCCGCAAAGTCTCGAAGATGAATAAAAATTGGCACTGAATGTTTGGAATGTTCTCCCTTTTTAATTAACATTAATTAATGATATTACTCAATAACAAATCTGTTTCTCCCTCTTCTACAATCAAGTGTGTTTCTGTTTTCAGCTCGGGGTACTTTTGGTACTGAGGCTGGCCTTGCTTCACGGTGCTTTACCGAAGTTTTCGCCACAGGACAACCCGGCTGCCTTTCATCCTTGCTTTCACGTCAGGTGAGTCACTCTAAAAAGTGTCTCATTTTTATGTAGTATTTATGTCGAAATCAAATATTATCCATGGTTTCTATTATTGCTTCCTCGTTAAAACTGTTAGTGCTAAATATTACTCAAAACTATGTCAGCGACCAGGGGTTGGCAAAGTAATCTGAATTGAACGAGTAACTTCAGCAGTAATTTAACTTTCCTTTCTTCATCTCACTTTTTGAGTTAAGGAATTTGCAGGAATAAGAAAGAGAGGGAGAGAGAGAGAGAGAGAAAGAGTAATGCGAAGGACGAGAAAGGAATTCATTGCATAGTTTCAGCACAGTCTTGTACCAATTCCTGGTCGCAAACAACTACAACTATAATACACGGTATTTTGTTGCAATCTTGATAAGGGAGCGTAATGTACATGCTAGTTTCTGACAGCGTCTGCATTGCTGGCAGATATCTAGAAAAATTATTCGAATTATTTACTTATTTTGAACTACAAATTGGGCCAATTATAGAATCAGTGAAAATATCTCCATTTATTTGAATTATCAGGAACTAATTATTTAAAAATATGTAAGGACAGAAAGATAAATGAATCAATAAATAAATATGAATGAAAATATTAACTGCTTAAAATAGGGAATTAAAAATATTTACATAACAACAGTTACGAAAGAGCGAGAGAGAGAGAGAGAGAGAGAGAGCGAAAGCTACTAAATAAATATTTTCGCGCAAATATGATTTGTTAATATTGTGTCGAATATTAACATTCGGTGCTCTAGAATTTGGGGTTTAAAAATAAGTGCAAGTAATACATTATATCAATATAAACTCTCCGGGCGAGAGAGCCGACAGATTTTAGTAGAATGATGATTTTTTAAAATTACGTTAGAGTACAAGTTTAAGAGACAATTATACTATTCCATTTACATACTTTATTCCCATCGTAACGGAGTATCTTTAGAACGATGAGATTATCTCTGACATTTATATATCATATATATGTATATAGTTACGGAACTAAATTTAGCACTTGAGAGAATGATATCTGAGATACGGTTGTCATATTCCTGTAATTACTCAAGTGCGAGGGTGCTAATTACATTTATGAAAATAAGTCAATGTTTTATTCATAATCTTGCCTCTAACTTCAGCTATACGCGTCAAAATGTCAACGGCACTTCGCGTAACTTATCTGCTCCACTTACGAAATAAGAAAATCAAAACTTATCCGATTGCACGTAGAACTAGTTTTACAAGAGCACGAAGTCGTAATTCAAGAGACACCGGATGTCAATCGTCAACAATTGATACGATTACGTTCGAAAAATTAGAATAAACGTCAGAAGTAACTGGAAAGTCTTACGATAAAAGTCTATGGTATTTATAAAAATAAACCTATTTACGTTAGTTTGTATTTCAGTTTCGATTCTATATTTATCCTAAAATTTCGCATCAGACTGAAGCCCAGAGTCTGGAATTGAATTTGTACCGAAAGCAGAAGCTTCAAATTAGTAACAAATTCTCTGTGTTAGAGGCAGCTGTCGTCGGAAAAGTGACTTTTGCTCTAAAAAACGTTAAATAATTTATGAGTATTATGGTGTCACCTATTAGCTCCAATTAAATTTCGTATTTCCAAGTGCCGCATGGGAATATCAGTACACGTTTTTCGACGTAGATTTCATTTTACAAATGATTGTTCGAAAAGTGTCGCTGCCGGCACGAATTTGTTTATTAAATATACAATTCCAGCCGATATTTCATTCGAAAGAACCATGGCAAGAATTCTTTTGATACATTTCCTTCGTTATTCAATAAAAAGGAACGGGTCGACAAATGTAAAAAAGATCGGGCTATATCAACAGTTCGAGAAGAAAGTTCCGAGCCGCGCACGGCTATATATAGTTCAAAGCTCTTTTTATCAATATTTCCAGCGGAATTTATTATAGGAACAGTATATGCAGTTTACAAGTTGATCTAAGTCAAATGCAAAGCTGAAGTAAAATTGGGTACTTTTCACTTTTTTGCCTACCCATTCCCTCTTAACTTAAGTTAGATGCATTTCCTATGCCGTATATATATATATATATATACATGCACTCGCTGCGATATCGCGAACTTTCGGACTTGTCGAAGAAAGACTCACGCCAGTTTAAACCAAGCACCCGTTTCGCTTTCAAACTTTTCCACTTCAGTTCCTCTTCTTCCTCTTTCGCGAAAGCTCTATTTTTGCGGCTGGTTGACCTCCTCAACTTTTCGAAAAATTTTTATCCATATTTGAAGAATTCTTATTTCAAGAAAATTCTCCTTCATCCGTGAAAAATGTTGAATAAATTTCATGCTTCAAATGCAAAGTAATATCGTACCCTTTTTTTTTAAACTCTTTCAGGAACTTTCCCTTTATTGTTTCTTCCTTTTACTTACTCCACATTTTCTTGCATGTAGGACAAATACTCCCACACATTATTACAGCGTCGACTCGGGCCAAGAAGTTTCCTAAACATCAACGTAGAAATTATTAGTCGAAAATAGAAAAGGAATTTTCGAAAAAATTGGGAATAAATAAAATTAGGAATCAACTAATAATCGTCAAAAAAAGAATCGATTGAATGACCCATACACGGTCCCGCTTCACAACCAACCGATAATTTCTCCATCTCAGACAAGAAGAAAATTCCATAGGAATGAAAGAAAAAGGAAAAAAAAGGGTACAGGATATAAAATTTAAAAAAATACCTGAAGCCCATTGGGGTATGGGATTAATATTTTATCCGGTGTGATGTTCTTCGTTCATCGACCTTTCGCACTCGCGAACAGCCCGATATGGCTGTGCGCCAGCGAATTCGAAACGTAGATAACAGTCGACACTGGCAATCGAAAAATTGGCTGGAGTCTTCAAAGTAACACCATTTTCGTCGATGTCGAATAATTAAGTGCTGCCGGGACCTATCCGGACCTGTTCAGTTTCTTAGCAACAATTGATAGTTTGTGAGGCTTTACTAAGGTGAGCATCGTCCTAGAGACATGGTACTTCAATTCTGACAATATGTATGGTATATTCGTCATGATATTTCTTGGAAACGTGCCCACAACAGAAGTTACTCAACCATTCTTATTTGCTTTGTTTACTATGATTTGGAACGCTTGGGCTACAAGCCGAGGGACAATAAAAATTGTTACAATATTTTTTTGGTGACGATAAGGTTTCGTTTGGACCAAAATGCATTTGTCCAGTGTCTCACATCCTTATGATGATTTATACTTTGAACTATGAAGATTTATACTTTTTTGCTAGAATGGTATGCCGCAATTAACGTTTCGAACTGCCTAAAACCCTATTCGAAGCCCTATGGTACTCAGCTGTATAGTAAAAATATCGTTACGGTGTCAATGTTTTTCTCAGGGTGAAAAAAAAAAAACTTTTCGGACGACTACGTCAAAACACTTGAATTTATAAAAATTTCCATAGACTTTTGCTGCAGTATCAGGTGTAGGCGCCTGTACTTTCCCACTAGTGCCTAGGTGAAACATGTAGAAATTCTCTCGGTCCCACAGCTCGTAGAAAAATGATGGTGTCGTTGCGACAAGTAAAGTTCCTACGCTTCTCGTCGTCTCTTCTTCCTTTTGCATTCGTTAAAGTAAAAAGAGGTAAATGTACTTCGTACCTGTGAGTCGGGAAACATGAATTATTACGATGAATACCCACTCCAGTCTCTTATGAAGTACGAAGGCTGGTACACTAGGAATCTCGAGGGTTTTTAATAACGATCGAAGAGTATTGTACGTAAAGCATCATTATTTTTCATTCGGGGATCAAAAAACCAGTTTCTTTTGAGTATTTCTTTATTTACGAGAAAGGACGAGCCCGTATTTGAGATCCCTCCTTTCGAGACGCCGCGTCTTGCTTTCGTTCAATTTCGTCGATGGACTTTAACGGCAACGGATTTCATTCGTCTGCTCTTAAATCCGAGAGGTATGTTTCATCCAACATTTCAAAGAATCGTGACCGCGAATGAACGGGAAGTTTCAATGTTGCGCTTCCTCCCATAGAAAATGGGGTTTTATGCTCAATCGTACGAAATTAAATGTAAAAAAAAACCAGGGAACTTCAATATTTATTATTGATGCTCGTGTATCCGTGTAGAATTATACGATCGAGGTCCATTCGTTTCAATGAATATAGTTTGACCATTACAAGGTTTCGGCAAATATGCACATGTGGTGCAACCATGAAATGCAATTTCATCCGTTGGAATCTCATTTACGTTAAAAAATGCTTCGGTTACAAACAAGGATAAGTTTACGTACGACTGCCGCTGTTTAAAGAAATCAATAGCAGGAGTAACACGGTGTTGGGTTCTTCATTTACAAATTCTGTCGTATTAATTACGTAAATAATCAAATGCTGACTCACCTCATCGATGTTATCGCACCACGCGATTGACAATTATTTAATTCTTCCTATTTGTAAAAATTCTATTTTAATTATCGAGATATGATTCCTTGCATCTGCGAAACGTCTCTGATGCAACTCTTACGCAACTCTTGCGCAACCCTTGCATCCACCATCACTTGCGCGCGTGCACACGTATCGCACTACCTCATTCGGTAAGATTTTCCACCCTGGTGACTGTTTTACGGCTCGAGCTGGTATATGCAGTCCCGGTGATTGCATTAAGGACGAGCTCCATCCGCTCGGGGAGTCAGGCCGAAAGTGTTATGCACTTGAGATAAAGCATTATCATAAGTCGATTAAGTCTGCAATCTCTGGAATGCTTCGATGCTCTTAATACTCGATCTGTACTTCGTCGGGGGCCGTTATCTCTTTACGTCGTCGTAACTCGTGCGATCGCGTTAAACGATCCCCTTTTCAGAGCCTCTCGCAGGAGACGCTCGGAGCGGGACAATGAGGAAGACAAGAGGGTGCTGGGGGGTGACTAGAAGAGGCATATTACGACGATGTGGGCGTATTAATTTCCCAGTGCTCGTGTACAATAACCACGTTATCGCGAAATAAAGACAAAGCTCCGAACATCCTGTTGGTTTTCTTTTCTGGCGTCGTAAAAAGCTCGGAAGGGAGCGCGCAAGGACGAGATTGCGAGGCTGAGGAATAACGCGAGAAGGGCATTACTTGCACTTCTCGACGAAATAATCTCCCTCGACGTTTTTACGGTGCATTTTTTACGTCCTCTCTTAAATTCTTAATTATTCTTCTTAGCTACTGTTTATTCGTAAGACATAAAGATAGCTTCTACAGTATCCTTGTCTCGAGTGCATACACCCAAGAAAGGTACATAATCTTGGAGAAAATACGAAGATTGGTGTATAAAGTATTTTAATTTTTCATTCGAGTGTTATTAAAATTGGAAATTTTTATTTTGAATGTTTCTTTTATATAATATTTCAAATTATCATGCTGCCGTAGTAGAGACGAATTTAGAAAGAAACGAAAATGTGAAACTGAGGGTTTTGTGATTAAAGGGCGGTTGGCTACCCTTGCTCCTCTTTTGAAACCCTTCAATTACTGGTAAGCACCGCAAGAAACGAAATATTAAAACCCAGCGTACTCATTAACTCGGCCTTAGTACCTGGGACCTATTCCCCAAAAAACTGCCTAGTAAAATGAGTATAGCGGTGAAACACTGCGCCGAAGAGTGGGATCCCCTTACCTCGTTTCACTTTTCCGTTTCATCCCGATCCCCGGTGAACCAACTCGCTCTACCCTGTGCCCTAAGAAGTTTTGCTTAAATATATAATATTTTATGTATTAAATAAAGAAAGGGATAGTTTTACACGGGTGTAAAAGCTCGCATAACCGCACTGTGAATACATATCCTGACTTTATTATACCATAGCATGGATTTACCATGAATGTAAGAGGGTTGCAGACTTTAGCGGTTCCAAGGGAAATGTAAGGGGTGGAGTGGCACTAAAAGAGAAGGGTATGGTAGTGGATAGGGTAAGTAGAGAAGCTCAGTGGTTGGAATCGTTAAAGGGCCGCGTTACGGCGGTCTTACACACGCCACAGCCGGTATTGCGGAGTGATTAATTCCATGGGGAAACACCCCCATGACCCGTGCTCCCATTCTCTCTCCGCTCTCTCCCTCTCCCTCTTCCGTTACCTTTTATCCTTCCCTCTTTATCTATATATATATATGTACATACATACACACCTATGGACGCACATCGGCTCGTTTACTCGCGTAATCTACGTGCAATGACATTACGACGGTACCGTGTAAAATATTAATGCCGGTAGGCGCAGCATCCGCCTCTCGTGTTACGAGGATACTCGTTCCTACGTGACTATGTATCTTTATGATACTCCACAGACCATCGCGGAGCAGCTTCTATGTACTAACAAGCTAATTCTAACATGCGATAGATCCTAGCAGCTTTTTTATCCGCATAAGTCTGCGCGTCGGTTTATGCGTGGATGCTGTGTTTAATAAAACAATAGGGAGATGCTTGTAACGATGCCGTTACCTGAGAAGTCCCATCGGAGGTTGAAATATTGTCTCGGATGACGTGGTTTGAAATTCAAGAGCGCGGGTAAAAGCAAAAGAGAGATGCATTTTGTTCGGACATACGAGCGTTGGTGTTACCAATTAGCGATTATTGACTGACACAAGGAGGTTCAGATTTTTCATTGCTTTCGAAATTTTGTATTTCGTTTATATTCATTTAATTGTATTTACAATATTTTTGGTTATTCAATTTTTTCAGTCAGGATTTAAGGCAAATTGCGAAATATAACATTTGATGTGTTATTTATAACTCAGGGATGAATTGTAGATTGTACAAAATTGAAACAAATAATTCTGCTTTTTGTAATAATGTCACTTAATTAATGAGATTTATATCGAATTATATAAATATTCAGGTATCTTTGTGGAAACGACTATGGAATAATAAATAACCGAATGTCTAAAAGCGAATTGGAGGGTGCTGTAAAAATAGATCTTGATGATGAAGTTGTGTAAAAAAGGACATGCGGTCAGCTTTTAAATGATTACACGCATTCTCATGCCGCTGCTTTAAATTCACGGGACTTTTATTTTACGATGTGATTCATTTTACGCGGAACGATGCTAATCCGCGGATCGTACGATTTTATTTTCTTTTTATAAACAGACTCAGGTTGGATTTCCGTGTCGTAAGTACCCGTACGCTTTTTGTTCACAAGAGCAACAACGACAGATATCATAAAATATTTACGCGGATGTACATACATAAGCTGTTATACGTATATGCCACGTATTGAAGACTACGGGTTAAAAAGTTATAGGTTCCAGGCGGAAACTCGAGCTGCCATCTTTATGATGTTACTCGCTTTTATACCGGGCTACATGGAGAGTAATAGGTTGTAAAGAATATGCAGTCCGTTATACGAGCAGCGGACACATGTAACATTTCGATTTTTCATGGGATAATGTGCCTCGAGATTAGCTAAGTACTTGGACGCTTCTTTTTTATTGGTATTGTAAAAAAAAAGGAGGAGTGGCCTTTTGCCCAAAAAGTCGTAGCATCTTTTTCGTATAAATTGGTGAGTTTACGTTTGATGTCATGTCCCAGCCTCATTTATCGACGTGTCGACCCAGCATCAATTTTTTCTTCCGAATAAATATATAAAACCTCGCATATTTTTATTTAAATAGATTTCCCTGCATTTCAGACAAACTCTAAATTTTAAATAAGTAGATTTATTAGTAGACTCCTGAAATAATAACCGTTAATAATAATTAAGTGTTATAATTTAAATATGTCGACTCAGCAAAAAGGTAATAAAAATCCGTCTGTTTTTATTTAAACTTCAACTCGAAATTCGTAAGGATGTTTAACCACCCGAATATTTTTTGAAAGTACAAAAACGATGTGTCGGAGCTCTGCCATTCGTTTTGTTTGGTTTATCGATTCGCCTGATACCAGTTTCGATTCGATGTTACTTTTCTCTATTCGAAGTTAAAACGCCGCTGTAGAAATTTAAACTATCGAAAATAACATGGGCATAACGTACACTCAAACGCGGCTTTTCGTATAAAAAAAAAGCTTTCAAGCTAAATCGCTCTTTTTATCATCCGCGAAAGGGTATTTAAACAGAAATTACAAAAAAAAAGTATATTACGAAAGAAAAAAGTCAACAAATTTCACAGAATGGAAATTAAAACTATCCGTCGGTAGTTGGGATGACAGCGAGTTTGAAAAGTTGCGAAATATTAAAAGTTCAAGTGCTACGTTCACTTCAACTTTTTTTTATTATACTTTTTATACTTCTATATGTTTCAACCACGAGGTTTGCTAATTTATTTCATTTTTATCCGACCGAAAGACGAACGGAGATGAATATTTAATAACTATCGAATAAAATTTTCCTATACGGCCCCTTCCTTTTTTTTTAACGGAAGTAAAAATGTTGAGCGATTATTAATTCAATTAATTCTACCGAATTATTTATGGTGCCTATGGTGATTAAATATAATTACAGGGGAATTTAATATTTATCGTAAATATGTTGGTTTTCAAAAATAATCGAAGTGTAACAGAAAATTTCTTTACTTTACCCGAAATATGCGAAATTTAATATCGACAAATATGTAAATGAATCCTTAGGCGGTGTTTAAATATTTCGAACTCCACAAACGATTTCAAAAGTTTCAAAAATCAGCATGGGTTTTGTTTGTTCATGTTCGTTTTCATATTCGAAATATACTATTTGACTTTGGCAAACAGCGCTTCGTATAACATTTGTTGGTCCGAAAAATAAATATCCCTTCCTGTCAAAAAATGTGAAAATAAATCAGCCCTTCGCCAAAAAAATAATTAAATCTCGACATTATTATTTTCTTCAACACAATTGTAATAATTATCGAATTTTTCATACTATTTTGTGATTTGTTGTTGTCTTGGATCTTTTGGTATTCCCCGTTACCTTCACCAACGACACACCCTGTATATACATTTGACCCTTTGCTGGATGGTAAAATCATTTTGATTTCCGCCATTCTTTTATAATACACAGACGTGGGCGCTGATATTGTGGATTTGCAGGACAAACCGGCAACTTATTTGCTGTTTCTGCCTCCTTTTTCATCCTATACTTTTATTGCTCGTACATTTTTTGTCTCTAAAAAGGTCACAGCTAGGTTTCCTGCTTTCTCGCTAAAGTACATAATACGCTTTCTTTTTCCGGATGTGCCGCTGCTCCCTGGAAGATTTCAAAGGATTTATTTGCACAGGAGATTTTCTCCTGTCTTTCTTTTAGTATACAACGTTGTAGGAAAATCAATGATCGATTTGTTTTGCAATTTTAGCGTATATCCGGCCATTAAATTTTCGGAACTAGATACGAGTGTCTTTCGTTTGAATATATAATTTGAACAGAAATATTTCTGTCGGTAACTTTCACTCCTTTGTAACTGAATTTGTAAATAATTAAAATCAAAACTCCCCTGTGATTAAAAAAATGTAAATTACCATTGCCAAATTACCAAATAACAACAATTAACATTGTTATTATTTCTAGAGACATTTTGCTCTTTCTCTAAATAACAATTATATTTCAAATATTTTTTCGACTATATAAAAGACAATTCTATTTGAATCCTCACATCCATAATTTTATTTATTATTATAATAAATCCTGTTTTATCTAATTTCGTAAAAATTATAGTAAATAGAAAAATGATGAAAGTTCAGACGTAAAATCGATCCCCGCGAAAACTAATTTCTCCAAATAAAGGAATTAAAGAAAAAACATTTTTAATTGTTTCTGACGTAATTTCGCTGGCTTGGATTCCCTTTTAAACAGTAGTCGTCACGAGCATTAATGGAACGAAAGCTGTTAATGGTGCGAAGGGGTAACAGCCTACCCACTCCAATCGGGAAGACAATTGCTAAGCGGAAGGTAACCGGAAACCACGACATTACGAATTCGCAGAACATGTAACCTTAAGTTACAAAGCTGTATTAATGATGAAAGGAGGCTGTAAATGAACACTTCGACCATTTTTGGTCTCTGCACTGTCATTATTATTATTACTCTATTTTATGGTACCACTTTTTCACGATCTGGGTAGAAAGAGTCACTCACAATCAGTTCGGAGTATTTATTCACAGACACACCAACGTCGTCGCACCAATTGGAAAAGTCTCGGATTAAAACCCTTTGATATTCAATTTTAGTTGGAATGAAGAAAAACTTGATATTCCCATTTTATTTACGAACCCATGCAGTTGCATAAAAAATTTGAATATCGACTTTGATAATGACGCAATTTACTATGATTGCTCGTTTCTTGTCTCATAAAATTTGTACAGAAAAATGAAAATCCGAGCGAGCACACATTTTTTTTAAACAAATAAACGCGAAAAACGCAATGTCGCAATTATTTGGTTTCAACATTTTTCAGATCTACTATATGTTACATACATTACCGGGGAAATATTTTATTACATCTTTGAGGCAGGGAAATATTTACTTTCGCATGGTTTGCGCCAAAGTAGGAATGCGTTCGGTCTAGAATCGCAAATTCTTCCCTTTTACTGGTGGACATAAATTTGCTGACGACGAAGACATCCCTTACAATTTGAATGAAGCTACGGTATAAAGAAAAACGTCTTGTAAGAACGAGAGCGACACAGGTGACGTTCGTGAACCCCATTAATACGTTCGTTTAATGGCAAATTTCATTTTACTATATTTGCCGGTGTAGTTTAAACGCGAACTTTTCCCCGATAAATAAACTTACCGTGGTGTACGCTTTGAGAATAAAGGACAATTTTAAGAGTGTAAAATAGATACAGTGGATCCTCCCGTAAGTAGGAGCAACTGTGCGAGGAACTAAGGGACAATAGTAAACAGTACGTACTTTCTTCTTACTCTTACTTCCTTTAAAAGAAACATAAGGTCTAAAGTAATTTAACTTTATAAGGACTTAAGAGAACGAATGGTCATGGCAGAGAGTCTCCTTGGTTTCCTTCTCATTAATTCGCTAGTCGTAGGTCACGTTTACCTTAAACATAAATATATATGCTGTACCGCTCGCATTTCACTTTTATCTTCTTTAAATTATACGAAAATGGAGACTTATCTGCGTCAAGACGAGATTTCTTCCACGAAGATACGTCCCGCAATAAACAGTAATACCCTAAAGTGGGCGTTCAAACAATTTTTATCCCATAGTTAATCCTCGCAACCGAAAAATAAATCATATTTCGCTTTGATGCTCTTTCTGTCAAATAATATCTCGAGATCTAGACATTATTTGGAATTTTTTGTCGGTCATTTTTTGGATTTTCAGAATAGATTTATTTACATATACGGCTTATTATAATAATGGTATAAAAAGGTATATTTAGATTATTATAATAATAATAATATAAAATAATATACATTTTTTTAAATTTAAGAAATGTCATTGTCACAAATTACTGTTTGATTTTTAGAAAATCAGTTTTTCTCAATGATAATAATCACTTTCTGTATAAATATTTATTTCAATTGAGATGAAATTATTATTAGTAATTAATTAAAATTATCTCGAGAGCTTTTTTACAATATTAATTACACTCTTTCTTGAAAATTAAATCCAACGAGAAGTCGACATTTATTATATATCTGCGAATCAAAGAAGATTAAACAAATGACAAATGTTACGTATGATAAATTTTTTTTTCTTCATTTCTGCGGCAGGAAACTCTGTTTTAATAATTGTCTATGAACTCCAGCGGAACCTTCGACCGAATGGCGTGGGTTTCAGGACTGTGATAATGGACTGAATTTTACCGTAATATTTTATGCAGCGGATTAAACCCAATGGAGAAGAAAAGAACATTAGCAGTAATGTCGGAATAACAAGCGACAGTGTAATATATTAAAATTGTACGACCTTTTACGTATCTAAAAGTAAAACCTTATTTCACAGTTGGCAGATTTCAAAAGACAGAAATACGACGAGCTATGATAGAGGATGAACAAGAAACTTTCTGTCCGCGGGCGACACAGCGTCCTGACATTCTCGAAAGAATCTTCAAAGCGAATGTGCAAGCGTTGTTCGTGGTTGGGTCGTACACGACTATTTCTATGGTTGATCTTTACCCTAAGCTAACTCGAGACGAGGGATTGTTCTTTGTGATTCACCGAAGAAAAAAAAAATGCGACATTTTTTCCACAGAAGATATTCTTTCAAGTTAATAAAAGTTACGTAATAATTGTATATGATCCTTAATTTTGAAAGAAAATGAAAGCCGGGAGAATTTTTAGGGCGATGATAAAAATTATTAAAAATTTGTTGTATAAGTTCAGGATTTATTTGCAAAATGATTCCTTTCTCATAAGACTGTAAATTATTTCCTAAATTTTTTTTTGACATTTCCTCTATTTTATTTGTTAAGTTAACCACTCATTGGACAATTGACGCCTTTATATTTTGTTTAGCGATCTTCGAAAATGTTCCGTTGGTGTCGAAAGCACATACACAAATCGGCATTCAATCATCAACGCGTACAATCGAATTTGTGTAACACCGTTGATGTTTTAGCGCGCAGCCTGTACTATTTGCTACTGGCATTTTCAGTAAATCATCCGACTGCTGAGTACTGAATACTAAACACTTTTGGTACCCTGAAATAGACTTTTCCCTCTATGCATGTACACGTTGATGCTCCTATTTGCATGCTGCGGAGGACCTCTTTATTTTGACCCCAATCGTCGCCATTATTACAACCTACAATTATTCCTACCCGACAGGAGCGATTACGGTATTTTTTTATTTTGCAGAATGTACAACTCAACAATTCTTAATTTAATTCAGAATATCTGAAATTCACGATTCCTTAACATTTGTTATTTCTTGCAATTTCGCGCGATGGACGTGCACATATATACAAAACGAAAAATTCTCGTCCCTGTGCCTTTGTAATGTAATCAGCCAAACAATGTTGTATAGAAAGACGAAGTGAAGTAGTCTACAAAATAAAAAAACCACAAGAAAAGAGATGTACAAGAAAAGAAATCATGTGTGCGGGAGATGTTAGAGTATCCAATTAGACGGTACTCAGGATGGCAGTAGACACTTTGAAAGCTCGAGAGATAGCTTCTGGCGTCTTGGCCTACAATGCGATATACAGCTACCTCCGTTCCACGCCGTTCCATTTTGCGATACAGCCACGGCACCTTATGTCCCCTTTACGTCGCCCTTCGCGAAACGCTCGAGTGTCTCGCACCCTAGGATTTACTTTAACTGCTCTCCTCCCACATTTCCTCGTGCCCGAGTCGCCGGTTTCCTGGGATATCGGTTTAAGGTCCGCGAACTCGCGGGAAATTAATCCGAGCGAGAACTCAAGCGGAAAAAAGCACGTGCACGTATGTGCATTGTATACATGCAGGGAGATAATCGTATCAGACGTTAACGCGAGTCTCGACGCTGCTCTCAAGTAGTGTGACACCAGTCAGACTTGAAACTTCTAAACTCATGTGGGCTTGCTTACTTGCTTGTTCGCTCCACTCTAAACAATTAGTCGTGGTAGTAGGAGCAGCGGCAGTAGTAGAAGCAGCAGCAGTGGCAGTGCCAGTGGCGGTGGTAGTAGGGGCCGCACTACTGTGTAGTGGTAAAACTCGGCTGTAGTCAGACGCAGTGGAAATAAATGTTGCTAAACAGACGAGGTAGTTTGGGTATAGCCTCTGTAATACAGTGTTACGGTAGCAGTCACTTCCCCCCAGAAATCAAACTCCGTGTCAAGGTGTAGTTTAATTAACTTAAGCCTGCGTTGTACAGGAATAATATGTAATATGTAACATTTAGGTTGCGAGTGTCAATTCCTTCGAAAATTGCGGTCCATATTTATAACCACGTTTCACATTTCGACGATAAATTCGATAAATCGGGATGTAAAGTTTCTATGCGGACAAAAAATCGTATAATTTATTCGTTTTATACTTTTGTATGAAAATTGTTAGAGAAGAGAGGGGTCAATTCAATCAAAAATTAATAACTTTTTTTCTTAAAAAATAGTAACTTGATATTCACTTTAGGATTTCCGATAGATCAGTCAGTCGCTAAATGAATATAATTTCAGAAAAAAAATATTATATCACGTCGAGTGATTCAATTGACCCAGGGGCCAATTGAACCGCTAGTTGGGGTCAAGCATTATGGTAATTAGTATATTAAAAATTATTAGAAAATTATTTCCGTACCTTAGAACAAATTATTTTTATACAAGAAATGCACCCGCAACGGATGAAATAAGTATGTTGACACGACAAATGCATGAAATGGAGTAAATGTCCGTGAGGTACGGTACGATAAAACGGATTCTAAAGGAACAAAGTGACGTTTCATGCATCCAACGTATTAAAATGTTCGAGTTAAGTTGAACCTCCTATTAAGCAACTACTTAACAGCGACGCTAACGTCTACGGCAACAATCTCCCGCGTGCTTTTGAGTGCCATTAGATTATCCATTAACCGCCTCATAAGACGTCGGCGCTTCTATAGAATTTCTGACGCATTAACAATAAATGTTGTACCTCAGAGCAGCCCGGCACGCCTTGAAAGACAGCTTGCACGAGCGTTGCAGGAGTTCTTACACTTACGCGAGTAGGTCTTACGCAAATTTCGTATCATTTTCGGCGTATTGTTCTTCCCCGGGCACGCAGCTCGGTTCACTTCGCAAGTAGTAATAATGCATGCAACGGTGAGCTTTTGTAAGTGAATGTAAAATGTTTTGTCTGGTAACAAGTTTATTATGCACCTTCGCGATTCACTCGAGAACCTGCTCTCAAATTTTACGGTTATAAGGTTCCGTAGTTTAATTATACCTTTTGTCATTCCTCTCTACCCAAATCGCCTCGGATTATCTACAATCTTTATTCCCGCGTGTTCTTGTTTATCCGCGGTTGTCTGCGCACTGAACTCCCACCGTGATTATACGATGCGCCGGTTTTCAATTACATGCTTAATGGCGAACACTTAATTTTGGGGGAGAAATGCCTGCGAGTAATTTTGAAGCAACTGCAAAATTTGTTTCTTTCCTTTTGCTCAAATCACGTGACTCATGGTAATGGTTTGTTATTTAATATATTACGTTTCCCGCGTGTTCTTCATTTCCAGACGGTTTCAAGGGTACCTGAACCACTTCTGAATAAATTCTGATTTAATTCTTGAATACAAAAAAAATTTTTTTTCTTTATTGTTACTAATTTGTTATTTATTTTTATTTCTTACCTAAAGGAGTTGAAATTTCCAATAAATTCTAAATTTCGCCTATTTTAGGTAAGAAATAAAAATGAATAATTTATTAATTAAACAAATATTGGGACTTTCTTTGGAAAAGAGGCACCATATTCTCGTTTTCCTTTTTCTTTTCCTTTTCATATAAAAATTCTTCGACACTCGGTTAGGGAATAGAACTTGGTGGGATAAATGGTTTTGGATGCAGTATTAAACACAGATCAATGTATATGAACAACGGCTATGCAATTCCACAGGATGTAGGTGACATCTCTAACGACGTATCCTGATTCGCGGTTGTGGTGTATCGCGAGTTCAAACCTCTCTCTCTCTCTCTCTATCCTGGCATTTCCCTGCTTCTCTCCAACTGCACCATCGTATAGTGTCATCTTCTATTCATTGTGACATGACAAGGTACTGAATGACGTTCCTCTGAGCATTCAGTATTTCCCTTGCAAATGCCATTCAACTGCGTTAATCACAGTTTAATCATACCGTTAACGAACTTCATTTTGCGACAACACATTGACGCCGTCTGCTTCGAGTTCTTAATTCCGCACCCGCTTGCATTGATATTGCACCGAATCCGATAATTCTAACATGTAGAATTATTCACCGCAATCGGAATTGCAACTTTCCGAGACGTTGCGAATAAAGAATTCAAGGAGCTTCGAAAAGATAATTCTGAAAGATTTTTTTTTAGTGAAATAGATTATTATTATTATTAATAATAAATAAATAATGCATTGGAAAATAATAAATTAACGATTCTGTTTTTCTTTTTAATTTATGGGCACGATTTGGAAATTGCGAACAAATTTTGTTTATTTACATTTTTCGCGATCCGGATGAAGTTTACTTCGTTATTTAATTTTATTTCTTATTCCTTCGTTTTTTACGTTGCAAGGTTTTGAAAGATTAGTTTGCCAACTTTTAATCCTGTTGCTAGGACAAGGAAGAGCTCAAGCATGAACGAAATTCAACTTGAACGAGCTTCAAACGATGAACTATATAATATAGTAACTATAAATTAACTGGATTATGGCGTAATGACCCGCAACGTAAATTTATAAGTTGCGCCCTTATCACTACGCGAGTGAATGTTCCGGAAAACTTAATATCCGGTTCTGACGGCGGCGAACACTGGCAGCCATAACGATGCGTTTAATTTATTTGCAAAAGAGAAAAGCGTAATTGTAAAATTATTTGCAGCGCCATTTTTTAAAACATACGCGAAATCGTAGAAAACATTATTTCATCTACAAAAATGTGAAAACTACTCCACGACATTTTGTTATAATTAAACGAATACTTGCTCTGACGAAATTCTTATAAAATAAACTTTCGGCAGACCTTAGTTACACTTTTTATTAAAATAGTGATTTTTTTTCTCCAACTCTCGAACGCTGCAGCGGAGAATCAGCGAACTAAGAATTCGACCAATCAAAGTCCTGCTACAGACTCGTTCAGGGGAAGGCTTGTTCTTATTGGCCATCCCCACTTCCCTCCCCGGGCTACGTCACTATACGGTTTCGTTATAACCTCACATTTGATTCCTCGACGTTCTAAATTACGATTTCAATTAATTTTGGATTAAAGAAAATACACTACATAGAAATATATATATATACACATTTTCGCTGTAATGGTACATTTTTTAGCATTAGGGTGAAAATACTAATTGAGTGATAGCGAATAAAACTAATCTTGAATCAGAATAATGGTGAAGCAGAGGCAGAGTCGGTGAAATTGTTACTTGTAATTACAGTTATACGGAGCGTAACTGTGATATAACCTGTTACACTTGAAACGCCGGCGTTATTTTTGCCGGGAAAAATGCTGTATTTGAACTACACCGTGGTTCATGTAACATTTATGGTAATATTCTTTCCCGCTGGTTGGAAGTTATGGTAGCTACAAAACAAATTACGGTTTCACCAATGTGGACATTCCAACAGCAATTCGTTTGCGCGGCCGTATAAATCCACGAAGACTTCTGTTAACTTATGAAATTCGTTTGCCGTAAACTAATAATAATTCAAACGAACTTCCCACTGGAACGTCAACGAATGCAGCAAAAAGAGTCCGACTCCAGCGTCCGGAAGGACTTCCTCACCTACGGCTCGTCCGAGTTCTTTCCAAACTACCGGAGATACTTCAAAGCAGGTGGATTTTCTCGGTGTTTCCTAACTTCCACGTTACATTCAGATTTATTATATAGCACAAAGTTACGTAACGGTTGCAAGCATTTCCTTAGCTTTCATGTTATGGCGCCATTCCTTCGCTCTATTCAATCAGCGCTAAATGCTAATGATGTATGCTAAGTTAATTGAATTCTAAGCGTACCAGTGTAACAATCAGAGTCTTCGCCGTAAGGTAGGATGTATAAACGGTACTACATATTAGTCGCAGGTACAAATGAACAGGTGACGAGCGGATCTGGAATGTCGAACCCGTGAGAAAGTTTATAAATTCAGAATTAAGTCGAAAGTCAAACGGAATCCGGAGTAACAAATTCATATGCAAATCAAGAGAGGAGGCAAATCGCTCGAAAGGATTTTCCAAGGATCAGGATGTGATTTACAATATTATTGACGATAGCGATGTTTTAATGTAAAATGTGTAGGGTTTATATATATATATCATTATAAATTTGTGAAACGCCGACCAAATTCAAATATTTATACATTTGCAATTACATATGCTACATATTTATTTAAACCACTATATACACCCACTGTTTATGTATAAAATTCAGATCAATATTTATTTTGAAAATATTTCTAATTATCATATACTCGTTTCATTCGAGTTGCAATTTACTACAAGCTATGTTATAATTCGTAATCCCCAGCGTAGGTACATAGTAAATCTATACATTTGACAAATTGTATATATATTATAATTGAAATGAGGTAGAAGAAACAAAAAATCACCCGTGTTTCAATAATTTCCTTGATAGAAATATATGTGTTTGGGATTTTCAGATTTGATTAAATTGATCCATATAATGATAAAGCATTATGGGTACCAAATATTCAACAAATTCTGTTTATTAACAATTATTGTATTATCAATCTATCATTTACAATTAATATATTAGGCCGGGAAAGTGGTTAACATCAACATAAGATATATTTCGATAGATATCTACCATATATTATGTGTTTGAATGTGCGTGTATGTGAGGAGGGATGTCTGATAAAGATCCACAGGATGTACGTATTTCCTGAAGAGAGCTGTCATGAGTAGAAAAGCCGAACTCACGATCCGAATTAATTACTAAATAACCAAAATCAACACACAGACGTGTCGGTCCATTGTAAGTATATGTGCGAAACACGGTATTAAAATGTATTTACCTCAACTACAAGCGGCAAGACAACCGTGGAGTTACAAATGCAACGCATTTCATCATAGCCAGCAAGCACGCTTTAATATTCTTGCCAGCCAGGAGCGCGTTAATAACTCTCCTCTTTATGGTCTTAGGGAAAGCTTACTCTTCGAGAGCATATACGTTCGTTCAATTAAAACGAGTTTCAAACGTCGTGCTCGATATTCACTGCGTTATTTAGCGAAGAATGAGTCGAATGCAGTAGGAAAAAAATGAACTTTCTTTTGATATTTTGTAAAATATAGCCGGTATGAATTTTTTTCCAGTCCCATCTATCACTTTATTCTTTCTCCTGGAACTCTACAATTTTTAACACTTCATTATAACAAGAGACAACGCCGATTAATATTTTATAACAATTATTCATTTTTTTGATTTGAGATCTTTTTAATTAATTACAATTTAAAATTCTCCTATCTGTGTGATTTTCCAAATTATAAATATCTCTCCGTAGAATTTTTCAATAAACTTTATGTTCTAAATTTTCAAATTAATTCTGATATTAATCTCTAATTATTTATAATTAATTATTTTGTGAATAAAACATTATCTCATTAATAAAGAAATAATTTAAGTTTCACAAAATGTTGAAATTACATTTTTAACGTGGAAACTTAGGGACAGTCTAAAATGTACGAGTCAAAAATATAATCAAAGTTACTTATTTTATTTGCAATGGGGTTAAATGTTATACTACAAATTTCTAATAATATAAAAAATTTTATAAACGCCAGTTCTTCATTCATTCATTTATTGTACCAACAATCTCTATTCCAGAGATTGTTCGTTTATAAATAATAATTTGTAGATGACGCGCGTGTGTGCTACTTACGTGTGTGTGAATGCAAAGGGATGAGGCGGGGCGGTAATTTTGAATAATAACAAAAACATTTCCTTTGGACAAAGAAGAACGGCAGGATCGGTACCAGGAGGTTTGATTTCGTGTGTTGTGGCAATACATCTCCTCCTGGTTTGCCAGGGCTCAGTGAGACGGAAGTGTATCGTGCTCGGCGAAGCGGTCACATCCAGTTCCCGAGATTAATTGCCAATAAACCTCCATTACGGAGACCTCTTCTGGTAACGAACAATCCCTATTCCCTTCCCTTCTCGTGGCTGCACGCCGTTTCCCGCTTGTCCACTTTGTAAAAGAAACCATTGATTCTAACATTTCAGTATAATTGCGGGGCTCTTTGTAATGTATACCTACCTATAAATATACCCGTCGTACCAGCCGAGGATTGGTACATCCAAAAATGTGCGTGTGTGTCTGTATTCGTGTACATCCCACTGTAAGATACATATATATATACGTATTCCCACAATAATAATTCACGTTTCATGGTTTGACACGAAGAAAAATCTTTCGGCTGAAATTTGTATCAAGGGGGGAAACCACGTGTGGTATTTTTAACATAAATGTTTTGAAAAAAATTTGTAAATCTCGTTGAAAGTCTTAATAAAATAATATCCGACTCAAAAAAATTCGTGAAAAACGCCTGAATATCAGTCGAATAATGGGGTTTCCTCCCTTAATCAAATACATGACAATTTTAATATGTAACAGGAAGTGCATCCCTTGCAAAATAATAGAAAACATAATTGTTGTATTTCTTTTTCAGGTTAAAATTATTTTTCTTACTCATATATTTTTATAATTGGGCAAGACTCGAGCCATGTCAATTTTTGGCGTTATACTTTGTTTATTACTCGGCGGAGTTAATTTTCCTTAATAGCCCACCGCGTCAAGTTCATGATACCTGCAGTCTTAGCAAACTGGAATTGCGAAGTGCTCAGCCTTACACCTTGAACATAGGTACAACAACTGCGAGAATTAGAAAAATAACGTCTTTCGTTGCGGCAAAAGTTTCACAGCCGGGAATAAGTTCCTCCTTGTCTCTATACAAAGTTTCGTAAAGTTCGATAGTTGAAGGAAGAATTTTAGGAACTCCCGTGACTCACTTCCTTTTTTTTTGGTTTTCGCGCTCCTCTTTTGCTGCGACAAGAGGGAATAGTTTTTCCCTTGACATCAGGCCAGATAGCTCGAGTGATATGTTTATCTCTTACAAAAAAAGAAAAAGTCGAATCTGAATCGAGAAAACTCTTAGAAAACTTTTCGATTCCGATTACGGGGACGCAGTGTCGACTCCTTGCGTCTTGTAACAATAGTGGAAAAATATATGCATGATATATGCATGTACAATAATTTTAATTTGGAATTATTTATCATTTTTTCTTGAATATTCTAAAAGCTGAATCCTAAAACAATATCTTTAAATTATTACGACTCTAATCTTTTGGTTTAGTCCGTTTCCTTTTCGATTTTATTATTCAATTAATTCAAACTGATTTATGGACCTCTTTTATTATTAAATTACCATAAAGTTCCATAGTTCAGAGGTTAAAGTAACTAACGAGTTTCATACGTTGGTCGTGGGTTCGATTCCCAATACCGACGTCGATGGAAAACTTTTCCCGGACAAATTTTTCCCATCGTTTTTCTCACAATCGCAAATCAAGGGAAAAAAAAAGTATTATTGGAAGAACCGAAACTTTTTATATCCGACAAATGTCATTTTCTCAGAATAAGTAAAATCTAATTAAAGCAACATACAATTTTTATTGAATTAAAAAATACGTATTTCCGTTCCCTGGCGATTCCAAGTTTGCGAGAACTTCTGAAAGCTAAAGTTTGCGAAAAAGGAGTTGTGATAATAGTAATTGTAGACTTGCGAAGTTTAACGTGTATCCTCAGGCAGCTGGAAAGTTATTGATTTTAAAATCCAATCGCTTCATATATGTCTCAGCGAAAGACGGGTATTGATGTTGTGTCAATATTAATAAACCCTAATAACTTAACTCTCTTCAAGTAACACCGAAGCTACGTGTTAACTTTGCTATTACCCACCCACTTTCCGCGAGGGAATTTTTTGCATCGAGAAAACTTTCAAGGTACTCTTAATATTATATTTCCATTCAAGGAATTTTTCCCAATAAATATCCGACAATTTTTGTTTTTAGAGTTTACGTCTTCGTTTTCCAAATTTGACATTTTTCTAGTGGATTCCAATTTTTAAATTTTGTCTCCTAAATTATTAAATTATTTCTTATGTAATTACATAATTATTCCTAATTAATTTTTCTCATTTTCTCAAAAGAAAAATGTTTCATGAATGAAAAATTATTTTTCCATTCACAAATTGTTCCAAATTTTTATCAGTAAAAATTTATATTTCAATTGATTAGTTGATATTATTAATGTTTCTATTCTTTTTTGAAGTTCTAATTTGAAGAATTTTTCATAAAAATATTGAAAAACATCTCAAAACGCTTTGCGCGTCATGTTATTGTTGAATTCTCTATATTTGCTTTTTGTGTTTATGTCTCGAGGAAATAACGCCTACAGGGAAGCAGCATTTCGTTATTTACGAGCGGCTTGAGAGATCATCTTCACTTTATCAACTGTAGGTGTTGATCTATGGAAGGAAAAAAGAATTAAAGAGACACTCCAAAGAATGGATCGTGAACACGGGGGTGGGATAAGATAAGAGACAGGTTTTATTGTCGGACAGTAATGGCATCGATAAATATTTCCGTGGAGTGAGGCGACTTTAAAATTATGAGATTTCTTCTATCATAGAAGCTATCGGATAGGAATTAACTCTTTTCACCACACTTTTTTCCAATTCAACAATTTTTCAATTGCTGCGAATTGAAAATTCCAACGTCGAACTGTTGAAACTATCGGACGGAGGTGGAGCTTTTCCATAATATGTTGCTAATAAATTCCTGCCTTGTACTAACAAATTTTAGATAAATTTTCTCTTTTTCGACTTCTTGGAATTGTGAGAAATGTGACTGAGCTTCAAACGACACCGAAGTTTATTTGTAACTGGAAACCCCGAACGCCTGGTAAATAAATGTAATACCGTGTGGGAAAGCCGAACTTGCGTCTACGCCAAAGAAATTGCCGCGGATAAATAGTTGTACCAACATTTGTACAACTTTGATGGCGAGAAAATGAAAGGGAACTATGCTTTTGCAACAGAAACTGTAAAGTGAGAGAGAAAGAGAAGCTAGGCAGAGACAGGCAGCGTGCAAACTTCCTCATATTCCCCACGCGTAGTGATATTACGAGCGCACCCTTCGAGCTTTTACGATCAGGCTGTTTGTACAATGAAAATAACTTCTGCGAAAATGTAACAATAGCGTATTACTGAACGATATTACAGTCTATTAGCATTCAAGCACTGGCTCTTATACCGGCCTTTTTGACGCCCTACACTCTTACTGGATTGTATGTATGTTTGTACATACATGCGTGTGGGTAGAGAAAAAGCTGAAACAAGCGCCATTATAATTTTATACATCAATGGTTCCATAAGAATTCAATTACAAATCAATGAATTGCCTGCAAGAGATTTCAAAGTAGATACTGATTTATTGTAGATTTTATACAAACCGAAATTTTTTTACATGTGTCAAATTGGAATAATTATACGGGAAACTGATAGATTGTGAATCTGAAAATTAGAGAATTGCAAGTTACAAATCTCGTTATTTCAGAATTTCGCTCAAATCGTCTCCAGTTGTCGTCATTTTTAATTTAAAAAATCAGTTTCGTTACAATTTTCAAACTAGTGACGATCGATGAAGTTAAGCCCGCAACAATCGTACCCTAGATTCGGATGGGTGACCGTTAGTCCCTAGAAGGCGGGAGAAAGTAGCTCCCTGCCTTGCCAACTATCGTCAACGGGAAATTTTAATACTGAAACCAAAGGCAACCGGTGACTTGAAGAAAAATAAGTGCAATAAAAGTTCATTGAAGCATTTTGTGATTCAAGTATCGAAAATTTCGGTAAATGAATCGAATGGGAAGGAAAAGGAGATTTATTTATGTACCTATATATTTGAAAGCACCGGATCATGTCGAAAGTTCTTGGCCCTGGGTCTCATAAATTCACGACGAGTCAGAGTCATAACAAAAATTCCCATTTCACGAAAAGCTCTGGCCCGTGTGATATATGTTTGGTATTATTATTTTGATGTTTCGTGCGTGCGCTCTTTCTTCGTCTGCGAAGTCAGTAGCCCCAATCATTAATCACGTCGGCGAAATAGTATTACGTCCAGAAATGTTATGCAAGGGAGGAAAACGACGTTACACAAATAAACATATTTTTCTACAACTGTACATTTATTACGTTTTTTTTTCCTCTTGCGCGCAGCAAGCATGGGAAATAAAAAAAAATTAGATTACTAAACTTCTTGATTATATTTTCAGCGGGCTTTAGAAAGGGAAAAGAAAAAAAAAAGTATGTTGCGCTTCGTGTTTCCCTGAAAGTTAATAAAAACACTAAAGTTCTAAACCTGTTGCACGAAAAGGGCACGAAACTCCCGGCGTACATACATATGATATTCATAAATTATGTTATTTCCCAACTCGTTTCCAAGCCACTCTACCGTATTGCCATAAGGATGCCTTAGTTCCTCTTTCTCTTTCTGTGCAAATTACGTGGGTGTTCTGCAAAGATATACGAACGTGGAATATGCATGTACGTATATGCACGTATGTGGCGGACATACTGAAATACACGGTACAAAGGATCTACTCACGCTTAGGTTGCACAGAACGAGGCAAAGTATAACGTGTGTTCCCAGCACGTGCTGAGGTATCGTTCGAAGGCTAATAAATTTTCGCAGAAGCATCCCTATAATATCGTTAAATTACAAAAGGCCCCCTCCCCCTACCCACACATGCATGCATGCGTTTCAATTAAATGAGCGCAAATTTCATTTTGCTTTTTCAATTTACATACGGATTTATTTACGACCTGTGGAAAGAGAGTTCCTTCGACGTTTCATAGGTACGAGTATTATTAGAAACATTCAAACAACTTTTCATTAAACTTGACTCCTTACCTGGACGTAAACTTTTTTTTCTCTAGACACGGGGCGAGTTGGTAACAACATGAGCAGGAAGTTGGGAATTTATTATGAAGGAGAAGGAAAAAAAGTAGGGGGATCGATTTCTATATGGATTATTAGTTAACGGGGGTGACGCGAACTTCGAGACGTATCGAATTTCCGAAGGGGTGTATTTGTGAGACTACAATTTTTAGTTCACGATTCTAAAATTTGGGAGAGGGAATTCGAGTGTCGAAATTTGTGAATTTTTCTATCGACAATTTTTAAGTTGGTGCTTCTCGAATCATGGATATTCGTTATCATTCGTTGGAGAGATAACCGGAAGTTCAACTACCCTCAACAGCTCTAAAAGTTTCGAAGAACAGTTACGTTTGCTTGTACCGAAAGTAGAACGAACGTTTCCGAGAAGTACTTGGAACGAGTGCTCAGTCAGCATATCTATAATAAATATGTAGAACAAGAATGTATACTTAGGCATCGTAAACAAATGTTGCTTATGTCACTTTAGCTTATGTTACCGAGAGCATTAGCTAGACATATTATTCCTATCAATTGGATCGCTACTTGTGCAGTTACCAACTGCATTTCCCGTGGAGTTTTAATAAAATATTTAAATATTTTTTAGTTCCGATGCGATTCCCACAATTTTTGTAAAATTGAAAGACAGAAATTTCTAATAATTGTCCAGAAATCCACGTATATCAAATTTTCGAATTTGAAATTTATGATGTGCACGGATACCTGAATTCGCGAGTATCATAAATTATTCTGGAATTAAAATATTACCATTACTATGATATTACTTGCACTCACGAATCCTGGATTTGATAATTATTACCAGCAGGCTACTGACGATACACCTAAATGACGTGCACCAAGGACGGAAGGGGATTATAATCATAGAATAATACTATCAGTTCGTTATAACAGAAGTATTGAATCATTAGTAATATAATAGTACTGATAACAATACTCTCGGGTCAACAATGGTATTATGTACTGTTAATATCCAACTATCCAACTAATTATCGACCTAATTAATAGTAAAGCATGTAGTAACCCTCTTGTGTCAACGGCAATACAAATCAACTCATAATAAAACTGTTTGACAGCAGCAGCTATCCTATTAAGATTTTTATTATTGATCGAAAATTATTGTTTGAGAAAAAACAAATATCAGGGAAACCCAATTTAAGCCTAAATTAGTATCGTCAAAAGTACAGTCTAGCAGGGAAAAATGACAATTATTTCTAAATTTCAGTTTTCTATAATAGTAGTGACCACATTTAATATCCATTTGAATTTTCAAGATCAAAAAAGATTTTTATATATATAAAAAATGTGTTTTGGTATGTTTTTTCTTGCGAAAAATTAGACCTTTTTACTAATTTTTGTACTCGAGTAATCGATAGTTTGTTTCTCCAATTTATATTAGTTTAATTAATTTTGTTCTCAATTGCGGCTGTGAATTCAACGCCTACGATTTATTTGTCAGCATTATTTATTGCATGCACCGACTGCTTCGACAACGAGTGCACAAATTTTCGCAAATAAACATCCAGGAACCTGTGCAGGCCATAAAGAATAATACTAATTACGAAGATTTTCAGCGAGGAAATATATTTCGAGACGTCATTTCATAATTCACACTTGCAGTGCTCTCAATCATGACTTGTGGTGGATAATATACATATATATGCGAGTTTTGGTGCAGCGAGGTGTTTGGTATAAACTAAATAAGGATGGGTGCACCTGATAGAGGATAGAAAGTGTATAGTATTTCACGGAGAGCCGTGAGCCACTGGGTCATCTTCGCCGAGTCAACGGTAGAAGTTTGAGTATGCCGCAATGCAGTTGCTGGGGGTGATGCACACACCGTACGCTGTGTTATCCGGGCATCCTATATCCTGCATCCCAAAGCGCTATCCTATATCCTAGACGCGTAATGGTCCCGCTGCGTATCCGAGTCACCCATTCCTCCAGGTTTTGTGAAAACGGTTTCGTCCGAGAAACTACGGGGGATCTATGTCTCTCTGAAAGATAAATTATACCGTGTCTTCAGCCAACTCCCTTTTTCCCGTTTTGCAAATGAGCTGGACTGTGGGACGATGGGTTGATTTTTGGCCCAGCACCTGTCGATTTTCGAAAATACAAATTCGTTTTTCAAGTACTTTTACTTTTTGTTGTTAACCGAATTGAGAGAATTGATAAAAAAAGAATGTGACTTTTGCAGATGACACAAAAAATAATTTTTTGTATTTGACGATATTTAATTTCGAGCAGATAATCGAAATTTTTGATAATATTAAAATATCAATAGAATTATATCCGAAAAGTTATTAAAATTCCGAAAATTCCGTGAAATTGTCGAAAATATTTTATAAAATATGACGTCCATAAAATAATAAAATAAAATAAAATAAAATATAGTTTCTCAAATTCGTGATAAATTTGTAAAATGCTTCGGAATGTTTTATTAGCCTGAAACTTTTTGCAATAAAACAATATCGTAAAAATGATAATAAAAATATATTTTGGTAAAAAGCAACTCCTCTCGGTAGAAAAAAAATGGCATTCTGGGATTAAAAAAATCTCTGTCCGAATTTACTTTGTACCTCCTTGCACTTGATTTTCTGGTACACAGTTCGGACGTGACAGTAGTCACGGGGTAAACTTGCTGTAGTGAAAAAAAGAAAAAAACAAACTGCTGTTTGGCGGTACAGCCAACAAAGATCAAAGGAACGACGCGGCATAAAAGTGGGGGCGATTTTTTTGCGATCCATTAAAAAACGGAATAGAAAAAAAGGGATCAGAATGACTGGTAATTCCCTAAAGCGGAAGAATGATTCGCAAATTCTCCCACCGTTTTGCATTTAAATAGCGGGAATTTTAAAAGGCAGACGTCGCCATTTTCGTTAACCTCATTCCTCGGAGCTTTGAACTCGACTTTTCTCCTTCTTTTCAGCCGTGTACTGGCGAAAAGGTTAAATTTCCCATTCTCAAGGGTATCGTATCAAAGAAAGCCTTTGATCTTTCTTATTATCCGCGGTTTGCAGGTTGCTTCGAGTATTACGACGATTATTTGTACATAGAAGTAGGTGGTTGCTTCTCTTCTCAGAGCTCGAAGACTCCGTGGTGAGAAAAGTCACATATTGTACAAACTTTCGTCAATGGCACTGTAAGAATTCGCAAATTTACGACCTTGTTTCCAGGTTTTCCCCTTTCGAGCATTCGTTTAATGGTTTGGCGTGTCAAAAGTTATTTTAATTCCTCCCCCGACTGACGTGGGGCTACTTGGGGAGACAAATCTTCCATTTTGTTGACTGTAAAGAAACGAATGCATGGTCCGCGTCAGTCTCAAGTTTTCCACGCGACGTGGCAGATCCCACAAAAGCCACTGCCCGATTATAAATGAAAGACTTTTGTCTACCCGTAGCACAAAAACGGAGTGTAGGAAAAATCCTCTTTTTTTTTGGAGGGTACGTCTTTCTTTTTCGAGTACGAAGCGATAGGAGCAAATAGTTTCGCGGAACAATAAGTCCACGAACGTGTATTATTAATTTCTCCAGCGAAAGTGATTAATTCAGCTCGGGATGGACCGGGAATTAATTTGGGGATCATTCGATATCGTTGAGACTCGTGTCCAGACCTTGTGTGCGAATTTTCCGTGTAAATACGGTATAACGAAAAGCTTTATGATTTTATCATTATGCTTAAGCACTGCAGTATCAACTTGTGGCACTATGTGGAACAATGAAACAGCGAACTAAGGCGCTTTGTGATACCAAAAGCTCCATGCATACCGCCGGGGACTTTGCCTATGTGGTGATGCGAGCTTCTATTATATCGGTCATTATATCGAGAGATGCTGATAGTGGGAAAATGAAAGCTCTCGCGTCAGCAACAGATTCTCTTCTGCACTCCATTCGCACCCTTCAGCTCGATCCAGCGCGCTGGCGAACAATGTCGAGAGAATTCCTCATTGGCTCGAGGGTCCTCTTGAGAAATGTTCACCGAGAATAAACTTTAAAATATAATACATGCAGAACGGTTCGTCACGATGCCGCTCTAATTTCCTTATATTTGAGGGTAGCTCTCCCCGAGTAACTCAAGTAGAGACGATCTGGTCGCGTCATTGTTCAAGGCCCATTAACCCTGGGCTCATTGACGGTATTTTCGCTTCCGTCCCTTAGGTCGGATTCTTTCTAATTAAACTTTGGAGCTGAATATTCTTCTTCGCGAAGTAGACACCCTGGTATTTTTCTTTCTATGCGATAATTCGTACATTAAAAATAAGAATAACTATTACAAAGTGGTAGTGATAATAGTAGTGGTATCTACTATTAGTACTAGAACTAGTCGAAGCAATAATAATAATAATTCTAATAATAATAGTAAAGTTTTTTGAGTATTTCTGAATTGGATAGAAAATCTAATTTTGAAAATGCATCCTTTTTATTTATAAAAAACAAATTCAATTAATCTCGAAAAGTTCGATTATCATTTTATATTAAAATTTTGATAAGTATGGTTTTTTTTTTGCTAAGATGAATTTTTTAATTGAAATTTCGATAATCAAGCAGTTTCGAAAAAAAAAAAATGGAAGATATATCAAATTTCAATACAAAGCTTGAGCTGAATGGAAATTTATGCATGCAAATGTTGGAACTAAGTAGAATAATGTTCAACATGAACGTCGTTATGGGAAATGATAATAGGGGACAACTATACACGAATGTAAGTAAAGATCGCATTGTCTCTAAAACACAATTTGCCTGGTTTCTGATTACAGATTGCTAACGTTTTGCTATCTGGCAGCACTAAATTGCTGGCTATTACTATGCCCGGCGACCCTCTCGCATGACTGGCAGATGGGATCCGTTCCTTTGGTTGCGTCACTTGCAGATACGAGAAACCTTGTGACGTGTCTCTTCTTCGGAGGTTGTCTTGTTCTCACATACAAAGCTTTTACAGATTTCGAGGTAAGTCTCGTCATACGTAGCGTTAACCTTCACCGTCTCTGCGCGTTTTCCTTTATTTTTCACCTCGACAATTACCTACGCGATAGCGATCCTCAGATTAGGAAAGAAGTACTTGCGGAAAAGTACACCCTCTTACTGGCAGTATTCGACCTCTCGAAGGGAGAGGCTTTTGAATCTAGTCCATTTGATGCTCCCCGAGGAAGCCAACGAGGGTGTAAAGCGAAATGGTCGCTAATTATCGTCCAAGAAGTCATTTCGCCGCGGTTGAACGTTCCGGATGGTGAGCTCGTAAGTTTCGAGTATAGTTTTCTTGTCAACGGTTCGCGAAAGCAATGATGATGATGAAGTTAGTCTTCATATGAGCCATAAAAGAAGTTGCGCAGTAATTCCAGCCACACGGGGGGGCAAAAACTTTATTTGCCGTTTCTTCCCGGCTACGTGCTGGTAAACTCCACTTCTCATATCTCCTCTGACCTTTACGTCTATCCGTCAGTCCACTACGATGATCTCTTAAGGTTCATCGTCGTTGCATCGCCCACTTTCCTCCAAGGAGCCGTCGCATTGCCGGGGCTGGAACCTCCTGAAAGTTTTAAACGACAGTCCTTTACTGGAACGACCTGGTGGTTGCATCTTCCCACCCTCCAGCGCGAGTCTTGATCTCTCCAGCGTTGCTCGGGACCATTTACGTGAGCCTGAGCTTTTTTTATGGCTGTACCTAACTTTTCACTCGAACGTTCCGGCAAACTTTCATCGTCAATTTCTGTTTTGAAATTTCACCCCTTCCCTTTTTTATCCACTTTTTTTCATTAAACCGTCGGGCGGTTGGTGTTGCGTTTCGCGCATTCGACTGTGGTGCCTGCATCTCAGGCGTCCTTTTCGCCACCGCAAGAGAACGGAGCTGGATCTATTTGGAATCAGACCTCCACTCCTACAACAATCGTCTACTCTTTCAAAGCCACGGGAGCCACGTAACCCTCTATCGTCTGGAAAAAGTTCATCCACTCAAGCAGAAACGTGTTCGATGATCCCGGGCTTTTTCTTTGAACTCCTCCGTCTTTTGGTGGATGCCGAGGTCATATAACGTCACGTGATTCCTTGTATCGTGCATTCGGAGGAGTTGTTTAAGAAACGTCTGTCACTCGAGTCAGCGAAGATCGAGTCCATTATTAACCCAGCGTCGAGTTTTTGTGTCACATTTTTACGGTCGTACTTTCAATTCTCGCGATCCGCAACGTGCTCGTACTGGATCTCGAACAGATAAACGGTTTATGGTTCTGACGATATTGTGGGATAGGACGAGTCGCCATGATATGGCGGCTGCAACCATCTAACGATAGCGTTACCAGCTAAGGGCAATGACGCGTCGAACCGAAGTACGTCGTAATACTATTTAATGCATAACGTAGCTATGGAAACCCTCGGAGGGAAGACTTTCGGCAGTGCTATCCCTTAGGTGCTTGGAAAACCCTATTCAGCGGTAGGATATCCTAGATACGATGATCCATTGTTGAAAGCGTCGTCAAAACTAGAACCTGGCAATCAGAGAACAATGCGTGATCATGAATACTTAACATTTTCATGGCCCTCATACTTTCGTTTATGCCACACTAATAACTTTCACTATTAATTTTAACGTTTAGTAGGGAATCAAGGCGGATCGAGGATCATTCGGGATTAAGGACTCCATTCTGCGCCATATTGGAATAGTATTCTTCCGCGACGGCTGGAAATTCTGTTACATTCGACTTCCACCCGATACTGCAATTTCAGGATTGGCTTTATTATTTATGGATACTTCCACATTTTTTTACCTGTATTTTTAGTCGAAGTAATAGATAAGAAACTAGAGCCAAATAATTAATTTTTCTTTCGCAAATCTGCATCATTGCAAATTTAATATTTATCTTGCTAATTACTTGCAAAGCAAGGCGTCGCAGCAGTAACTTCGTGGGGTAAACAAATTAATGAAAATCCAATCAACAATTTGTGCGAATGGACTTGATCGATGACACAAAATCGAAGAACACGAGTAACGAAGTAATGAAAAGTTTCTTGAAATCGATATCGTTGACGTAATGGGTTCATTAGGGGATGACCATTAAAAATGATTTTCATTCGCGGTTGGAGTGGGCCCGAAAGAAATGCTTTAAATGGACGTTTGATTGATAGGACATTGATCCACAATTAACTCCGGCAATTAAGGAGTGGCGTTCCATCGAATTTTTATTACTTCCAAACCACGGTTAACATTTGTTTGGGTGTTGGGAAGGGAGGTGATGGGAAGTGGATGAAAAAAATGTGTCGATTCGTTCATTTATATACTGTCAATTTTTGTAAGAAAAGAGTGATGAAACTCGTTATATTTTCGTTAGTGGGTTTGCGTTGAATTTTCGATTTGAGGTCCAGGTAGCGGGTGTATAAAAACGGTATGGATTGCTATTAGCGCAAGGTATTACAACCACCGCTGCACATCGAGCATTGAATTGACACGAAAATCGTTTTGCACTCTCTATGTCATAGCAGGTTTCACGTGAAGTACCGGGATTATCAAAACCTCTCTCGCTATCTGCGGTGCTTGTATTCCAATATAATGGGGTTGACGACCATTGAAAGTTCGTTGCTACTAGATTGAACTGGATATTATGGCACTTTATTTCAGCCCCTTACGATAGCCGGAATGGCTTTAATAAAAAATTAATAGTGACACGAGCCCTTTACCTCAAGTGCATGTTTCCGATCAGTCGATATAGATTTTCGCGCATTGTAGCCCTCGGTATCTGCTACAATCGGGTTATTTTTAAGTGTTTCCCTGTATCGCTGATTTTACTACACCTGATATTGGCTAACGATAAACGTTACAATCGGAAAATTGCTCCAGTGTGTTTTTACGGGGACGCGTGATATAATTGCCGCATTAGACGGACGTCATGTCCTATTCTGCAGATTCGCAAATGGTCGATAGTTTATGTCAGTAACATTTATTCCTTGTTTTACATTTTTACGATACTTCCATGGTCCCTTTCATAAAAAAATACGACTTGGTTTTTTTTTTGGAGGACTCGTAGGAATTTCAACACCAAAATATAATTTTTCCACATTTTCTGCAAATTAAAAACTTCTTCGCGTGAATTATTTTTAATTAAATTTGTATTTAAAATTTCAATTTCTCCGCGTTTAAATTTTCCCGAAAATAAAAAATGGTTTCGACAAAAGACAAACAATTGTAACGCAATGCTTATTCGTCATTTTCACACCAGCAACTGAAAGAATCGTTTTCACGACGTTAATGACACTGAAGAATCATTTAACTCGGTTTCCGTTAATTGCAAGGTCAGATTCAAGGTTCGCTATACGAGACCTACTCGTATAATATCATTCGCTGCAACTGCAGCGGAAAGGCTGCAACGCGATACCCAAAGGGGATTCATGCTTCTTTTTGAAATCGTTCAATGCCAACTCGAGTTTCATTTTTTTGTACAGAGCCTCGTCTTGTCTCGTTATACCTCGCAGTTTCCGCGTGTCTTTTATTTAAGGAGCACGACGTGGCTGGTGTTGAATGGAAGTGCTGGAATGGGGCTGATGCTCGAGAGAATTCGCTCTGTATATTTAAATTTTTCACTTAGCCTGGCTGTAATTACGAGTCTCTTCCACCCTTCAGCAGCACGAAAACTTTATAACCCGAACGATATAAATGTATACATATACGTGCGTTTCTGTTCATATATGGCTTAAATCCAGACAAAAATAAAAGCCCGTGTCTATTGGTACCTAGCCGAGGCTTGAAAACCTTTCCTAGCGTAATTAATACTCCCTCTGTTTCCAGATATTTCGTAAAAGCAGTTCTCCATAACAGCTGACGCGAATAATAATACCCCTAACACGCAACTTTTAGGAAAACGTTATTTCTCCACTCGCCAGCAGCTTTATTTTGAATAGTCGCAGTCAATGGTAAAAAGCAACAGATTTTGATTTTCCATCCAGTGTTCAAGTAAGACTGCGAGTGTCAGTTGCGCGAATTTACACGTGTGTCAATCATTTCGACTCAGTTTGCTCGCTACCCGGTAAAAATACGCAGTTTACTTTACGATGGAGAGCATTTCCGAAATTTAAATGCACCCGACGCCTGCAGCGGAACTGTCGAATGAAGATCCTGTCAATTAACGGAGATGCACTCGTTTTGCGAAATCGAGCCCTTCGGCTCTACGAGCTACACTCGGATTCAGCTTCTCCTGGAAGGATTGATGCCGGGGATGCAAATTATACTCACGTCAGTCGTTGCATCGAGCTGAATTTAATGCAGTTTTTGAAGGAACACCGGCGATCGATAAATCATAATAATCATGTCCATTAGCGAGTCTTATTATCTTGACATTAATGCAAACTGATATATAGCTTAGCCGAAGTACAAGGTAAAGCGCAATACAGGCCCGGTTCTAATCCGATCGATAAGTATTACATGTAATGCTTCGGCCATAATCCCCACATTGTGCTCGTAAAATTCGAAAATTCTCATAAATATGTTATATCTTCATAATAATGATCCTCGCGTAACGTAAATCTTCATTATTTACATCAAAGGTTCCGCCTTGTTTTTCTGGTGGATTATAAAACACTGATTTATGCCTAGGTGCTTCGAAAAAGTCCCTAGAGATTCCCCACTTTTGGCATCAGTCTTGGGAAGATCTACAAAGTGTCTCCAGAACATTCCCTATTTTCGTTTTCCACGATTTCGTGAACCCACGTGACCATTTTTTTTTTCCATTTGGGACGTCCAGGATATTTGCCATAAATTGAGTGAAGCTTCTTAAAGAAATTACATGTTTTGCGATAATCGTGGATTACAGCTGGAAGCTTATTTAACTCCAAGTACACTTTGCAGCCTGTATTCCGGCTATCGATTTGCCCAAAGCGTGCTTTGGAGTTCAGACAAAATGAATGTTTAGTGGGTTGTGAGTAATAGAGGATTTAGATAATAATGAATTGATCATATAGCGGAGCGCCTAAGGGTTAATGACGATGTTTTGAACAGCGCCGAATTTGTCCTGTGGTTAATTTCTAATTTAAATGGACATTATGTTCACGGTGACAACGAGTGGAGCTTCACTTTATAAATTCATCATTATGGCGTTTCGTTTTGAAAAAAACAGGGATTATATTGTTACTAATATTTATACAATCATCTTCCAACGAGGTCGCGAAAATCATTTCATTGGATTTGAATTATTTGGCTGGATTTGGCGAATAAACGGTTATGATGGACGAGTAATCGGTTAAAAAAAAATTCGATAGAGCGCTTCTACGGGGAAAGGAAATAATGGCACGAGGGGGATAAAAATATTATTTTCAGTCCCCGCATTCGAAGCTGTTTGATCTCTGTCCGAGCTAAAATGGACACTTTTCGACCGTCGGATCCTTAAACACACGAATTCTCGCTACAGTTGAGCGAAGCGATGCGTGCACATATGAAATTGTCAATCGTAAATTGCATTAAAATATGAAACCGCGGTGAACAATCGTTTTTACGTGAGTCCCCTCGTATATCGCGAAACATTGAAACACAATGCACGCGTTGGACGTGAACTACTGACCCGGAACATATTTGTTTCAGCCTGTTCGCTTCCCTGCCGTGGCTTTCCTATAAGCTTCCCTCTTCGTTCGCCATACGTAGAATCGCACGTTGGTGGCTTTCTCGGGCACATCCACAGTATCATTGCTTTCTCTCGTTTCGGGCTGCCCATGATAAACGGCCGTAATTCTGACGCACAAAAGCACACTTGCTATCGTGGAATTCTAATTACCAGTGAATACCCTCTATTCAGAGAATCGTCTCATCCAAAATAGCCAGTAGCATTGATATAATTGTTTTGGATCTATGAGCAACTCTTAACCCCCAATATTTAACCCTCTATCGACCAACGGGAATGAAGGATGCACGCAATCAGCGAGAATTGCATCCCGAGGCATATGTAATTTATTGTTTGCATGCAATAACGAAAATATCAATGTCGTGAGCGCTGGGTCGTAGCAACTTTTGGTAGATTTTTAATATCCACGTTTCCTGAAGAAAATAACAATGAATTATTCAATTACTGTCTCATCGATAGGATTCAAATTATTTCCGAAACAACAAAGACTGAATATAGTAATAACGATAAGAGTTATAAAACCATAGAAAATTGATAAAATTGCAAAAGAAGGTTTACGGGATTCGAATAAAAGCTCGCTCTACTGTGATATATTTTTATACCCTAACCAATTTCACGGGTTTTTTCTCTGTTTCAGCAACAAAGGCATCCCCCTTTAGTTCTTGGTTGGATGTTCCTAGTAATACCGTTTTTACCTGCCTCTAATCTTCTTTTGACGGTGGGGTTTGTTGTGGCTGAACGTGTACTTTACATGCCAAGGTAACTTTTATTGCACAGAATGAAATTAGCTATGAAATCTGATCGAGCGTCTCGTGCACCTGACGTAAAGTTCAGCAGAGAGGATCACGAAAGTGGCGAAGTTACCTCTCGAATTATACAAAAATTTCGATTTTATTACAGAATTCGAATCATTGCCAAATGATACGTAATAAAATCGAAATTTTGAAACCTACCAAGGTATTGTCGCGTGAATTCCAGGTATTTTTAAACAACAGGTCAAATTCGTAATCCCGGTGTCGGGTGACCATTGAATCAGACATTGCATTTTACAAATTTATCGGTCACTTCATACGCCATAATGACTGGATTAAAATTCGCACTTTATTTTCATTGATAATTTTGAATACACCAAAAAGTGATCTCCGGTTTTCAAAGAATATCCGACCACGGATTTGTTGACTGAACATGACCGTGCTTTGATTACATCCTTTCTACTGTTGACTTTTCAGTGTCGGGTGGATTTTGCTGGTAGTATACGGGGCTCAGGTGACCTGGACAGCAGTGCCAAGACGAAGAAGTCTCATTACAGCTGGAGTGGTTCTCCTCTTGGTCGTGGGCTGTTGTCGAACCGTTCTTAGAAATCGAGACTGGACGTCGAGGGAGACTTTGCTCAGGTGCGCCAAGTAAATACGTTACGCTTCACATGGGATCCCGAACTTCGCAATCTAGGGCCAAGAGGAGTTTCGTTAATGTTATGGCTTTTGTGAGCCACAAATGTCACAAGAATGATTAGAAAACTGCGCATTAATCATAAATCAGTAGACTACAGTTATAAACGTAGGATAATAAAAAAAAATCCAGTGCCTTGGAATTCTGGACCAAAATAATACGATTTCGGATGAGTAACAAATTATAGATACATAACAGAGTCTCCTATTTGTCAGTAGCCACCCCAGTAGGTGAGTTCCGAATGAACTCCACCTCGATTAGAGATATCGCAAAATGGAGTTGTTTGTTGTCTCCCGAAATGCCACAGAACAGGGAAGCGCTATGTTGGTTTGACCCTGTTGCAATCGTTCTGTTGCAGAGCGGGTTTGCGGTCTTTGCCTCACAACGCCAAGATGCATTATAACTTCGCCAACTTCCTGAGGGACACGTCTCAACCAAACCGTGCGATACTGCACTACCAACTGGCTCTCTGGTAAGTAGAAGAACGAAAATGCTACCATCCCGCAAATTCTGCTGTATTTCCACATCGCTTTGCCTCATATCAGGACTAATCCTATCTCGTTAGGGGAAAACTCGGATACGTTTAATGAAGTCATGGGATATGTTTTTTTTTTCCTCGAAACAAAATGGAAATATTCATTTACGGTACCGTCATGAGACGCATCGCGGCCGTGTAATGCATACACAACATTTTCAATTTTCCAGTCAAAAGCGCACATGGCGTATTACCCGATGGAGGCTCTCTTCGACATGCTCCCTCGCATATTCTTGCCATACTCTTCCCGAGACTGGTACCTCCTTTTATTTGCGTTACAGTAGATTGCACGGGAGGTATACTGCGAGACGTTTCCTCGCAAAGTTTGCCTTGCGTCTCATTTATTCGCCACGACCTTAATCCTCAAAATTGAGGTCTACGTAGCGAAGGTTGTCCGATTGCTAGGACGTAGGTGGAAGCAGGAAGGCAAGCCATTTTTTCCTCGCCGCAAAATGAAGGGGTAGGAAAATTGTTTTGGTGTGTTTTTCTTACCCAGCCTCTAAATATTGGATATCCCAGGGTGTCGAGAAGGGTATTAAATACGCATGATATTTTATGAAACCAGGCACTGTTTTCGTTGGAGATTGTGTTTACTGCTGTCAGGGGTTCGGAAGGAAACGAGCTTCGCAAGTATATGTACGTATAGGTATTGCTCCACTTTTGATCCTCCTTTCTTCATGACATCGATAACTAAATGCCAAACTTACGATAAGAGGTTTTTGAATGTTCGCTGGGTGGAAGAAAAAAAGTACGTGTGCTCGGGAGACGGTGTTATGGTTTCTTTTATACGAAGGTACTCTCCTTGGGGATTGCAATATTTTCTGGGATTATCATCAACCGATAGGGAAGTATGAAAAAGAGAAAGAGAAGCCAAGAGGGAAAAATAGCTTTACTAGTTTGTCCCTTTCTTTTTAGGACACCCGGTCAGGAAATTCCGGCAATCTGATAGGAAACGACGACATCTTCCAGCCACGTTTTCCTCGCCTATGTTATTACTCCGATACGTAGAGATATCGTTTAGCTCCAGTAGTTCCCGAAGTATTTTATCTTCCTGATAACCAGCCGGTGTGCGATATTAAGAGGATATCGGTGGTCTCCAGTGTCCCGCAGAAAACGATATGCATCGCACCCTTATTTCCGCTGGAAATTTCATTTGGAGATAGCACCGCCCCGGGTCACCCTTCTGGCTAACGCTTCCTGCATTAAGGGGTTAGGCGCTGCACGAGTTTCCCCGCTCCCAGCAGCTTTCGAAATTGGTCTTCGATTTTTCCTATTTTCTGTTTCGCAATTTAGAGCTCCCGCAAAACATCGGCCACCCTCAAAGTCAACATCGTCCTTAATTTCGTCGGTGGGATGTGGGAGATGTCGTGGAATCATCCCCTACATGGAATGGCAACGTTCTTGTGGGGGATTGCTTAGCTCAAATTTTGTTCAAGTTTTTCAAGGTACTTTCGAGTCGTTTTCTATAGAAAGGTTGATTGGGGTGGGTTGGAAATAAGGTTTCCGCGGATCAGATTTGCGTCAGGATGTATTACCTGACGTTCACAATCTGAAGGTAGGGTTCAATCTAGATTAAAGCGCTTCCAACGGTTGTATTGGAGGATTCCTTGCTTAAATTTATGACAAATGGAATGTAAAAATGTAGACTCAGAGAAAAATTAACAATTTTCAATATTTTGGGAGCTGAGAACAGTAAAATTTTTTTAAAAGAATTAGAAAAATAAATTTATAAATTCGAAGGAATCGTTCGAACGGAGCTTTTCTCAAAAGCAATTATCATACGTTCCAGCAATTTGCGCCGGATTATTTGGAAGAATTTCCAACTGTCGACGGATCGTCAGTGGAATAAAAGAACTAATTCCAACCGAGCTCGATAGCAGGTGGGAATAAATGATGTAGGTGTACAGTTTAATCGATATTCCGCTATCTATAAGACTTTTTATAATGCATGAGGTCGATTATTTAGAAGAATTGATTGAACCGAATTGCCTATAAATATTTATGCACAAGTCGAAGCAAGGATTACCTGTTACCGTCGAAGACAGACTGAAAGTGAAAGGAGGAAAGTTAATGAAAAAAGACTCCGAAGACGAGATAGAACAATTTTTCTTTTGTATCAACGGCCGAGCGTTTTTCTTATTATCGGGCTGAAGTCATCGGAGGGCCTTGAGATAGGAGGTTAATAGGGGAAAGACTTTGCAGTTTGCATAGTAAACTAAAGAGATTCCGTCGAATGAAATGCAAAAGCAGTCATGATAAACTCGATCGAATGATTCATGAATACATTCCCTTTGTGGAGGCGCCTCGACTCATCAGAGTCACTTGCAACTCCTAAGGTTTTAGTGCTCCAGCTGTACACCTATACACTGTGCATCCACGTACGGGTGCCTCTCGCGTGCATACATTCATCGACGATCGAACCGATGGAATTCCGACAGTTACCAATTCTGTGAGAAAGGGACTAAAAGAAAGGCGACGTAGATAACAAGCAAGAGAACAAGCCAGTAAAGCCAAAGTCGGCAAAGATCGAATCAATAGTGTTTTTTCCCCCTTTCACAGAACTATGGACAGTTACGTCTGTATAGGTACTTTTTTCTCGAATGGAAGAAAATCTTGACGCTATTGTTTGATGTGAAGCAACTTCTTAAATGTAATTTAGCTTTTTCGTTTCATTTTTAATTTGTCCCAGGGAAAGATTGTCAAATTTTGTATCCCAAATATAGAGGAAGGTCGACATAAACGGTACAATTGCCAGCAACATACTTTCGATGGTCTCCTCCGCTGTTAGCATGCACTCAGCAACTTTCAGCGTGTAAGCCGAGCTTGAAGCTTTTGTGAACGAACTTAAAGTGGCCGTACCACGTTGAACCGTGATATGACTATGTAGAAAACCAACAAAAGTGGACTAATTAGCCACGAAGCTCATAGTCACGGCGCAGCCGGCGAGTCCTTCATTTTCTCCCTCTTTGGAAAAGCACTTTGACTTCCGTCGAGTGGCACGTCGACTTTATTGCGCATTGCTTGACGCCGGTTAGCTCCTAGGGCACTAAATCTCGTGTCTTTCATTTGAAATCTTGAAATTTCAGCGGACTTACGCTAAACCGTGGTGACTCGCGCCAATCATTTATGTCCCTCGTCTGGGCGATGGTCCTAAAGGCATCTGTTGGTAAAGTGCAGCCTCCTTCTTGTAAAATCGAATTCCATAATTACACGTCACAGGTCCACCGTCCCTTGAGAACTATCTCTTCAAAATTGTTTCGAAAGGAATTCTGTATCTCCCTGATTTCTTTGTCCCAATTTGGTCTTCGATTTAGCTGGAGGAATTTGCGCAAAGGGAAGTATGTAATTAACCCACGTGTAATCAGTGTACACACGGTCCAGCTCCGCCGTGGTATTGCAATATTTGTCTGGCGAAAATGCAATCAGCTTTTGCAAACACATATGGACGTGGTGAACCCTCACGAACGAAAGAGACAAAAAAAAATCGCTACATCGGTAGCTGTCCTCGTTGGTCGGGAGATGAAGATTGCATTTCATTGGTACCTATCCCCTATCCCTCGCATCCTCCCTCGTTCACTCGTAGATCTCATTTTCCGGCCTCAGCTTTTTCCAGCTCTGCCGCTGAAAAATTGCGCCTCCCGACTAACTGGTAATTTCCTTCGTTTGTTTAGTTTGCAAATCGCTTCGGCACTTGTAACTAATTTTTCGCCTTCATTACAATTTAATGGTGTTTCCATGCAGCTGATGAGAGTGGGCTTGACGATTGATATTTATGAGGACCGGCTGAAAGAATCCTTGATCGCCGCGTAACGGAGTAATCCAACGCTAAATGAACTTCCAATTGTTCCTTCCCTCTCGAATTTCCCAGCGGGCAGGGAGGATCTTCCGCTGTTTCCCCATTTCGAATTCAATAAGTAATTTAAAGTAGAGAAATTGACCCGCGGAAGACCGTAATAATTGAACGCTCGCCCTTTCTGCCTGCCGTCTCTTTGCATTTTTATTATGCCCACGAAGAGAATAACCAGAGGTGTCTTGAGGACGGCAAGGCTCGGAGGACGAACCGGGAGGAGGAGAAAAGAAATGAATGTTGGAAATGGTTGAAGACGTCTCTGTTTGCTTTTCATTCAAGGAACCACCCACGCTTCTTTTATAAGAATATTCCCCAGGACACGGCCACTCGGCTACTCAAACGAAAAAAAAAACTGCTTGGAAACGAGGCCTTATTAATTAAAATTCCTTCTCCAGCGAATTCAAGTAAATCTCCCACGTCGCGAGCAACAAAATCAGGATGTGTGATTTTATATATAATGGCTGCGCATCTAGCCGTGGAAAAAACTCCTCCCCGACGAGCTCCAAGACAGAAGATGAGATAGATAAACTATCAAATTTTTACGAAGCCGATATACAACCCCGTATTTACGATAATGCATTATTTGATTGCCGTTTTACGATACCACGCTTTTACTATTATTCAGCGACGAGAACATAAAACGATAGGTAGTAACAGTGTTGGTTTTCTATCTCCTCTGTATACGAGCACAAAAAAATCCTCCAAATACGTTGATCCATAGTGAAAATCTATAAACCAATTCATAGATCCTACCTCTCGTTTTATTTTTTTTTTTCACGAATCGTACTTGAACCGTATGAGCCGTGTTATAAACTAACGTGTGCATTTTCCCTTTATGTATATTTGATTACCTTTGATTGCACGTCGGAAATTTATAGGTGATTATTTAATTAATATCGTTCATTCTCGATATCAATTTGAATTAAAAGAACGCAGCTATTGATATTCCGGGCTAGATTTTCGACGTATTAAGATTTAATTGCAAGGTCGTAAAAACAAGTGTTCCAGACTGAGAGTATGTTAAAAATAATATTGATTTTATACTAAAGCTGGTAAAATTATTTACGACACGAGCAAACAACTGCGAAAAACCATGAAATTTTAATAGTTAGTCTCCGAACTGGGGTTATTCTTAATCCGGATTTTTTACACCTTCGAGGCGACAGGTTCAGCAGCAGAAAGTAGTGAATATTAACATGATAATTGCCAAAATACGAGATAACTCGTGGTTTGCTTACTACCCAGGCGGTCAACGTGTTAATATTGGAGGAATTGAATAAAAAAACAATGTTCAATTTTAGTTCTTTTTTTAATAACAAGTAGAGAGAAATCGCGTAATAAATAAATTGATTTACAGCTTTTTTGGCAAAAAATGATGCATTATATTCGTATTTGGCTTCAACTAATTCTAAAATATTGGAGTTTCGCATAACTTGGCAGGAGAAATGCATTTTTCTCGTGACACGGTGTTCTTGAATCAATACGTATATATCTGATTTAAATATGTCTGGTGGATTTGCAGGGAACGTATATCCATATCGCTGCAGAATCAGGGAAAGCCCGATGTTTATACAAGATTTCCGTAGGAGCTTGCAAATATATTTCTCCCTATGTATTAAAACAATCCCTTATATGGCAGCGTCATTGTCGTTCCGCTATCTTATGAACTAGATACATACATACTGCGGAAACCACTCGAACGGCACTAACAACATCCAAGATCTCTCGTCGCGGCAACTTTTATCGAATATTTGAGAGTTCGAGGAATATCTACGTATCTGTATCTCGCCACATATGTTATTTATATCGAGAAACAGAAATAGTGGAATCGAACGAATAGATAGATCTTGAGTACCCTGTTTCGCCTTAGGTACCGGTGCATTAGCGATCGATAGCTGAAGTTAAAAAATTCGCATTGCAAAATAAATTGCCGAAAAGAACCCTAATTCACATTTTGCGATGCAGGTTAGCGGATAACGCGCTAATCTTTTGACCCGAAGGTACTGAGTTCGATTCTCGCTGGGGTAGTGGAGGAATGCATTGTATTGGAAAAGATAAAGAGGACCAATAATGATTTATTTCGGTAGAGTCTGCTTGGGACGAGGTTACAATAATATGGGATATATATATAAATAGTAATTGTGAAGTGCAATTGCCGTACGAGGGGTTGGTTTATGCTTCAGGCTATCGCATAGCTTTTTTTATGATTATATAAGAGGAATACAGAATAATTTAGCGTTATTAGGTACCTCGTAGTTGGTTTTGGACCACATATTTGATTCTACGGGAATAAAAAAGTATATGTAATAGATAATTGTAGGAAAGTTCGAAATTTATTACAAATGGATTCTCAAAGTCGCCATTTTTCTAGGAAATGGGCAAATTCTATGTGAGGTGAAGAAAATCTCTGTTCAATCACTTTGTAGTGTGTTACTTACCTATGAATTCTGGACGAAAAAAGCATCTAACACTAAAAGCTTTCAAGATTCGATTCTACAGAAGAACATTACAAACAAAAAGAATTGGTAAGCTAATAAACGGAAATGTAATGCGTAGAGTGAAAGAAGGTAGAAACTTACATCGAAAAGTAAACACAGCAGTGAGGAGATCAGTCAATAGATCATAAGTTATATTAAGTCAACATGGTATCCATCGTGGCAATTATTTCTCTTCAGACTTAAGAAAATCATTATCTATTTGGACTGCAGATAATCCGTTCATGTAATATGTGAAAGATTTCTCGTTCCTATTTTCATTAAAAATATATTTTCCAATGAAATCAGGATTTGACAAATTAGCACGTTCTGGAATTGCGTTTAGTAAAAGATATTATAGAATTGGTAAATTAATTTTTAAAAAATAGAAAAAAAATTAATTCAAATATTAAAAAATTAATTAGGAAATTTTCAAATACGTTTAATACAAATATCGGGAAGGAACTTTTCAATCTATTTTAAAACATTTTTAATTCCCATATCAGCAAATTATTGTTACTCAAAAAAATGGACACCACTGAAACTAAAAGTTATCTGGGAAAGCTTTATAATGAATTAAATTAAATAAATAGGCGAGAGAAGACGAAGAGAAAAATTAATAACACTGGAACCCTTATAAGCCATGAACCTTCTCACCCTCATGAAATTCCACTTATTCGAACGGAACGATGAAAATGAAATCACAGTCAGTCAAAAGTTCCGGCTGCTGTAAAATTGAAAGGAAGATTGACGATTTTTTATAATGTCTCACGAGATTTTCCAAGGATCAAGAGAGAACGTACGATCCTTGAGGATGAGGAGGGGGTGGAAGGCACCCCGGGATGCGATTGGGTTAAAAGTAAATCAATCAGGTATACAGTTTGGAAACTTTATTTAAACTTCTATGTAGAGAGAAGCAGACGCTGTAGTTTTAAAAGTGCCCGGGGCTTACGGGTTGGTCAGAAGGGATGAGAAAGAGAAAGAGAGACGGGAGTGAAAGAAGGGTTGGTTGAGAGAGAAGCTTGAAAGAAAGAATGTGTTAGCTGGATGGTCCCGGATTTTACATCGTAGGAGGCAGCTGCTAGTTACGTTATATTTCTTGTTTCTTTAAAGAAAGTCTCTCTATACATAAGAATTTTCATACATTGTTTTATCCCAGCGAACTTCCAACGTTTTAATTAAACTACTTTTCACAATTTTTTATTTCAACCAAAAAACAGCAAAAGCGTTGCGAATTTCTGCGGGCTACGTTGCGTCCTGGTATCAAAAAGATTCCTGAAAGACTTTTTGAGTTGAAAATTTCTATCTGTGGTTAATTTGTTAGGGACACCCATAAATAATGTCGTACTTTTTAATTGAATAATTGTTGTTACTTACTCATTTTACAGGGAGTTGAAAATTGACAAAGAGCAATTTTTTAAAAATTAATACTTAAGTCCATAACATACACAAAATTTTTTAATTTAATAACTAAAATCCTATTGATTAATAATAATAATAATAGTAATAATAGTAATAATAATATAAGAGTATAAATATTTAGGTTAAATAAAATAAAAATTTGTATAAATATCAAGAAACGACTTATGGGTACCCCTGACATTTCTTTCAGTAGAAAAAATTGACCCCCAAATTATCGAAAAAATAATTTACGGACATTCTCGACGCCATGACGTAATACGAGCAGGTTCATTAATTATTATTACTACAGTAGATTGAAAAATGTAGGAAATTTGTATGAAAGAAAAGGTTACAAGTGGTGACGGATGGCCGTAGGATAGACAGGATACTGGAAATTAGCGGATCATTGAATACCTCGATATTTACACGTCAGGTACTACACCACGGCGTAAGGAAGCAACCCACGTAACGGGAGTGTCTCTTTATTGGATAATAAATAACCCGTTTCATTTATAAGAAGGGAATAAAGTGTATCAGCGTGTGTTCTTCTCGTGAACGGTTGAAAAACTCCGGGAGCTTATTCAACCTGGTTCTCGTCCTGCTCCTCGAGGGTGAGAAAGATGTGGGCGATAAATTCCCAGAAAATCGTACTTTTTCTCCCAAAATTAGGGAGATTTGATTCTTTCTTGCCAGAAAATAAATATAATGCTCATTTCCCTTCGGGTGGAGTATAAGAAAGGGTTGAATGGCACCGTAAAAAGAAAGGATCAATGAGCAAATTGAAAGATGGATAGGGGATGAAGGGGAAAACGTGTGCCCATGTATATATGTATAAGCTCCGAGTTCCGTATCGCGTGTGTTTCCGTGAAGATCATAAAGCAGCCACGTGCCACTGGTTCTTGCGGGATCGCTAGCCGTAATTTTCGGTACGCCAAGTTTATGGCGCTGCTCGTTGGCTTATATACGGGTACGTAAAATTACGAGACCGCGAAAGGTACCTACGTTATATGGGAAGAGAAAGAGCAGAGGATGTGGACTCGCTATCGGAAACCAGCGTTACCCCTTTTCAACTTCCTCCGTCGAAGCGTTTCGAATAAATATCATTGTTTCCGATGGACATCGGACAATGACGAGATACAGCCCCGACGTCATCCCCTAAAAGGGTTTCGGTATATCTATTGTTGCGTCCATCGGAAGCACCGTCGAATAAATTGACCACCGTCCCTATTTCGTGCAGGTGGGAAATTCAAATTCATCGGCAGAAAAATTAATGGAACTCGCCAACAAAAGCAGCCGTAGCGCGTTTCAGTGGGCTCGCACTTTTTTAATACACATATATAATAGACGAAAACATCGATTTTGAGAGTCGTTCACTTTATTCCCGTATCATTCGGCCGCGTTTCAAAGTAAATCAATTATCCGACTGTACCTGTAACTTATAAAATGTATGTGAAAGCGATAGGGCGAAAAAGGGAGAGACGAGCGACAGCGAGTCCTTTCAAAGCTATCAGGTAGTTTCCTGGTGTGAAGAAAAAAAAAAGGCAGCCAACTCTATGTACCTACATAGCACCAGATACGTATTCCGTGTCGTACCCAATGCCCAGATCTACCAGCACGACTGGGGATACCTGGATTTTCCATGTGGTTACTAACACGAACCGGAAATTCGAGGGGTTGGATGATCGCATTGGAATTGCTTTTTTCCCTTCCACACTCGTCCCTTAGGTTTCTTTTTGCCGATTTCATCAAAGCCAGGAGAAATCCAATCTCTCGAATTTACAATACGCTTTTTCTCCTTAAGTAAACTTCATTTGTGTTTTTGGTTTTGCTATAACGCAAATTAAATTTCTCAAGACATATGTATTTAAATACGCGGAGAAAAGCAATTTCAGAAATTCCTTGTGAATATAATAGTTGAATTATTTCGAAATAAAAATAAAAGTTACGCGATAATTTCGAAAATTCTACAATTTCTTTACAAACATAGTACGTAAAATAAAAATTAATGCATAAAACTTATAATTAATAGTTGAAAAGTAACAATTAGTAATTATTAGTTTTTCGTGAATATTTTTTATTTTTCTCGCAAATTTCTATGAACACCCATTATATTTTTTATTAAATTTTCACCATAAATAGAATTTGATTAATACCAATGCTCTAATAACATTTATATACTCAACAAATTACATGAATATCTTAAAAAATGAAATAATCTATTATTTCGCTTGAAAAGGATGTTGGTTGAAAAGAAACGAGCCGAAGGGGAATTTTATTTATTTAATAAATCCCATGATCCCCCGCAGTATTAAGAAACGGCAATCTGACGGGCGAGGCGAAGTTACAAATATAACGTGAAGCTAAATGTAAATAGTTTTGTGTATCTACGGGTAGGCGAGGTAAAAGTATATTTCACGTGCTTTGAAATGACTCTGGGATACCTGTATGTATGTACGTACGTGCACAGTGGCAAATGCTGCTACTACTCTTGTTACTGTTGCTGTTGCCGCTGCTTTCCATTTGCGTCGAAATGACGAAAGCCATCAAAGCCAGAGGTAATTTCGATCCATTATCTCACTTGGGGATGTACTCAACGTACCATACTCTCCATTTCAAACCTCTAGACATTATATTCTCGATGGACTACGAAATTATGATATATTTGCCAAATTATTCCTTTCACATATTGAAAGAGTACATCCACGTGTACGTGAATTTTTGTTAGGGTAATTACGCAATGGCGACCACCAATGACATCCAATCTCTGGTTTTTCATTTAATCATTTTATCGCCGTAATTGGTTTATTAATTATTGATCCTCTGTTTCGACACCGTTAATCCACAAATATCCCATTTCTCAGAGGTCTCGGATTTCGGTGCAATAAATAAATGATCGCTTTATCCTTTCGTCGTCTTACCTCTGCCATACAAATTTGTACGATTGAGTGCAACCCCAAACTCACAAATTTAAGGACGAAAATAAAAAGCGAAAGGTGAAAAGAAAAAAAATGAATTGTTCCTGCTGTCGCGACGGTGCCTCGGGACTGTCAAAGCAGGTGTTAAGAGCCCGATTGCCACACCTGATTAAACGGTTGGAGTGATCCATCACCGTAATAATTCGCGTGAGTGCTTATTTAGATGGACAGGAAGTGCAAGATACCCGACACTTTCGTGATACACGAACCAGCAATTGTATGGTTCCCCATTCGATCTTAATAACGAAGAGCTGAGTCTCCGGAGGTTTAATTTCCTTTAACCTTTATTTGTTTGAACATTGCAGGCTCTGGCCGACTTACGCGAGTGCCCACAACAACTTGGGGACTCTAACGGCCGGGGATCAAGCGGAACATCACTTTTTAGCAGCCATACACGCTCAACCGGGCCACGTCAATGCTCACTACAACCTCGGACAGTTGTACAGGTGAGTTTTTTCTCGTAATTAAAAATCATATGCCCTCGCAGAGGTTGGACATTTTTTTTGGTGTAATATCTACCGATAGTATTTAATTCGGTGCTGCGGGTAATTGCAATGGAATCGATTCAGCGTCAAAATTAATATGATTCATAAACTGGGCAAAGCGTGATGCAATAAATTTTGTACTTGCATTGTGTTAAAAATAAAAGAAAGAAATAATATTGGTTTCTATCACGAATGTCCCAGTTATAAAATTTTAATGCTAAAAATCACATTTTTTCCATAATTAATATTTTTAATAACATGGACAATTGTATTTCAAATTGTTGCTAATATATAAAAAATTGTTGGTTCAACAGAATAGGTGTTGAAACCTCATTCTCGCCGCTAGAAAAATCTATTTTTCAACTTTCTAAGCAGTTGGATTTGAATTTATATCAAAATTGGTCGAAATTGTTAATAATTTATTAACTACACTTGTGGTAATCTTACTTTATTTCCTCTCCGCTTAAAAAGATTCCGTGAGCTGCTCGCACTTAATCTCCCGGCTTAAGCAACACTTAAAGCAGAAGGATAAAGAATAATGTAGGAAATAAAAGGAGAGACCTTTATTCGTATTTGCTATCTCGAGTTTAAAGGAAAATAGTATCCTGTTTTCCTACAAGCTTTAGTCATATAAAAGAGGCGAAGAAAAAAAAAACCTGAGAGGTAAATAAAAGGTAAAAGGAAGAAAGTGTATAGTGAAGATAATGAGAAAGATTAAATTTTACGCATACTGATGAAGATTTACCTACGGAAAATGCAGGGACCAAGAGAATACGGGGATTTTAATGTAACAAAGAAAAGACTAATTAGAATCTCACAAAAGAATGACAGTACTTCTGCGAAATATAGTGCAATCTTCATTTGGTGGCGTTATCAGGCACGCTGCATCACGTTTCAAATTGCATTCGAAGGCGGATTCAATCGGCGGTGGGGGTACTCTTTCCCGTTCCATTGGCCCGCATTGATACCCATATACACGGTGCAGCCTATGGTTCTCCTTAGTTGGAAATCCGAAGAGAGGGAAGAACCGCGAGTTCGGGGTCCTACTGCGAAATAAATTGGATCAATTCATACAAAGAAACATTTGAACAACAAAATTAGTTTTCTATTATTTCCCTCTAAAATGTATATAAGGCACAGAGATAAAATTCAACGTCCCCTGCACTGTAAACTTTGCACGGTAGCGGGTCAAGCCATTAATGGGCGTTTACTAATTCAAACTAATTCTACTTGGCATTAAATTGCGCTTATCATTTTCGATTGATAGCTTTTAATGGAGATTAAAGGTCAATAAATTATCATTGTTCGATGCATCGCACGTATAATGTTGAACACTCGAGCCATGTCTCTTACAACGAACGTGTCCCGGAGGGGATCCATAGGAGGTCGCTGTAAGACGATACTTTTCTGCGTCGATGCCAGAATTGAAAAGCAGATAAATAAATGGATGGGAGAGAAAAGTGTCTGGGATTTATCGATACCTTGTTCCCTTCCTGATGAGAAACGTTACAAATAATTCTGACGACACACGTTTCGATAAAAGTGCATATATTACATAATTCATTACATTTCCCCTGAAACCAATCGTTGATACTGCTTTTATTAGCAACTATTTAACACTTGAAATAGTTACTATTATTATTATTATTATTATTCGAAATCCCTTAAGTGAATATTACAATTACTCGCGATAATTAGTCAAGATTTAACTAGAAATTATTCTAGTTCGGGTTTCAAAAATTGATGCAGTGCCATTATCCGAGAATATCACGAAATATTTTGAAAGTCTCGTAAAAAATGCGTTTTCCCAAAATTGACGATTCGGAAATGCGGGATGTTCTGCGCTGTCGTTATTCAAGCGGAGCGAAATGGAAGCCGGCCATCATCAGCGAAATGAAACTGCACACAGGGAGAGACGTAGCATTAGACGGCAATAATAATCTCGCTACCGAGTGATTGTCATTCTGGCGAACTGATAACGACAGATGCCATTACCGGTGGCTGCTGCCACTTTGGCAATCCCGCAAATGAGAGAAATTCGTATGATTTATTCATACACGACATAATCCTCGGCCCGGTAATTTTGAGTGCTCCTGCAGCACCGACAGTCATGCAGCAAGGCTGCGCGTAGTACTTTTACTGTTTTGCGCACCTTTCGGGCTATTTCTGCGTTATAATATATTTAATGGCAAGTCGTAAAGCACCATACTAACGTACCTCACCCCTCTTTTATCTCCTTTCATGAGCGATGCATAACATATGTAAATATATTTACCACGTTCGCTTCAATATCCATAAACTTCTATACATATTCTTCGTTGATTTACGAGAGACAAATGCACACGCGGAGCGAAACGGGTAGATGCAGCTGTAAAGCAACTTCGATGCGTGTGCATGTAGCTCCTGATTTTTCGAAACTGCACAACGCGTGTCCCGGATCGACTGTTGTTACAATGCTCCTCGCGCTTATTGTTTCTTAACGGCGATCAACGCTCAGACATATGTGTGTCATTGTTGCCAAGTATTCAATCAATACGTCTGGAAATAGTTCCTGCTGCAACGATCGAACGTATTGAGTGCACTCCGTTTTCTGATGGTTATTTATCCGCTGCAACGCGGCTCTCAATGGAATCGCGAGCGACAGGTGAAATCACGAGTCTGGGAAAATTCGCATTTCACGTCCGGGATCTCCTTCTGTATTTATTTACTCCGATATGAATCTATCGGAATACATTAACAAAATAAACATCTTTCACCCGAGCTTTGTTTCCTTTCTTTTTCTCCCGCCATAATCCTTCGCGTCCCGTAACTATCCTTCGCTCTTACCACCTGGGGTCTCATTCATAACGGTCTTGCTCTCGATTCTTCGGTGGTGGGTTCGAATCCCTCCGCAGTCCGTGGGTAGTTATCTGCTCTATAAATTCACGTCAGCGTTATTTTACCACCGCGGAGATATATCGTAGTGGGTAATCGGTCGAGTGTCCTAATACAACACGATTTTTCGCTAAAAAATGTCGTGTCATTTTTTCCGGGAATGGAAAAACAGCCTTAATATCGTACCAGAAGTGGATTGCGTTAATTCCAAGGTCGTAGAAGACTTATTACGTCCCAATGGAGCGATAACTCGAAAAAAAACCCTTTGTCGCGATCTAAGTAAAATGCAGCGGTCTGCAGTTAATGCATTTTCCAATTTTCTCACCAATCTTATTAGGATTTATTATATAATGAAGAATTTAGGAATTTTAACCCACAATGGATTTTACCCCGAACCAGGGGAATTATGCACCTGGAAGTACACGTGCAATCAAAATCAAATTTTTATAATAAAAAATTTGTCTTGAAAATATAACTTATTTCCTATAAAATCACGATGTACGTATTTTGAGAAGAACACTGCAGGTTCGAAATTACCGGGGTTGATTTAACCCCACGTAGCTCGCGAAGGGTGTAATTAATAAATATTAGGATATCGCGGTTAAAGTGCAGTAGCTCAGGAAAGGGTACCCCGACTTAATCCAGGCGTACATTTCATGCAACGTTGCGGGACATTTGGCGAGGTTTATCGGATCGTTCGTAGTATGACACATGTCCGAATTTCGCTATGTCGGTGTTCCGATCGGTGTTTGGGATTTCAAATGGCGGTGTTACAAATATCCGTGTTGTATCCGTCGCTGCTACAGCCGCATTTGCCGCAGTAACTTTACCAGAAACTTCAAAACCCGAGGAACACGATAGGTACCACCTCCTGCTCGCGTTGGTCCATTCGTTGTATAGCATTTGCGAGTCGGTGCGTTCGATGCCAGCTAATGTTTTACTCTAATTTAACATGAAACGAATGTACACACATTTTTGTACCAAGAAAATTGTTGAATTTAATGTTCATACACGGGTTTCGCAGTTTTTTTCGCTCAAAAGGATCTTTTGTCACCGGAAACATGACTTTTCTCATTCATTTGATGGAATCTTTGGATTTTTAATTATTATTTTAATTTACCCTTTTACCTCAGATGATTTAACATCCAGTTAATGCATCAATTAACACAAATAATAAATTGGTATTATTTTTTAATATGCCATTTCAACCGAAGATCTATTAATTCGAACAGAATTTTTCTGCACTTGTCTGATTTTCCAGGAAGACGAATAGGACAGCGGAATGCATCAGGATGTTGCAGAAGTGCATTTCCTTGGATCCATCCTACACTCCAGCATATTTGGTCCTCGCTAGATTAGCGACTGGTCCCACGACGGGGGTCCTTTTGAAGCACGTCGTAAGGCTTCAGCCGAAAAGTCCCGATCATCTGGCAGAATATGCCTCGTGGCTTTACCAGAATGGTAAGTCGTCAGCTGACGTAATACATATATCATAAATATTTCACATACTCGACCGAGTTATACCAACACTGAGATCCAATGATTCGAAGGAAGGAACTGCTAATCTCAGAAAATTTCAAAGAAAGTACTAACGCGATTAAAATAAATAATGTAAACGAATACAACTGTCGGATTGTAACTCAACCGGTTTCATTATTTTTTTATCCTTTAATCACGATTATAATCTGGACGCGATACATCTTCGTCCGGGAGAAACTTCTCTTGCAGGAGCTGGGAAGGAATAAAAAAAATGTAACAAATAAATAGTGCCTTGATCGATTCAGTTCAAATTCAATGGCGAGAATATATAGTGCTTACATAGACTTTAATCCTTTAAAGGAGCTAAGTCTCCAGTTGTCACACGAAGTGGTAATGGGGGTAATGGATATCGTATTTCACGCTAAGAGCGAAGAAATAGCGGCAACTTTAAGGGCTTAAAGTTGACGCCCGAGAGCCATTTTTAAACGTCCTCACGGTACCGGGACCCTAAATCTGTCGGCTGTTCCACCTGTTATAAATATAAGCCGTCTCATTCCAGGATGTGTTCTTCTTGCAGGCAAGTGGCTCCCTTCGCTGAAATACTACCTCAAGGGAATGGAGATTTCGCCGTCGCACAGAGCCTCGCTGTTAGGAACCGTGAGGATATTGAGGTCGAGAGGACAATGGTCAAGGGTGCATCAATTGATCACGAGGTAAGAAGCCAAGCGGGCAAACAAAAGTTGCCGTGGGCGAAAAATGAGCGAGGAGAGAAAAGAGAGGAAGGGATTGCAGCTGCAACTGAGCTTTGGCAGAGCCGCAAACTCGTAAAAGAGGCGATTCTGCAAATGCAGGACAAGCTCAGCCCCCTTGTTTTGCACACAGAGTAATCCCCAGAGTGCAAATAACGTCCATAAAACACGTACGTCAAATTTGACGACTCTCGCCGCTGTTTTAACAGCCGGCGCGTGGACCTAAAAATCGGTATTCGCTGGAACCGGTGGGTTTGGGGAAAAAAACAACAAAAGTACGGCAAAGGGTGTGCAGAAGAAAGAGCGGCAACGTGTGTCTGTAGGCGTGAATGAATATAGAGGGATGGAGAACTTTCTGTGATGGTTGGAGTGAGAGAGAGAGAGGGAGAGAGAGAGAGAGAGAGAGAGAGAGAGAGAGAGAGAGAGAGAGAGAGAGAGATTGGACTGGTGCTGCACACATGAAATTTCAATATGCATCGTTTGACAGATGTGGCGCAACATCCAGATTTTAAATGCAAATATAAATCTGTCCGCAAACCCGGCTAGAAATATGGAAAGGGGAAATGGTAGTTGGAGTAAGAGGAGGTGGAGTTCGTTTGATAAAACGTGAGAGGTAGATATGAGGCTTGCTAAAACGTAGAAATACCTGTCAAATAGCGTTTCCGCATTTACATTTCCCGCAGAACACAATAAGGTTACTCTTTATTTATGCTTTTCTGTGCATTCGTTTCTATTATTTTCTTTCCTCCGGATTTCAGCCGGAGTCTGTTTTCTACAGTATTAGGAACCTAATATCTCGCTATTGCAGAACGTGCTGGTCCGGATAAGCACATCTCTGGTAGCTGGAGTGTTAGTTGTGTTCACTGACAAAAATTTATAGTAATTCTGACAATTGTTGTAGTCGAACAAAGCATCAACCACATATTTTTAGTAATTTTAACTACATTTACTGTTATTCCAACTACTTTCATGCTTAAGTCAACGGGAAATTAAACAATTAGTGTCTTCCTTTTTTTCGATGTTATTTTAAAGAATAAAATTATGGATTTAAAAAATTTTTTATACCATTCTTCAAACTCTCACACCTTACTGCTATCAATCATAATATGTAAAATTAAAAATTCAATAATCTAAAATAATCATAAAAATTATTATAAAACAATTCTAATATAAAAATATCAAAAATAATATTCTTAATAAAAATCATCAACATAATCCATAAATAATATTTAAATTACGATAAAAATTCGAAATATCCTCGTCATCTCGGTCTATTCTTTATAATTATAAAATAAAAAAAAATTATTTTCTGGTAATCTGAAAATAAATGATTTAGAAATAATAAAAATATTAAAAAAATCTGGAAATCGTCCTCAGAAGTGCCTTTGCAAATTCGCAATAGCTCCTAAATTCTACCCCTGCTGAACTATTGGAAGAGTAACCGGAAGCGTTACGGCCTAATAAACTGCATGGCTTACGCTGTAGTTGAAATTGATTGGTTAACCGAAAATTTTATTTAAAAGTACAGCACGTGAGCCATACAACTGTGTGGTATTTGTCCATTCTCGTCCGGTAGCTCTCCGGGTGCTGCGAGTAATTAAGTACACAAATTGCTACATATACATCACGAACGCATCAAAATAGTTATCCACTTACCGAATTGGTGTTGCACGTAAACTTCACTCCAGCTGCTTTTTGTTAGCACCGACGAAGATAAATTTGCCCTCGATTTCTTTTTTTATTATCTCACCGCGATGTCCAAGTGTAACTTATAGAAGATTCATTTCTGAATAAAGTCTGCTCTCTCGAGAACAAATTTTAATTATCTGAAATAATAATTCTGGAAATTCGAAAATTCTTCAAGCTTCGAATGCATGAATATCAATTAACGTCAGGAAAAGAAAAACTCCCCCAAAAGTGCGATCGTATTATTTTATATACCTACGCTGATATATGTACGACTTGGAAATAAATAGGCGCGATCGAAATTTATATGCCTTCGCAGACAAAAGTGTTGAAAACAAATCAAATGGCATAAATTTTCGATTTATCAATTCAGCTACCGCTTTTACACAACATTGCGTCACAACGATATCGCGATTCTGACACTATCATCTGTGCATGTTCCCTTTTAGTAGATTTATAACTTCATATATAAATAAAACAAGATCGGCGTAGGAATCAGTGAAAGAAGGGAAAGATAATTATTGCAGACGCGTTTGTTTCAAACTCGTCGTTTATTTTAATCGAGAACGATCGATTTTTCTCGAGAGTGAAGTATTTTCATTTAGAAATTTTATGGAAATCGAAGAAAAAAATCACTAATACTATTTTAGTAAAATGTACAATATATTTTTTCAAATATTGTCTCAGAGAATCGATCGTATTAAAATTCCTATACCATCAAAATTATTCTACCGAAGAATCGTAAATATTTAAAAAAATTCTAGAATAAATTTAGAGAATTAAGTTTAATATAAAACTTTTTTTTCCGATACGAAATTCCAAATAACGGGAATACACGTTTCGAATAAAAATGATAAGGAGTGAAAACTTTCACCGACAACTTTTTCTTTGCCGCCACTCATTTGTGTCAGACGAACTGTCCACTTTTTAAAATAAAAGCAATTTATACATACACGTCGCGTTTATTTATATATAAATACACCGTGAGCTTGCAACACACGTTTCAATGGTCTTCGTCTTTTTATTATGGTCTATATGAGACGTACATTGTTGGTTGAATGCCGCCTACCTTTTATAGCAGGTGGAAACCGGCAAACGTAAAATTATGATACGGCAAAAATTGCCGACGAGCAAACATTAAACGATAAATGCTGAATAACAATAACAGGCTTATTTCAATTGTTCAATTCCGAGCTTTTCGCTCGAAATTCCCGGAAAATCATAAAACGCCGTATTAGTGAAAAACACAATGTCTAAAACGCAAAATACAATAGTCGGTTCTTCCTAACGATTATTATTTTATAACTGCGCAGAATTATTATTCGTTTGTGTGTCGCTAAATTCGTTTGTCCATTCATCGGATGGAAACTCGATTCATTTACGGTCGATGACACTAAGAGCAATATTTGTTTCGTCTTTCTACCCCAAAACAGAAATTTCCATGCAGTGACGTACAAATGCGAGACATCGAAATCCCAGTTTCCTATTTTTATTTGTCTCAATGTAGTTGCATTCCGAAATTCGCGTGAAACAGGAAACGTCCTTTCATATTTATCGCCGAGGATATCGACAAGACGTACCATTAACATGCTTTTACCTGTCATCAGTGTCATAATGACGTAATAGCAGATTGTGATTGGCGTGAGGTATCGAAGAGATATAGATGGATGGTAGATAGAAAGTGGCATCCGAACCGTTAGGTAGCAGATTTACGTTCGATTACCGGCACTACCGTGTCAGGTCGCAGTAACGATTCGAAATCCTGGATAACTGCATTCACGTAAATGCAACGACCTTGATAACGATCTGGATTATCCAAATGATTGGATTCCGGAATATATATATGTATATATTTATGTGTAACATGTATTATGGATCATTCCACCTGCGATTACTTTCTCAAAATAGTCTGTTATCCCCGTTAAGACACCTGATTGATTCTGACATGTTGTAAATCGGACATTTCTCGTATATGGAATTATACAATTGTATATAATGGTTGTATTAGAAAAAAGAATTGACGAGAATATTAATAACGGTATTAAATGAGAAACCTCGGTTGGAATTTCCAACCGGAAAAGTTCGATTTTAGATGCAAATTATTTTAATTAACATTTTTTAATGTCCTACCGGACCGTTCTGTATTTTAAAAGGTCGTCAGTTGGCAAGAAGGAGTGACTGATATTTTAAAGTGACCACCCCCGCCTCCATTAATTTAGCCCTATGTAGCTTACATTGCAAAGTGTTCTAACCCCTTCTCCTTGGTTGAAAAACGCAAACTAGAAATTTTGTACAATTCTCACAAGAGGGAATTAAATGAGGTACTACAGAAAGAAATCAGTGTCAAGGATTCTTCAGAAACCATTTGGTTTTTAAGAGTAGAATTTTAGGGAATGAAAGAGTAGGTGAACAAAACGGAAAGAGAAGAAAAGGGTCGAGTATCCACGAAACTGTGTGTGTGTGTGTGTGCTGTGCGCGATAATTCGTACCAAAGAGTGAACAAAAAGAATAGCTTTTTTGTCTTGAAACGTGAAACTGCGTAAGAGTCGTTGCTAAATAATAGCATAGCGTTGAGGGTACGTGGAGTTTTTTAGAAATTATAAAAAAACGCTACGGGAAAAAAGAAGCGGATTTTATTTTAATTTATAAACAAAAAAAGTATTTGTGATCATTATATCGTGACGTATCATATAAACAGTAAATCTGATTCAGTGCATTTTATTATCGTCAATGTATTTTAATAAAAAACAATTTCCAAGCGATTAAAAAATGTTCTCGAATTGAAATATTTGAAATAATAATAATGGATATAAAAATGGCTCAATATTGTAGAAATTTTTATATTTTTTTCGATACATTTTGAATAAAAATAATAACTGCCAAATTTAATTCAATTATTATTAGTATTTTTGATAAAAAAATATGCTTCAAGTGGGTAATTAAAATATCACGACGTGAATTTTTAAAACCTCAAAATAAAGAAAGTTGAAATTGAAAATTACCCCAAACTATAGAAACTTCCTTATTTTATTCGATGCATTTTGTCTGCACCCCTAAATTAACATAAAAACTGCTTAATTTGGACTGGAAGAATTTTAATCTCGCCTCGGAAACTTCACCTGTCGCAGTAATTTTAGGAAGTTTAGGGTTTCCTTGCTGATTATTGGTGAATCGTAATTAAAAGAAGGGGTGGAAAGGGAAATGCATTCCATGTCTGTCCTCCAAACGTTATTTCCACGAAGGGTTATTTCCTCTGTGTGTAAAAACTTGAAACTAGTAAATGAAAATTCGATATTCTGCTAATTTGAAAATAAAGACGTAAAATAGGTGATTGAATGAGTTTTCCAATATATTTTTATTAATGTAATCCTTGATATCCACTAATAAATCCATCACGTTTGGCTCTTCATTCAGATGGCATTTAATGTTGCGTGCGAGGAGAGGAGGACTCATATATCGCGGTGATCTTTACATACGAGCGTGGCAACTGCAAAGTGAATCACGTCGAAGAGCTCATCAACATCAAGCAAATCTCTGTTTGTCGGTAAGTACCATCACACTCGTAAAAAAGTACCTCCTTTCTTGTCTACTAAAAGACGTGCTTTACGATCCCGCGTAAATCAAACACTCGCAATCCGTAGACACGCTTAGGCTGGAGCAGATTCCTATCGGAATGGTAAAACTTATTTTTTTCACTCGAATAACTTCGCCTCGAATTCACGAGAATTTAGGAAGTGCGCTATAGAACTTAATAAAAGCACAAAAAGATGTATGTAAGCTCCCAGCCCTATTTTTATAGTTACTCGGCATCATCTAAAGCTTTTTATGGGATAAGGAAATGATTTAGGGGTAGCAGGAAAAATGTTGGTGCTTATTCTATTTTTATTAAAATATTTCAATTTATGTTTGAGGTTTCGGCTTCCCCATTCGTACATTCGTTGGAATTTATTTTAACCAAAATAAGAATGACAATGCAATAAAGAAAAATAAGGTACCAAAATAGAATGGAAGTAACAAAATTATTTCTATTTTTATTAAAATATCTGCCTGGCGGTTTCAATTTATGCTCGAGGTTTCGACTTCCCCATTCGCATATTCGTAGACATTTATTTTCTGCGTTATTATGTTTTACCAAAACAAGAATGACGATATAATACAGAAAAATAACATACAAAATGAAATAGAAGTAACAACATTATTTCCATTTTTATTAAAATATTTTTCTGACGGTTTCGGTTTATCCTTGAGGTTTCGATTTCCCCATTCGTACATTTCTAGGAAATTATTTTTGACCGAAATAAGCACGACGATGCAATAAAGAAAAATAATATTGAAATAAAATGGAAGCGTAGAATTATTTCTATTTTTATTAAAATAAAGTTTCGATTTGTGATTGAGGTTTCGACTTTGTCATTCGCGGAAAATCATCACGTAATTAAATAAAACATGCACAAATCCAAATAAAAAATTACAAAATAGAATTCAAGCAGAGCCAGGATCATTCGCAAAGAAAAATTCCCGCGCGTCTCAAATTCTGTCGCAAGGTGGCGCTGTTTCGTGCCTGACCAGCTGCAGAAAAAATTTTCGAAGATTCTTTCCTTACGCACTCCCACGCCTTACTTGTTCTCATCGTCGCAAATGAATTCCAGAATAAATCTAATTTCTAATTAAAGTTTTGATACCGAGCACTGTGTAACTTTAATGAAATTTTCGAAACTCGACAGCGGAATAATCACACGTCGCGTTAATTCGAAAGACGAGTAAAACGAACATACAGAAGCTTCGCCAGAGTAGGAAGCCGCATAAATTAAGTCGATTTGTTCCCTTTGCATAGAACAGAACTCCTACACGCTATTCATGAGAGAGTAGATTCTGTTGTCTGCGTCATTTTTGCCCTTGCATCTTTCTCCCGTCGTCTTCCAGCACTTATATATTTCCCTTCTCGTCGCTTCATCCTTATCCGAACGAGTTTCGAACTTGGACTTCGTCGCATAAATTCCACAACTCGCTGTACTCGAGTCTGCAGTTACTTCTTAAATACATTTGCAGGCATACCTCGAGCCAACTTGCGATGCAGTTCCGCAGTGTATAACTGCATCCTGCGAATACCTCCATTTTTTTTATCATCGTTCCTTAATTACAATTAAAGCGACTGTATTTTGGGAGGATCCAGGATCACGATTTTTTCACTCGTTTTCATTTCTCCATTTTGTCTTGTCGTTGCAGGAACACGGTTGTTCCACCCCGAGAGTGGCCAGTGTTTCGGTGCAACTGGAGCAGGACAGTAACAAGTCGGAGCAGTTGGAGAGAACACCGCGGTGCAGCGTGAGAACATGTCGGCAACCCAGGAAGACGAAACCGAGAGTGACGGCGCCGGCGTTGCTGGTACAGAATCTCCTGGAGACCCTCTAGCTCCCAGGAATGAGCCAACGAGTGCATCTCGTTCGGTAAGGTGTAAAAAAAACAATGAAGAAAAAGGACGCAAGGGAATACAAAGGGAAATAAGAGACAAAATTGAACAAAGATAAAGATAAGATATCGTGGAAATATTTTTCGTAACGAATGGATTTTTTTGTACGTTTCAATGTATGACTCAAGTCTGTTTTCACCCTCGAGCGTAAGTTGCGAGGGTTTCTCCAAGTATACCTACCACAAGTACGAAGCTTCGATTCTTTTGACCGCGTGCACGTGGATGGGAAGGGAAGCAAAAGAGTGGTACTCGTTTAAATACTTGCTAAAATCGCAACGTTGAAGGATACCCCGATGATTACGGTGTAAATCTGACAGACGTTGCGGTTGTTAATTCCATCACATCATGCAAACCACTAAACCATTGCGGTGGCAGAATTAATAACCACCTCCGAACAGCCTGTCAACGGGGAGATGCGAGCTCATAGCGACCGACAAGGGAAAACCGAAAGAGAGAATCGAGCGAGGTTCCACTGTATTGCGTTAAGACGATTCCCATATGGTGAATTTAGCGATGTCGCGGGAACCTGGCTCTATTTCGCATCGATGGTATTTCCCGCAAAGGGAAGCCGCTGTGGTGGACGTATTGTGAAAAGTGCGATGTTTGCGTGTAATTCGATCGAAAAGAGCACGAAAATTATTTGTTTGTTATAAGGAGACTCAAAAACAAGGGTAATTCGAAGGGTTGGTGTCTATAAGTACCCGCTAGAATTTCCGGTATCCGTGATCTTTTGAAGAAATGTGTTATGGCATGAATTATTAACCGACCAAGGAACTTAATGTAGGAGGTGGTAAACTTCCATCTGCTGGGGATTAATGAAATGTATTTTTGATAATCAGGTACTGGTTTCGATTTTTTTTCTCTCAATAATGTATTCTCGTAGAATCAATTTTTTTTTTGTACAGCTGTACTGAAGGCAATAGCAAGTAGTAATTAAAAGTGCAAATTATGGGAATATTTAATTACGGAAATTTAGTCGCGACCGTGTAACGAAAAATTTGGATTAAATTTGGAAATTACGTGCATTTGCACATGATTACATATTTCCTATCCATTTTGTGGCTCTTATGGACACCCGCTATTGAATTCGGAGTATAATGACTAAGACGAAAATTTCCAAGTTTCTGTAAATAATCGCTGTTTCAAGAAGAAGGGATCCGACAGAAGAAAAAGTTTCTCGAAGTGTTTATTTTTCACAGTAACAGATAAGTATGCAAAGATTGCTCGCCAAGTTCTGCGTGACCTTCTGTACTCTTGGAAATTGGAATTCGTTCCTAATGTGGAAAGAGGATTGTTCATTGCGAGATTTTTCATTGCGTCATTGCGAAATTCGTTTTCAAAAGGGACCCGATTCGTTTTTTACTTTTTCACTTTTGTTCCGGAAAACCAGTTTCCTGACGGCAATCGGGGAAGCATCTCCCCTGATTTAACGACGCGTTATGGAGTTTCGGTAACTTCTAAGGGGCAATATCTTTTTCCCATCGGGTATTTTTATTTGATTGCTTCTTTATTACGGTATCGATTCGCGGTCGGGGATGAAACCCGGTGCCCTTTGGTATGACGCAGAGACCTTTCGAGTTTAATTGCGGTGTTACGTATTACAAGTACCGCTATCAGCGAAGAAACGGAAATTGCGGGCGATAATTTTATAGAAGGCGACTCGAATCCACTCTTTGCTGCCCCTTTTGTGTTTTTCGATTTGTGAAAAAAATGTTATTAAAATTATATTTCAATCGGAATTGTGCCGCTTCGCACCATTCCATCAAGAGCCCGGGAAATTAGAAATTTCGTCACGCGTGGTAATACCTGCTGCTACTATTGTCACTCGTTCCGTTGAATGCAAGGAAAAAATCTTATAGTGCAAAATCATAGCTCTCATTTTTATACGACATGACAAAGCTTTCATGTGACTGTCGCTGTACTGCCGGTATATCGCTGACATATTTCATACGACATGATTAATCGTTTTTGGCACTCGATGGTGCTTTTATATCGGAAGCTAATGAACAGAAAAATTAAGTCATGCGTTAAAAAAACGATCCCTTCCAATTCCGAGCCGGTGACGAGAAATTTTCCCGTGCCCGGGAATTTCGAATCGATTTTCGCCACAACAGTGCGTTTGTTATTACACGTAGCCGATGCTCTTTGGGAAACGAATTTCGCAATTCCGAAGAACGATGATACGAATTGCATATATAAATGTTTACTGGAGGTACATAAAAAGAATAATAATAATAATAATAATAATAATAACAACAACAATGATATATATTTTTCCTATATAGCAAATCCATGGTTCTGCGTCTGAAAAAAAGAACAAGAAAAAAAAAAATCAAGAAATGGTACATGCGAAGAAATGGAAATTGATCAAAAGCAGATGTACCCTCCCGATATTATCGTACTCTCTTACATTTTACGTTCGCAACAATAACAATAGCAACACCACGAATAAACTTTATAGATCGAAATACAGGAGGGAATATACGTTCGGGCTTAGTATTACAAACATGTTTCATTTCTTTGCACGAACTGGTTTATTGACTCGGTGCCAATTTATGCCTAGTAATGGTCGAGACCGTTTGATCAATGGCACTTTGCCGTGCGATCTTGTACAAAATTATAATAAATTACCGTAGGGGAAGGAATTCTTTAAAAATATTTCAAGTGGACAATAATGACATCTGACTCGTATCCTCCAATGACACTGTTCCTGGATCGTACGTTCATTTGAATCTGAAAATTAAATCAATATCAATTAGTTATTTCAATATCAAACATTAATATTTAAATGGTATTAATTTAAAATGTAATATAATTCAATATTACAAAGTTAAATATGACAAAATTAAAAATATAATTAAATTTAAGAAAAAAGGTTTGGAAAGTTATAAGTGTTTCGAGACTATAAATGGAGATTCGTAAAGGTTTCGAAATTTCTTTTGTTAAGATCAGCACATTGTCAATTTGCAATCAAGGCTTATACAAAACAGATTCAAATGACGTAAAAAGCGAGGACGTGTCTTAGGATCGCGAGATTCGATTGTGTCCACGGATACTTTTGGACGAGCTTCAGCTGACGACGTTTCGTGTTATCCCGGACAATTCATGAAACCCAAATTACCGAGCAGGTAAAAGACAATTTTCGGCCAGCGACTTCGGAAATGAAAACTATGTATCGCGGTAACGACGAAGAGCGACTATTTATATAATATACGACTGCTGTATGCTATATAAATATTTTGATTGTAATAAAAAATCGAAAGAAAGAGAAATGTGTTTCATTGAAAATCAGTCCACATGAATATTAATAGTTTTTTTTGTTATTAATAATAACCCAACAGAATAGTGAGAATACGTTCCTTTTAGTTATTATAAATATTCATCGACGATTTTAATCATTGCGATGGTTTTCCTTTGCAAAATGATAATCTTCCACGTCCGGAACAGGAGAATAATCTTCTTGACAGACAGACTAAAAGAGAGGAATACTGTCTCTGCAAGTATTTCAGTACGTTAATAACAAAGTAATGGTATCTGTTTAATTGTACCCCGAGCTGTGGTCGGATTCAGACCGTGAGATATTTTATTTGAAGGCTTTCCAAGTCTCTGGAACGGCTGGAAGCAGGAACGAATAAAAAAACTGATTCCAGCAGATGAAGATAAGCTGACAATGAGACGCAATCATTCAATAAGAAAACATAACCCGTCTGGGTCATCTTAAGTAGGTATTATTCCGACTTTATTGACCCGAAAGCTTCAGGATTTCGAATTTTATTACTCGTCAATGAAAGCTCAGGTAGGTAGACTCGTGCTATGAATTCAAATGCATTTGTGCAGCCGGGGATTTCTTAATATCAGGGAAATTTCCTTCTATAATTTATCGTTTGCGGAAGAATAATTTAAAATTCCACGAGAAAAAAAAAAGAAATTTTATTGTAACAGTTTCGACGTTTCTTTCGAATAAAATATTGAATAAGAAATTTGATAACTCGATCAGCAAGTCGTTAAAAATGTAAATAAGGTTTCACATAGAAATCGAAACGTCGTTAAGCTTTGATGGGAGACCAATGTACATAATTGTATACAAATTACATCGAATTCCGCGATGCTTTGATTATTTTTTTGCCATTGCGATATCGAACAAGGGTATATAAACGCAGCAAGAAAAATCGACCATCAATCGAAAAGTTACTAACTTCTTTCAACGGTTCTGTTAAAGAGATGCAAAGAAAGAATGCAGCAAGAGACATCGACTCCATCACACCAAATTGGAGTCAATGAGTTTACGGGGGTTGGGTTCGCGTTTTGCAAAAGGAATCAGACTTCCCGTTTGCCAATACTGACAAACGACAGACGCAAGAGATACTTATTGTTGATGTGGCGTAAAAGTTCATTTTCACAGGGAAGACATTATTGAAATTGGAGAATTCTGAGAATCATTATTGAATTGGAGAATCATATAGAAATATTTTAATTCGTTGGTCCTTTCTAGTCATTCATGAATTTGTTATACGCTTTTGGACCGAGTGACCGCCAATAAAAAAATAAGGTAGTACTATGTACCAAAATGAGAATAGATAGTATCTAGTAATAGTAATAGTGCATAGAACTAATTTTTTGCCAGAAAGATATTGTTGTGCGTAATTCCACATTTGTTACTATTGAGAAAACTAGTATTTCTAGACTCGAGTTATTTCAGTTATTCAATGAGAAATTCGACCCTTTGATTTGTTAATCCAATCACGTATAACTAATTCATAGTTTTCAATTATCAGCATAATCAAACAGTTAAGAAAATGATTTATTTATTAAAAATGTTGTGAAAACGCCGGAAAAGCAATTTTGCATGGAACCCAGAGAATTTAAAGCCCCAAGCCAATGTAATTCCATCCGCGGGTATAATTTTATTAAATTCAGATTTACTAATAATTCACCGAGCCTCGTCAATACTGTATACCGTAATTTCAACAATTTACGTCGAAATTTAATGAAACGATTAATTATTTGTTGCAATTTCGTTAATTGGAAGCTGCTTGTTTTGTCGAATTACCGCTAATTAAATCAGCCGAGTTAACATTGAAGAAAATAATAATAACAATAATAATATCATCCACGTTTTTTTTTTCCAATTTCGGAGAATCTTCTCGTTCTCTCTTTGGACTTCTGACCTGTATTGGCTAAATAATTCGGACAAAGGAAATTTCCGAAGCATAGTCGCGTTTGTTTTCCATTTAACAGGAATTTCGCTGACGGACGCGGGTTATTCCGTATTTCCTTTCATCCACACAATCCAAAAACGCTCTCTGCTCAGTTACTGTTCTAAATGCAATTGCATTTTTTCTTTGTATCACTTCTCTTTGGTAAGCCTGACCTCGTGAGTTTGTATGTGTATGTGTGCGAAGGAGGAGTGAAAAAAAATTGAATTTTTCACTGAGTGAAGCGAATTAATCGATCACAGTATGAACATCCTGTATCGACAACCATTATTATTGTCCATGATCAGTATTGCCTCCATACAGTGATAGACACGACGATTCCTCGGACAATACTACTTCCTTTTCATGTTGAATGAAACTTTGAAACTTTTTGTACCTAGCCGTGCAATCAGTTTAACGAATTTTACCATTAAAACAAAGGAACAAAGCTTCCTGAGGAAAAGCGAACGATATACAAGTTGTCCTACATTTTCATGGTTCACTATTTGAGCGAAAAAAAAATAGAATGGAATTAAAATTTATGAGTTTCTTCAAAGTTTTGTCGGAAGAAGAATTGTGTCTTTTGGGAAAATAACGACGTCGAGGAGGAATCGGAGGTACAATTTAATTTTAGTCGGTAGAGAGACCAGTTTGTACATTACCAAAACTACCAAAAAAGGGCAAGGAGGAAAACAACACAGCGTTATTATAATGCATATTTATTGTGAATATAGCAATTATTATAAATTATCATAATAAAGTGTATGTTTCTATATTAAAAAAAATCGTTGAAAAACCTTACAGTAAATGAATTTTCATCGTTGGGGAGTTATAGCCACGTACGTGTATATATAAGTATACATACAGTTCCCAGCAAATATCGACCATGTTTAATTACGCTGTTCACCCAAAATCGTGGTTAAACAGCGCCGCAAGCCTGCTGCGTTGATAAATTTGCACATCATTCTATAGAGTGCTTAGCTACTCTTTACAAGTTGCTATCCATAATTTTGCATAAAGGAATTTACATTTTTAGATGCTTTTTATTTTAACATTATTAAGCTCTCTTAAGCGTATTATGCTAAGGTCACGTAATTATCCTGTAATTTTTCACGAAACAATTCGTTTTTGTCTTATCCTAATTCACGTATTAAATATGCTCGTATATTCGTATTTAAAAAATACCTCTTTTTTTTTACTGAAACTTCATTTTACTAGTTCACTTTCATTCTCTCAATAATCATACGTATTTTATTTTTCAAACCAAATTTCACACCAATTCATTCTACAATTCGTACAAATTATTCCTTTCAAAATGTGTCACATATTTTTACAAAAAAATCTTTATTCAATTATTTAATTATCATTTTCCAAATAGTTATACTATCATTGTTTATAAAAAAGAATAATTTCTTACAAGACCGTATTTCTAGAAAATCCCTGTCCCTTGAAATTTCCTATTATCCCTAACCATTATTAAAATTACAATAAAAATTGTTCCTATAATACGGTTGTTATTTCAGCACTACTATCGTCCGATTAATCGACAAACACAGCCTTTTGACTGCGACTGGTGGGCATTTTTGCCCTAACACCACGCGTTTTAGTCTGATTACACATTCTTTCACGCCAACCGGGATTATCAACGCACGGGGAAATGCCCCACAAAGGTCACAAACGTGTCAATTGGGCGTCGGATGCATATTTGCTGGGCGTCGGCCATTAAAAAGCGTAACTACGCGATTGGCAATTTTCCGCCCCGGAAGACCGTGGGAATTATTGCTTTTCATGAGATTACCTAGCCTTCGTGTCAAAGGTTGCAATGACGCTTCTTCAAGTGGCGTTCTTTAACGTTCACTTTCTCCGACATTTGTTCCGTTGCACATATTCAATCGCTAATTCTTCTCGAGCGCGCAGAAAAGGTAATAGGAATTCAAGTGTAGTGTGTAGAAACACCTGAGTAAAGGAACCAGCAGGTGGTTTGAAGAGAAACTTCTCTTCCCTCTGTGCTCCGTAATGCTCTATTCACAAAGGGAGTACAAGAGAGCATTGCACCGTGAAATAATGGAGTTCACCCACCGCAATGCAGAATTTTGGTGTAAGTATCGCGTAATTTTAAACGGTAATTGCTACGGTCTAACGGTGTTACAATTGAAATAGCCCTTCTCCCTCTCTGCTGCTGCTGCCGCTGCCAACCACCAGCACTTGGAATGTCCAAAGAGGAACTTGGATTTTAGTTAGTATTGTTAGAGAAATTGTCTCTACTTTTTTTCCCTCCTACGCTATTCTTTTATTCCCCAACACTCGAGTGAATTTCGCAAAAGAACTATTACATGCACCTACATTGCTGCTGCTACTGCTGCTGCGAATGAAGACTAAACCGGATGTATCAGCGATAAAAATTAGCGTCGCCTCGAGCACTCATCAGACAAATTGCACCAATTATCTTTTGAAATATTTCCCGCCCTTTGCGGTACGTATTATGAAGCTCTAACGAACCGGATCTCATCCTTGTCCTTTCCCGCATCACAGCAATTTGGGAGAATTCTACCCCCAACCCCTAACCCTTTTTCCCCAAACCACATCGAAAAAATTGGAGTTACGAGTCGTGCAATTTCTAGTTGACTCGACCATAAAAGTATTTGACTATAGAACTAGCCATAATTATTATATTTTTTTTATTACGGCTGAATAATCGTAAAATAATATTTTCTTAGAGAATAATAAATGCGTCAGTGACGAAAAATAGTAAATTTACCTACAGAGTTGATAAAAGTGATAGGAAAATTATTAAAATATCGAAATTTCTTCCCAACCCTTGTAAAAATATCCTCAAATTTCGTCTTCATCAATATTCATCTCAGGACGTATTTGTAATCATCGACGATCGGTTAATTTGATAAAAATTAGTCTTAGCTGTAAAATGAGCAGTCTTGAGGATATACATATAAATACGCACGTATAGGAAGATATTAGTATTGAACTGAATTTCCGACAATAGCTACCTGCAGACGTTCCTGCGTCAATTATCTGCTTGATTGAATTTACCAACTTATATACGAAATACGCCATGGGTTCTGGGAAATTCTCTATACGGTATAGCTATTACGAATTTACACCCCTCAGAAATTCCCTGAATTCCAATTGTCTTAGATTCGAGGTACGGGTACTATGAGTTGATTGTTCAAAGAGCTAACGTTTGATGTTGTGGAGGTAGGTAACAGGAAATTACAGAGACGATATTCAAAGGAAATTTGCACTATATATTCCTCCAATAAATTAGGTCATTAATTAGCACATGCGAATGTCATAGATCGGTTTATTATATGACATCGTTGTCAATAAAAGAACAATTTTTTAGTTACTTTTTTATTATTCTCATATAATTTGAGATTTTTTTTTCTAGTTTCTTGGGGTGGAAAAATTTTCTCTGAATTTCGGAAACGATTCGCTTCAATTTTAAAAAGATTCCGATTTCTTTTCCATGTCGATCTACTTCCTGGTAAGTCTTTTTTTTTAAATACAGGAATTCGCTAAATGGGTCTGATCATAAATTTTTGGAACTGCAGTAATTATTTCCAAAAAGAAACTCGCCGGAATTTGTGGAACGGAGCTCGTGTGTTTACAGTTAAATGGCGAAAGTAGTATTTAACTTACTCTACGTAGCATTTCGATAAAACATGATTATGGCCGACTGCCAGGCGCTAATGACTGTATGTTTCGTACTGCTCGCAGTGTAGGTACCCAATTACGCGTTAGCAAGTTTAGGATTTCTGTGAAATCAACCAACGAGAACGCGAGTTCTGGTCTTTCGAATGGAAGAAAGACCAGAGCTTTGTGAGAATTTATCCAGTAGCTCGTATTTTAATAGCTCGCGTTACAACAATGCGCGAAATTCTTGACGTATAACTGGGTGCAATTCCACTGGTAACCGTCACATGACGAAATTACAGTCATTAAAATTCAGGAAACTAATTAGAGTGACACGAAGATGCAGCGAAAAAGAATCACTATTAATAAATCCTTTTTCGTAAAAATCATATTACGTGAAATTATAAAATTTTCATGACAATTTCTGCTATAAAAGAATTCTTTTATAATAATAATAATAATACAATAGACTATAATTAAAAATATATATTATTTAAATAATTAGTCGTACAAATATGTAATAATTAATACCAAGGCTTACTATAAAATTAGAGCTAATTATTAATTAGTAACCATTAGCTTTCCACGAATATCTACTATCTTGTTTAACTTCATGACTTTGCGTCACGGATGCATGTTTATTAATTTTTATGTAGCAATTTTCATTAGTTTGACGATTCCTTTTATCCGAGTCCCGAGATTCTGATTTCCTCGGGATCGCCTATCCGAGCGGAATAACTCACGCGAGTGTTAAAAAAAACTCATTTTAAAAATGATCGCTGCGGGACACGTTACCGAGTAGCGTGACACACGGTGGTGAAAGATTGACAATAAGACCATCCCCCTCGCGTGTTCTGCGGAGATAGTTGTGAAAAGTTTGTCTTTACACGACACTGTCGGCTGGCCTTTGCACATACATGCGCCAGACTTGACGTCATTATCTGCACAAAGCGTTGCAACTTTTTTGCGAGTTATTGTTTTAATAAAGCTGCACGCAACGACAAGACCATCCGTCTTTCTGGATTGCGAAAGTGAAGGAAAAAAAAATGCATTTCCAGATTTATTCCCGTTTGAGGGAAAAACGAGGCGATATTTCACGGAGAAGTTTTAATTTACCGAGTTAATATATACTTCTGAGAGCGTAATCCTCGTCGAGGTAGCAAGTAGCCGTCAAGATCATGCAGCGTCTTGATTTACGCCTTCTGGAAAGACGCAAATATCACGTTTTCGATGGTCGGATTTCCCGATAATGTATCCCAGAATCTACATGATCCGGATACCACGTGGGAATGCGAATCCAAATATTATCCTGTAGCATCTGTAGTGTTAGTAGTGGTAACGCCATCGAGGCATACGTCCCATAGCATCAAGTGTCTACGTGCCGGGGTGATTCCTACCCCAAAACGATGAGGCATTTTCTCGGCTCTTGATAGATTTTTTTTCCAGCCCTTCCAGTGTCATTTCTTACATGTGACACAGACCCGAGAAATTGCAGCGCATTATTGGCTGTTTACGCAGTATATCTCGATGCGAGGAACGTAAACATCGAATGAATAAAAAATAGGAAGGACGTAAGGCGAATTTAAAGGCGAGATTTATGGCTGCAGGTCCGAAGTGGGGAAAAATGTAAAAAGATTCCGAGCTTCCGTCGCTTTAAAGCTTCGTCCTGGAACGATTAGGGCAGAGCAGCTGTTACGTACCGGAATTGAACACGTGTGACACATAAACACTTGTCATATTTCCACGTGTAGGAAGATTAACGTCCCTCTATTTTAATTAACTACTGTTTCTAACAATACAGCGCGTTCCTCAAGAACATTCGTCGAAGGGTTTGACAATGGCTTGAAACATTTTCTGCAATCATTTATCACTCCGCAGCGGGATATAATGACTAGGGGCGAAGGGGTGGAATTGTCTTCCTCGGAATTCTATGGCTTAATCCCAAAATACGGCTAATGATTGTTTTTGTAAAAAGGGTAGCTGGTAATAATAATAATAACAATAATATCAATAATAATTAATATCACGGAATGAAAAATTGTAGTCCTTTATCAGGAATTTATTATCTACCGGCTCCACCGCAGCCCTATTTTATTCAAAAAGAAAAATTATAATTTATCTATTAATAAAATGTCAACTATAAATTGAGTAGAAACAAGCAAATTCATATTGTTATTAAATTATTTTTTTGGGGTATAATAAATAAATTGTAAATTGTATACTTGCAATGAAACATTATCTGCCTTTCTGAAAGACAATTTCTATGAAACAAAGTTTCAGGAGAAAAAATATGTAATTATACGAGAGACAAGATCATTAAAATGGTTATGGAAAATAATTCTGCTTCGGGTGTCATTTATATTTTTTATTCTATTAGTTGATACTGTTTCCCGAGATATCGTTCTACTTACTCTTTTTATGTCATACTGCTGGATTAGGCCGAAGAACTTTCCAACGCTTAATTAAACTCGGGACAAAGTTCCATCTTAACATGTCTATTAAAACTTTTTCATGTTGAAACTTTCGAACAAACTCTAAAAGCGAGAAATGATTAATATAAAATATTTTTATAAGTGTACAGATTTTAATTCAACAACTTTCGAATGACAGTAATGAGTAAACACAGCTTGTCTGTGTGCTTTAACTAACATAGAACTTTTGAACATACAAACTGTTAATTACAAAACATACTTCTTGCACCTTAATGGTCCGCAGATGGTATTAAATCTTTCAATAGGGTGAAAGGAAGTCGCGTTGCTCCTACCATTTTAATAAATATTCTATTTTAGTATGTACAATTCCACCATATTCGCCTAAGATTGTCAAAATGCAAATTAATTAATTAAAAATATAAGTCGTAATAATTATCGTTATTAATAATTATTAGTAGCTGATATTTACAGGTTACGTAACAATAAATTCTATCTACGAGCGAGTGACGTTAATTATTCAATCTAAAAATGCGACCTTAATCGTGAGCACCCCTAATATGTAATCAAGCCGAACAAAGGAAACAGAGGGATCCAATCTTGGGGTAAAAGAAAAAAAGAAAAAATCTCAATAAGCAAATGTGTAATTAAAGTTAGTATAAAGATAGTGTTCTGGGCTTACGAGCAACCGGCTATGGAGGAACGAAAGAAAGAGAGATCGGTGCTTTTATACCCAACCGTAACTTCAGAGATTGCAGCCCATTAGGTTCACATGTAGCACACATATCGTGCAAACTATACGCGGAGCGACACATATCGCTACAGAGTTATTACCTTCTTTTATTACTGTAACGTCCCTACGTGTATCGAATACGCATGATATTCTACCGGACTGTAGGGATATTCGCCCGGCGTCGTTTTTGCTCATCCACGTTTTCCCTCGCACTTTTTTTTTTCCATTTTATCCCACGTTGATAGAGAAGAAGGAGGGCATATATACATACGTGTACAATGTACATTTGTACATGTGCAAACCTGGCTAACCGAGAAACGGCGATTTTATAAAAGTTTACGATTGCATCGTCAGAATCGTCCTGCCAGGAATACCGACAATCGCAGATACATTTTCATTCCAGAAACGCGGTGTATAGAAATAGGGTGGGTTTCAGCGAGAAAACGAGCATCATAAAGTAACGTTTGCCCTCCATTGGATCCTCGTATGAGTAACAGACATTAGGTGGAGATACGGTACGCGTCACAGCCGAATTCCCCGAGTGATGAATTTTCTTGCCGCTGCAACTGTGGAAGTTCCAGGAGATGCTTGTGGTTATGTATACTTAAGACATAGTGATAGGATAACGCTACATTTCGTAATAGAGCTCTTCTCCGGCGTGTAACTCCCGTCACGCCTTTACGTAATTAAACTTTCTACCTTGAGGGTGTCGGCGCTGAATTCTACTCTCATCTATCCAAATAGAGTAACCCGCCTCTTCACAATTTCCAGTGGAATAAGACTGTTCCCGGGGTCACGATGAAACCCGAGCTTTATTTATCACCGAACTCCCCTGCGAGGTACAAAAACAAACCAGGAACCCAATTTTTGAAGTGGAACTTGCGTTGCGTGAGCTGTAATTTCACTCGTGACGACATGCAACGGAAGTACTTAGCGGAAGCGGCGAGAAAAATTAAACAGTACTAGCACCGAGTCACGAGTAGAACAAATCAATAATAAGAGATCACAGGATTTTTAAGTTAAATTTTTGAGTGATTTTCGAAAGAAACAATCGAAAAAGCTGCTAATTATTCGTAATAATTAAAATGTAAACGTTTTACCGCGAAGTAATTGTTGAAAATAGAATAAACGTTGAAAAACCAAATCTCTAAAAACTACAAAATTGATTAAAAAATTAGAATTTTGAATCTTACAGGTTTCTCTTAGCTGTGCTTTCGTTTGTGACGTCATGCGACGTCGATTGAATAGGAAATTAATAATTCCCAAAGTTCAACTAAAATACAAATTTTCGAAACCTTGGATTCTGTAAATACGGTACGTTCCCTATTTCTGATCTCTCCATATTCGAAAAATGAAAGATTCCCATGAACTCAACCACAGAAATAAAATTGTAGGAGAATTTCGCTGCAGAGGAAGTGAATCCTCGCGTCGGGAATAATTGCACGAGATTTCTTGGCTCGTGGCTGGTTGTTTGGCGATTTATAGCCGGGAGAATTGACCAGTGCATCCGTCATTCCGGGCATTACCATCTATCAGATGCGTCCTTCTCTTGGGTTACACTGAAGTTTCGGTTGTTGCCACAATGCAAATTGCAATCCCATTTACCGTCGTGAAATTGGTAACGATCGCTGTCGACGAGTTTCATCTCCACCAATTAAAAAAAAAATTTACACAAAAATTCGAATAGAGTGACAAAAAATTAATTAGTACAGTCAGGAAAATCCACTCGAAATAGAGAAAAGTCCAATTTGTCGAAGTGTCGAGTTGGTAGAAACGCGATGGACGAGAGGAGGGACAGACATCGCACTTGTATACGGGTCAGACAGAATAGAAAGGGTTGATGCACTAATGAGCCGTTAATGGTAAATAAATGGAGCAGCAAGCTTGCCTGCATTGCACCAGCTCGTGGGACGTGACGTCAGCTTTACGTCACTGTTGATTAATGAGTAAGCTTTGTTCAATAGTACCATGTGCAAGGGTCAATTACGTATCACTACCATGTCCTATAACTTCAGAGAGCGGGAGAATCGCTCTGGGTTCCATGTTGGAGGAACTTTGGAGGAGAAAACAATCCATCGAGAGTTGCTGAAGAAAAATCGGAACCGGGAGACGACAAAGTGGAATTATTAATTAATGTATCCCTTTTTCCGTCCGTACATGTATATCACATTAAATACTTTTGTTTGCATGTTGCTAAAAATGATGAATAATTAATACGCGTCTTAGATTGCTCCTCCATTACGGAGGAAATGCAATTAATCTCTTTCATTAGTTGCGCATCCGGATATAACCGGAAATTGGTAAAGTAGGGGTGGATTAGACCAACCTTCCATCTAATTCCGAGTGAGTCTGATGGATTAGATTGAAATAAACTATTTTGCTGAAAGTTGAAACCCGAAGGAGTACTTAGTCACTTGATGAAAAGAAAATTTGAAAAGATCTGGCTGCAGGAAAATTTCATTTAGGCCAGGACTGGACGAGTCCTGGAATATTTACACATTTTTATCTAATAAATATTAAATACCGTTGGAAAATAATTATTGAACAATATCAGCTTTTTGCCGATTTCAAGAAGTAAATATCCATTTATTTTCTACCAAATTTATCTTTTAATATTTTATAGTTTTAGAAATTATAGAAGAAAATTATTTAAAAAATGAAAATGACGGCGAGTAAAAATAAAATCATTGTTTAGCCTTTGGTTGTCTCTAAATAGTTAATATTAATAACAACAATGGATTGAACGTCAAAATCGCCGGGTCCCTAAAATGTGAATTTACTGGTCTTGTCTATATTTGCAAAAATACACGTCACCCGTGCGTTTGTGCACATATACCTCACAATTCATACAAACCAACGACCATTTCGAAGTCGATTTACCGTATTTCAATACTCGGATATCGTATAAAAAATTTGAAGGAAAACTTTACTGCTTCATCGATGCTTTTAAAGACCTCTTCCTCTCGGAGGAGAAGGGAGATGTCGAAATGGAATGTTTGCGAGTTGGGAAAGTAAGTCGTAGTCGTTCTCTGAAAATGTCGCAAGAGTTAAAAGCACCTTGATGTAGATTTCTATTCCGGGAAATATTTCCTTTTATTTTGTTTCCTGAAAAACTGCATTTCGAACATGCTCCCCTTTTAGCGACCGGGCGCTGTTTTATTTTCAGCAGATAATCGTTTGATTAATAATACGTGAGATTTGACGTTGCGCCGGTATCACGTTGAATTATTCAGCGTGGGAGGCCATAGAAGGAAACGTAAATCAGACCCTATGCTCAATTTGTAATCTTGCCACGTATCCCTGCCCTCTTTTAGGAGCATCTACACCTGCGAGTTCCTACAAAAATGTACAAAGCTTCGCAGAAAAGTGGAGTGATTTCAGAGATCCGTGGTGAATTTTCGGAATCGAGTGATGCTGCAATTTTGGCATTCTCTCTTTCTGAGTTAACGTTTGCGAACATCATGTAAAGCAAATACCTTCTTCTTGATAAAAGAAAAAAAAGAGAGAAACCGAAGAAGGCAGTGAGAAAGGACATTGTCTGATTTTACCGGCAATTTGGAAACGGAGAAACGTGGTATGTATATTCCATTGTCATCACATTACTGGCAACATCAGGAGGAAGCTCTCTTTGCCTATTTGAGAAGAGATGCTGCACACGATCTATCGAAAATTCGTAGATCGTGACGTACCGACACTCGCGAGCCTATGGCATCCTTTCAGACTAAAAAAATTTTAGACATTCCAAAAAATATATTAATATTAGATGCAATAAAGGCTAATTTATTATTCACGTGTGATAAATTATTTTATCGGTCAATTCACCACTAGACTGAGATTTTTTCATTTTGTTTTCTTCCATTTCAATTTCATTTCTGATTCTTCAAATGGAAATGAGGAAATGTCAAATTTGATTCTCCTGGATTAATATTATATATATTTTTTGCAATATGTAAGCATTACAAATAATTGGTGAATTTTTATCTCATCATCGGGTTTCGTCACGCAACGAAATATGCCAACAGGTATCTGAAAATTCAGTGAGTTTTAACGAGCAACAAAATTACGTGGCTGTTAGGTGCGTAACAGCGAAATTAAATTTAATAGTAGTAACAAACAAATACATTTTCTTAATTGAAACAAAATTCTCTAGAGTATAATACACATTTGTTCAGCTTTAATTAATTTAATCTACCGGGACACGCAGCAAGAATTAATCCAGTGCATCCAACATTTAAAGTTAAAGGTCGTCTCTAAATCGCAAATATTCCAGCCGAATGAGAAAGCAACCCTTTGTGCGCAAAACAGCCCGAACAGAATCTCGAGTTGTTCTCCAACCCGTTTCACAGTTTAGTTCCTGGATACGGGTGGTTAGTTCCCAGTTTAAACTTCTGAAAGCATTCTCTAGAATGCTTACATATTTACCTGAAAGCCTGATGCTAAGATTTCATTAAGCAATTTTCTTATAAAATACACTAAGCGGAGGGAGAGACTGGATAAAAATAGCGGGATCTTCGCGAAACGCAACACGTTGTTGATAAAACGATCGGTCTCGTAATTGGATATTAATCTCCGCGAAGGATTGAAAGCCCAGGAATGGAGAACTTTATGGCTTTTCAAGGAAGAAGTCGTTCACCGATGCAATAGGCGTTCGACATTAATCTGTTTACTCCGAGTGCAGAACATGAGATTCTAAGAGACATTTACGTGCCTGCAATATGGATAAACTTGCATTGTACCACTCTTAATGTAGGACAATAAATATCGAATTTATTGCGCAAGTGGAGCCAAAGGTTGCATAAAAGTCAAGACATTCTTTTATTTCAAAATTGGCCGCATTTGGAAGCATCCCATTTTCATTCCTTTTTTCTCGAATTTAATTACAATCATAATAATTGATCAAATTTTTTTGTAAGATGTTGCCCAGTACTAATATTGGAAAAATTAATTCGACCTACCCGGAATCAATAAGTACCTATTTTTTCAGTCGAATTCGGCAGATTGGACGTTTTGTAATTTCCAATAAAGTTGTTCTTTTCCCTGTAAAATAAATTTTCCATTTTCTAGGAAACGTTGGAAGACCATGTTTTTCACTAGTACAATAATAATGACTCGCATCATTCATGAACGGAAGTAGCATGTGGTAGGAAATAGGGAGGACCCATAGAAGAATAACATTTTTATCCGTCAATATTTGGACAAAATTGAGTATACGAGTAAACAGATTCCATTGGGATTGAAACAATATTTGGATTTGCACATTTTTTTCTTTAACCACTTTTTTAATCAAGGCATGTTGTTGTTAACATTTATTAATAACGCTTAGATCTAGGTATTACAAAAAAAAAACATCAATTTTTAATTGACTTGGTTAGGATCTACTTATTTCATATATAAAAAATTTTAATTTCTAATATCGAAGTGTTAAAAAAATTAGAGTTTATCCCAAACAATATCCGGCTTTTGCACACTGAAAGTTGACTGCAAACTCTTAAAAACTTGACTGCAGAGAATTTCGTTTCTGTACATCAAAGCTTAACTCAAACCGAAATTTGCAAAGAACTTTAAATTTTAATTAAATAACAAGGTCGCTGCCGGTGTCTGCTGAAAGAGAGCTGCATCTTCCGTGAAACCACACCCGGATTCCGAGATTCTCGTGACTCGACCTGTATGTGAAATATTCGCACGAAGCTTTTGACAGAACTGCAGGCTATAGTTGCAAGTATCTTCATAGCTGCTGCACCGGCTGCTTCATTTACCAGCCTGCTATTTTTTTTACCATTCGCTGTATGGGATTTGTATGTTAGTTAATCTTTTAAGATACATCAAGTGTTCCTGTCGACGTATACAGAACTGGATTAGAGCTAATCCCACCCTCTTTTCATCGAGTCGATACCCGAAGTATTAGTGTTCGATAAACGAGAAAATCAATTACAGCTTATTCGGACCCTCGTTAAAAAGTGCAATAATCCCCGGCCGGTATTAGCCAAACATTTTTTGCAGCAATACCGAAGAGTATACAGTTTCCATGTCAATTCGCTCGGCCTACAGGTTTGCCGTGGCAGGTCTCACTCAATTTTATACTCGTACCCTGAAAGAATTCCATCGTAAAACGTTATAGTCGTCGAGTGACGTTTCAACACTTTTATGGGCCATACGAACTCCACCGTGTATAAACAGTAGAGTGTAATTACATACAAAAGTACAGACGCTTTCCTTTAATATAACCGTAACTGCGGAAAGGCCAATTCGTTCCACGTCATTGTTGATGAAAATGTTCGTATTTCATAGTGACGCTAAAGAGGTAAGTGTGTATCTTGTTAATTCATTACTCGCCCAATTGCCTAAAATTCCAAATGACATGGCAGAAAAAAAATAACCAGGTACGATATATTATTTTTTTTCCCACAGGACATGACATCAGCTAACGCTTTAAGGGAATATATGTCACTTTTGGGACAAATCATCCTAATTTCCTGAATGCTTAATTACTTACCCCATCCATGGAACAAGTGACGTCAGCTAAATTTTTAAAGAAACTATTTTCTAATTAGATAACATAAAATAATTGAGTAACGATGGTACGAAGCTGTTTCGAGAATTTGGTCGGTTCGTTGTCATCGATAGTCTAATATGTCGTGACAAATAAACAATAACGACGGTGTCAGCAGATCTGTGTCAGTATCTGCAATTATGATATGACATCGCGCCTGCAGACAACGGCGAGCGTATTGCTGTTTGCATTGCAAATTGCCATTGGACTGATTGCGAGGTCCGTGTCTGGCAAGATTTCGAAATTAGCGAGACGAAATTGAAAAAAAAAATGGGTAAAAATGTATTTTTTAAATTAATTTGTTACTATAGATCCCAGATATCCCCAGATTCATAGCTCATCATTAGTGGTGGAATTATTTTTTTTGCGTTACGCTGGGTATAATTGTGGGCAACTATACATTTCGCTATAATTACTTATTTACAATTAAGGGAATACCACCTTCCGCGTCATGAATTATTTAAAGAAAATGATATTCATCCTTAGAGAAACCATGTTTCACTTTGAAACTTATTACAAAATCCCTAGTGTCAGCCTTCGTCATGAATATTTATTTAGTTTATAATTAGAAACATACAGTAGTTTCTTAATGCTCCCTTTTTTCATGTTTTTCACATGAATTTTAAGATTCATTAAGTTTACCGTGGAAACAAAAAAGCTACGACAATGATGATTTTTTTTATTCTAGCTACATATTTCCAGGAATTTAATTACAAATAATAAAATGGTTCTACAAAAAACATATCCAAGCCTGTAATTTTCGGCAAATGTACCATTCGAAAGATTTCAGGTTTTGACAAATTTATTTTTGGAAGGACACTATTGCATAAAATACGTAATTCCAAGTAGAAATTTGTGGACCGTCTAGTACCTGGCCAAAATAATAAATTACCCTGGAGATTAAGTGTCCTCTTATGGTTGTTAATAGAATTCGGACCTCGTGGAGGTACTTGGCGAATTATTTATTACACTTTACTCTGCAGAATGCCACGCAGAAATTTCCATTACAGCGAGTTCTGGAGATAACCATGCATTACATGCTGGACAATTAGTGCAACAAACGTATTCGCAACTAATTCGACCTGGTTATTTGAGTACCTGACTTTGAATCGATTTTCAATTGCTAATTAGAAAGTGGTAATAAATAATTAACGAATTGTATGCCTCGCATTGAAAAAGAATTACTTTTGCAAAAGAAAGAAAATATTTTCCCGATACCAAATCCATTTTAGTGGAATGTAAGGAATTTTTTTGCCGAAGAAATTCTATTTGGTCGAAGGAGGAATATTTTTAATTCTAGGAAATAATTTATTGGTCTAAAAAAAGGGAATTTATCTTAAAGTAATGATGTTTAGAAGGGAGCGATGTCATATTTGAGGTATACCTACCGTGAGTTTAGCTTTCGTGAATTGCTCGTGGAGCAAATTGTAACCACTTAAGTGCTACAGCATCACCCGTTAAACCTACAGTTTATGGTGGTTATCCGGGGTAGAAGCACTTGGAGAAAAATTCCGGAGCCACTCGACTCAGATTTAAACCCGAGTCTCTCACGTGGTGTGTCAAATCTGGTAAGCTCTTTACCACTGGCCCACTTATTTCTGCGAGAAAAGCAAAATAAATTTGCATAATTATTTGCGAATTAATTTTCAATTGCGTTAACTATATACGTAGGTGAATAAAATGCATAAATTAATATCGAAATTAGTAAAGCGTGGACTTTTCCGGAAGCTGCATTTTACCAGGAGGTTGAAAATTTGAATATCATCTGTCACGCGCTTCTCAAAATAATAAATTATTCATATTAATATTAATTATGTTCGACAGCGTGTAATGTAGCGGCCGAATGTAACAAACCGTATTATTGTTAATTATTAGGGGTTTCGAATTATATTAATTAAATACAGCCTGTAACCAAAGATTGTGCTTGTGGAATTATAAAAATAAAGATGTATTTAATTTCGTGAGTCGGTGGAGAGGGTGAATGTCCATTTTCGTGCGTAGGTGCTTGTATATTTTGAGAACTTACCGCATAAAAGTGATGTTTTACATAAAGATAATAATTACGGCATGGATGGAAAAGTTGAAGCAAATGTATAATGAAATTTCACATATTTTTTCAAGCAACAAAAGGGAAATAAAATATAAAATTGGTACTGGGCGGAAAACAACAAAAAATGTCGAAATGAAAGTTAATACTCAAGGCTTTACTTTTATTAACTCTGCTATGCAGGATTTGCAAGGAGGATTTACAGTTGAATTGCTGCACGTTTCATACAGTTCAGCATTTAAATCCTCGGCGTTACATTTTACGTCTTTCATAAATTGAAAATGTTATAGAATTTAATGAAAAGTGAAAATAATTAAAATATGGCTCTCCCCTGAGAATAACGTATGAGATTTTACTAAATAATACTCAAACAGACGTTATAATCGTACCACTGTAGCGACTTTCTACCACGACTTTATTAATTCAATTCCAAGATGGTTATTCTGTTAAATAATTATTTCTAGCACCTTTTATTACAAAAAACGTCCCTTAAATGAAAAAAAGGAAACCTTCAATTTACCACAACATTTTTATTTACACATGGGGCGAGGCGGGAATTTTTGTCTTCAGTGCAATTGGGAACAATTTCCAATTTAAAAAGTAAAACATTACAAATAATTTTTGGCTCATTTTAGAATTATAAAGAACCACAGAATTTTCGTTTTGTTTATTTTTACTGTTTACGAAAGTGATACAAGTAAAAAAATATGAATAATGCTTACTCCTTAATTTTTACTTCTTTGAAATAGAAAAAATGGTCTTTGGATTGTATAACAGGAACATTTTTGACAGAACAATCTGACTGGTGATTATTTCTTTATCCTTTTTGTTTGAACTTGTTTTTTTTTCCGATTCCTGAAAAATTATATTTTTGTAGAGTATCACTTTTGTAACAACAGTGCGATATAATGTGAAGCGCTTAATTTATTTGCCCGAGTCAACACGACACATTTTTCATACCGTTGGTAGTCAAGTGCCCTTTTGTTTGCAGCGAAAGTACGTCGAAAATACACGTACATATCCGATGCACAAAAATACGACATAAAAAGGTTAATTCCATGTCCATTCGAAATTTTATCGAGCAGAAAGAAGAGTCCACCCGCCGTTAAATCGTTTACGGTTCACTTAATGATGCCGTCAATGTCTTAATTGAAAAGTCAGTGCAATTGAGTAAACAAACACAAAAGAGAACAGACATCCCAGTAAACTGGGGAAAAAGTGTAACTTTAATAACTAAACTGCTTGAAAAGAGTGAACTTTTCTCGAGATCCTGAAACGAAACTTAAATTTTTTATCTCTCTCGTAAAAACCTTCTAATTGCCCTTTTTTGCTTATTTTCAGGCCATTAGTTGAAGAGTAGTTAAACTTCTTCATTCAAAATTTTGTAGTGAAAGTCTTTAAAGAGTAACTCTTATCGAAAGTGTTGTCTAATGAGAGCACATCAGTTGTTGCCCCTCAGAATTTCGCGGGTCACCCAGCCATTTACACTCACGTCTTCAAAAGGACATTGAGAACAAATTCGATATAATGTTATTATTTAAAAAATTACCTTAAAAATGGAAAAGTGAAATAAAAGGCTACAATAAATATTGGGATTCGAATTTTATCGAAATTCATGTATTACAATTATACGTCTGATCCTGCGAGAGCTTTTATCCGATAACATTATAAACTTATTTCTACTTCCTGTAAAAATTGATTCAGCAACTCGAGGGAAAAATGTGTAGCCTTTTAAAAGTCGCATTTATTAAATCTCCTCGTCGTTTTCAATCAACGCGCGAATCTAATAATTATTAAAGAAATAACATTTCGAACGGGTAAAACTGCGAAAGAACAAATCGAGAATATACATTTTTCCGTTTCTGCCGGAAAGGAGAATCTGTTTATTCGAAAGTGCTTCGTTTGATGTTATATAAGATGACGAAAGAAATAAAAATAGATGTCCCAAGAAGTTAAGGAAATCTGAAGAGATTGAGGTTAATGCAAAGTAGCTTTCGAAGAGAAAGAGAAGGTTTGTAGGGTCTCGAATGCTTGCAAATGGGAGCAGTCAAAGGGCAGGAGAAAGAGCAAAACAAAACAGACATTTGCGAATCGCAAGAAAAGAAGTATCGAGCACTCGAAACGGTAACTATGAGCTGATTTTTCAAGTTACCTTTGTTTTTGTTTTTATATAAAAATTAAGTTTAAACGGAATAGAAGTGCGAAGTGGAACAAACTTTAGGGCTCGGGAAAAATGTGGCAAATGTACGCGGCGAGGAGAATCTCGTATCTTTCCGTTAACACTACAAAATTCTATTATCCGAGGTTGTTTGCCGGAATTGAAGGGATTGTTAATCCCTTATTCAGAGAGAATGAAGTTCACGATGCTTTTGGGAAATTGAAAAAGCTGAGAAACAACTTTTCACTGCAACCATCTAAAAAAAGTAGAAGTTCGCTTCTTTCTATAATCCACGAGCAAAAGCTCGAATAATTTTTGCTGAGAACTAATTTTATAGCCATAATTATTATTGTAGAGAGAAACCTCGTTAAATTTTATTACTAATAGTGTGGAGCCAATTTTTTTAGGATACGTCCAATTACGGTAACGAATTACGATAATTACAAACGATGCAATTAATAAAAGAGTTCTTCATAGAAAATTTTAGAAAGGCGATGTCGCGTCATATCCAGAATGCATATTATTATGACCCGATGGGTAATCATATAAATTAATGCGATCCAAGAAGTGACACGCGGAATTCCGCCATTCTCTTATTATTCGCGAAAAAGTTGATGACAAGCAGCGAATGGCAATTACCGAAGCATCGATTTGATATGTCGGGCCAGACGCAAAAAGAGTCATTATGATCCTGTCCGCAAAGATTGTCTCTGCTCTCCAATACGTCTTTGTCTGCTGCTTTCCTCCTTCTTCTGTCACTCCTTCTTCTTTAGTTAGAGCTGATCGTCCGGTACGAGCAATGAATACGAAATCAACGACTAGGGGATGCAGGCGAACGTTATACGGCTTTCTAAGCCGCTCGATGAACAAGGACGAAGTAATGCATATTTCATCCATATTCAACCGGCAAACTCGTCAGACCTCGTTAACATCTTCACGGAGAATAAAGTGTCTCGAGACAACTATACGCAATATCTGAAGCAAGATTCCAGCTATACTATTGCTCGATAATAGCTTAATACAGTGTATATGATTCACTGATGGTTTTCTAATTTTTATCTTCAATGTTTGTCGACCGCAAAATGTCATATGATTAATTTTATATTGAAAATTATTATTACCTGGATACATTATTATATTGAAAATTAAAATAAAAATATAATTTATATTGACCCAAAAGAAGTAGTGCCTAGAAATAAAAAAATTGAATTCTGCAGCAAGGTGTTTTGAAGAAAGGGTGGGAGGGTAAAAATCTTCACTCGAGGGTGTTACAGAACCTTGTAATTGTAATTTTCGATTTTTCTTTTATTTTTTACATATTTTTCAGGAAGCCTTTTTTTTTATATTTTCCATTGCTGGGTATAACAAACACATCGATAATAATTATCTTCATACAATTTTTCGTTTTCAGATATTATATTTTTAATTATTCATGCGAACTTTCGCGCACTTTGAAAAGTCGCTATGTAGATGTATTGAGAAATGTCCGGAGCAAGTAACTCCCCGATGGAGAAATAAACGCAGCGAGTAATTATAAAACATTAAAAGTTTTGCTCTGCTATTATTCTTCGGGATCCAGCAACGGACAGCTCGGATGTCAGGCTGCGCTACTATAAAAAAAAAAAAGAAACTAATTTATCCCTGAAGGAAAAAAGGGTATAAAGGAAGGTCGAGGTTCCCTGGCTTTGCTGGCTGCTCCTTTGCCCTTACAGTGCTTCGGGTATATCATTTTAAAGACGTGCCGCGAAATAAGTTTATAAGTAGTCTGCCGAGAGTTTTGTCAGGCCTGTGCGCCTGTCTAAATAGTTAGTAAGTAGTTGGCTCTCGCTCCGAGTCAAGCCCCCGACCCGATATATTATGCAGGTACGAGGTTTTACTTTTCTATGGGCTTGTTCTATACCGTGGTAACTATAAACCCTGTCTCCTAAACTTGCAACCCATAGAACTTCCGTAACCTTTACGAAGAAACATATATTTCGATTATAACTAATTGTTATTAGTTATATACGAGGTATTCTGGTATTTTTGGCTGTCTCGTTACCGAAGCTGAGATTGTTTTTAGTGAGATTCAAAATAATTGACTTAAAATAAGTTATTATGAAATTTGTACCGCAGTAGGGTTTTACCGAGATGCCGAAGTCGCGCAGTAGTCTCCCAGGGTGATCCTTCCCGGGACGTGAAATTCTCAAAACAGGACAGTTTGTTAGTACTTTTCTTTGGCCCGAAAGCTACGGGCGAGCGCGTAACAAAGTTAAACTAATGGTAGCAGGGTTAAGGGCATAAATGTTAGATTAAAAGGAAAATAAATAGAAATCTTCGGAGGAACGATGAGATTTTGGCGTGGGGCCATTTGGCGTCGACCAGCTTTTATTTCCGACGTGAAAAGTTTAAATGGTGAACTGGGGCTTGCAACCTCCGCACTTCCCTCCAGGGATTGCCGTGGTTAAAAGCATGCGGTTGAAAGTCATCGTGTTTGCCCTGATCGTAAATTACATCTAAGCCACTTCCGGCTTCCTTTTCACTTGTGGAAAGGAGAAAGAACCAAAGAAACAGCAGTTGTCCAGTTTTCATTACAATGATAAATTTGTAAAAGAAGGTCGTTTGAACAGAATTCTGTGGTTGCATTTATTGGGACCACAGCGAGTTCTCACAATGTATGCGAAATTCAGACAAATGGTAGCGAAGGTGAATCCCGTGGAAGAATTGGGACACACCGGTCTTGTGGAGATTTCGAACCCGGACACTCACTATTGTAATAATTGGGACTTGATAATTTGGGACAGAACCACCCGAATTTTCATAGAACTTAATATATGTGTTAGGTTCCATTGGATGACGTCACACAAAAATCCTGAAGCTTTTCTATCCCATATCACATTTCCTTCTTTTTTTTGTGTTTTTGATTGACGTCAATATGTTACTTCCATAGATTGGGTACGCGAGTGGTTGCGCGAGAGAAATCTTACTTTCCTATTTTTAAATTGTTTTTCTATTTACCCTCGTGGGAATGTAAAGGTCTGAAGCTGGCAGGCGTTGAACCACAAGAATTCATGCCGATATGCTAATGTCAGGGAAGAATTTCTCGGAGAAACTCGTAAACCTGAAAGCATCGGTCGAAAACGTTGGCGACCTTTCCACAAGTTTTCCAATATACCGAACTTTTGTTTCTTACGACTTCCGGGGGTGTCCTGCGACGGGAATTTTAAATTCGAAACACGGTTACACAATTTTTGTCTTTCAGCACCCACACCTTTTTTATTCTCCTGCCGCCTCTGAAATTCAGAAATATTCGAAAAAAAGTATCGCCGCCCATAAAAGAAGCGTATACATGTGTCAGCTCTGTAATGGAATGTAAACGAACTTTGTTGCAAACTGCACTTCCGATTCACGCAATACGATTTGCATATAGACGCGATTTCTCGTAACTGTGTCATATAACGTACGTGTGTTCGTATGGGTCGCATCAGAGAGTACAACGCGTTACTTAAAACGAAGCACGTAAGCGTTCGTGCTCAGGCATCTGCGGTAGTCTTGACTCATTCTCATCTGCTCGTGAAACTTATACAGCCGAGAATATATGTACATACATATCTCCGCTCGTAGCGTCTCTAATGGAAATATAGACGTCCTGAAAGATATGAAAAAAGGGGAAAGAAAAATCGAAAATTACATTCCCGGGGTTCTTCGTCAAAGAAAACACGCTTCCGGTAGTTCTGGTTCTACTTTAACACCCCCCAAAACCAGATTTTCGTGCTTTCACGCTTTTTCGAAACACCCTGCCACAATTCTATTTATTTATTTATAGGCACTATTTTTTCTGCTAATCCATCCTGGTACCCATTAATCCCTTGAGCCACAAATTTTTCTCTCTAACAGTTTTATCTGAAAATTTGTTTGGAAAAAGCGGGTTTTTAAGGGGGTTGTAATTTGTAAATCCGAAGCAAAACATTGAAAATTCAAAATTGCCTATTTTCTGTACATTTTCCGTATATTTCCGCGGAAATATTTTCCGAAAATGATTTGTTTTTCAGGAAGACACGCATTTTTTGGAAATCTATTTTCGGCGACTGAATATTTCTTAAATAAATAAGGTTTACAAAATTATGAATCAAAAATATTTGACCTAACACAAAATTATTTTAATTTACGGAACAATGCTACAAATATTATAAATAAAATCGAAATTCGAAAATATTAAAAAAGAAATGGTATGACCCAAGGGGTTAAAGTTTAACGCATAAGTGACTCTGCGAATGGTGACGTCAGAAAAGTTTCGGCACTCCAAACGTAAAATTTAGTAAAGTTTGGAAATCCGTCCGGCTGAAAGTTTGGGAAATGCAACCGAATATGCAACTATAATTGAATGCAATACCTTGTTTGATGGAAACTATCACTAATTTGGCGAAACCACGTCTGCTTTTAGCGTGCAATGTTGACTGAAACGACACTCGCAGAATTCTAAGCTCTTCACACCCTGTAATAATGTTGTGTTACCTTATGAGATGACCCGAATGCATTGGAAGCTTCGAATTGCATTACGTCGTCCGTTAGTATGCACTTCCTATGAGGTATACAATGCGCTCTAAGCTCTATTCTGGCTCCACGCAAATGCAGTACATATACGTTAGCCGTAGGTCCAGTGTAACGTGGAAGTGCCTATAGACGGTGCACATTTAGGAACTATATGCATGCATATAGCAGTATCTGCTATCGCAAGCTTGTTTAAGATGACCTCAGGTGCGGAGAGATGCTGCGAGTAACCTCGTCTGTTGCATGCGTTTGCTTTGTAACGCATTTCACATGATAAATTCCGGCTGCCGTGCATTTGCGGAATTTACGTACGGCTAATAACCTTGATAGTAGTTGCGAAATGCCCTAACAAAGATACATGCGCGAGACTCTTCCTAGACTTGATTTATACGCCAGTGGAGGGTACGCTGCCCTTTTTAGTCGAGCTCTGGCTCGTGTTTTAACAACTTGTTGAATAAATCTATAAATTAAATGCGTGATATATTTAATGCGGACTGTGTTATGAATAAATGATCTGTTCCGTGGAATTAAAATAAGGGCAGTAAAATAATCGTGGAGCGTAAGGGAGCAACGCGCCGAAGCTTCTCCTACACAGTAGCGAAAGTTTATCTGCCCTAAAGTTTTGCTCGCATACTAAGTAGCTTCTTAGAAGGCAAAAGACGAGATGTTTTAGGAGAGAGCATGGCTATTTCTCCGTGTAACTCCGTGTTTTACAACTTTTCATAACGATCGTTACGGAGGGGAACGCTCTGTGATGAGATTCAAAAGACGCTGAATTTTCGATCATTTTGAGTTGAAATTTACATTTATCGGCAGTATTTTTTATAAGGGCTATTATTCTTCAATTTGCTATTTATAAAATTCTTGGCTGCTCGCTATTATGTAACAAATGTATTATATTCTTAATTTTCGTTTAAAAGGGACGGTTACAATTTGTGAATATACTAATTTATCAATTGATGCTAATATTATTTGGAATTGATATTAATTTTATTTCGCAATTCCTAATTTTTGCAATTCTCAGACAATCGAACATCGCATTTTTCGAAGGGGGTAAGTAAAATGGGTTAATATTATTATTTTAAACGTACTTTTATCTTTCCATTCGGAATTTTTGCAATTTCGAGACAAACAAAAATTACATTTTTTATGAACGAGGCAACAAAGGGTATCAATATTATTTCAATGGAGTCAAAGAGGTTCTATAGAACGCCGCCAACAATCATGTTGCTGACAGGTAAATCCATTAAGGATCGAAAGTAAGCTGGAAAAGGACACAGATGGAAGAGCGATTAAAGTGAACCAATGGAACGATGGTTCGGAGCCGTGATTGATAGGTAAACCCAAAGACACAGTCGCCAACGACCCGTGGCTCATCGCATAAGACTGATCTTGATCGATCGATGTGTTTGGGAATCTTCGTCCAGCGAAGTGCACCGGCAGACACTTGCTGAGCATAAAAATGTTTTTCCCGGAATTCCAAGAAAGAGAAGCGAAAGCACCGCGGAATTCGGAGAAACTGCTGGTTCTCTTTGCTCCGCTGAAATTAAAGGCAGCGAAAGCAGCGTCGGGTGAAAAGTAAAGCTCGACCTCAAGGCTTTCAAATTATTTACTGGGTCGGAAATTAATCTGAGGGGAATCTATTGCTTTGCGATTTGCCGATATTTGAAAGTATTATTTTTCGCAGTCTTCGCGATTGAAAGATGAAATGAAAGTGCCCGGGATCCACTTGGAATCGGATGTCGAGTTTTATGGCACTTGTAGTTGAATGAGAGAATTTTTTTTCCTATTCCGTTGTTGAATGGAATAGGGGAATGCCCTTGGTAAGAATCGTCGTGGGCTGCAGTTTATCCAACAGCTGCATTGTCACGGGATGACATCTACTTGAATCCGTCCTGTACTTCAAAATGTCTGTACGTACCTTTGACAAAGGGCCATTGCAGTGTATGAAACAGAAGAGCAAAATCGTTCGTACGCGAATCGTTAACCGACTGTTACTTACCTCATGATTCCGCCACGAAATCGTAATTTCAGGTTTGTTATTAAATTTATTTAATTTAGCTCGAAGACATTTGTCGCGAAAAAGTGTATAGGCTTTGTATTTATATTTTTATCATTTTTATAATCAATATTAATTTATTAATATTAATATTTTTCTAATAAATTATTTTCGGTATTACTATTAGTAGGAATATTATGATTATTATTATTATTACTAGTACTACTACTATTCTTACATGATTATTATTATTATTAATAAAAGTAGTGAAATTATTGTCAACATGAAGTTTTGGTTACTTCTATATTAAAATAATATAAAATACTAGAAGAATCGAATTTTTTTAAACAAAATTTTCTAATACAAAAGATTCTTGCTTAAAGGTAAAAATGCAGTGATTTATTAATTTTTTGGGGTATTCATTAAATTCGGAATGATGATAAATACAGTGTTAACAAACATCAGCATACAGAAACACTATTTTATTTATTTGTTCATTAATTTTTTTCCGATTAATAAATATTGTTAATGAATAAATAAAGATACATTACAAAGATATGTACTTACGTACAGAAACAAGATTCCCAATGTTTATTCAAAGCATAAGATAAGGACTTGTTCTACAAATACCAGCGCAATCACGCTTGAGCTCACAGTGCTCACCCAGGTGGAATTATTGTTTCGGGAATCCATCAGTGATGTGTACACATTGGCACGTGAATTCCTGACAAGAGAAGAGGATCCATGGGGGAAAAGACACGTAATCCTTGAGTATTCGTGTCAATTTATTCGACGTGTCCCTTCAATACCAATATTTAGCCTCTACCGCGGAATACGACATTATTAACAATTATTATCGTTCAGGACTCGTGACGAGAGCGTTAAAGCTCCCCTGATTACATCAAGGTGACCTTGGAAACCCTTAAAAGTCCTCTTCCGCCCGAAATTGAATCACGTCAGTCATTAAACAGGAATATTCATTTCCGTCCAATCGAATAATCCGAGTATTCATATTTATGAGACCAATGACGTGCAGATCCAGCACTTCGTGAGTTCATCAGGCAGCTTGTTTTACCGGTACCTATGCTGCTATAAGACGTGAACGAGTGTGTGAGTGATGAGAGGTATTACTCTGGCACCGTATTGGATAAATGGTGATTCATGCCCGTTAATACTACTCCGTCGTTGTCGAAACCACAGCATCCCCTAGGTGGGTCCGGTAATCGGTTAATTACTCAATCACCCTGTTGATGCTGCAAGTCCATTACAGCGGCAGAGTTGGTTCGCCCCTTCGAAGCAACCCTTATCTTTTAATCTTTCTTAACCCTCCTCTCTGCCCTAGTATGCAATTACGAGTATTTCGAAACTCTACATTTTTAATTATTACAAAGAATTCCCGAGGATACAAAATATCGGCAGTTCCATCGGAAGGAACGAACATCAAATCGGGGGATCGGATTTCCCATGTAAATTCGATCGTCATTATGTTGTTTTAGAATCGGGGGAGAACAAATACCATTTATACATAAAAGATTCCTTCTTTGAATCGTTTGTCAGGACGAATCGAGCCAAAGTCGATGGTCAAACAGACACGCGATCGTTTCTCGTGTTCATTAGGGGAAATATGATGGGAGATAAAAGTCAGTATCCACTTGTATCGGCGAAGTTCTCACGCCACGTTTGGATGGACTGACGTGTAAAGAGACATCTCCCTCTGGTCATCGGAAACTCCAGCAGGAAATATCGTTCGGAAATCTCATGGCACGAACTTACGAATGGCAAAATCGAGCTGTGGTTGAAAACCCATATACGAATGAAACCATGAGATAATCCACGTGTAATCTGTTGCTCGATCGATACGTGCGCACAATTACGAGACATGCATATAACATATGTACTGCATTATAGACGTTCCCGTGCGGCTTACGTAGGAATATATTTGATAATAAAGCAAATCTTTTTAACATGACTGACTAACTACGGCCTAATTACGTTATAAATAATGCAAGCCCTACCGAAACTATGTGTACCTAGCATTAGTTGAAACATGTTTAATCTTTCAACGTGTAAATCGTACGCCACGTACGGTACGTTCCGCTCTTTGCTATTCTCCCGTGTAGTTATATTTACCGGGAAATTAGCCGACTGAAAAATGCGTTGCTAGTTTACTTGCCGTGCGCATATATCTGTATGCTCCTGCAGCTGCGACTACACCCAATCCGCTTTCACAAAGAATTTCGGGTTAATTAATAACAAATATTATACAAAACTCAAATACGCCATCCCACCGCTGGTGGCTTTAATTCCTGTCATTCCGTTTGCAATGGATAACTTTTATATTTCTACATTATGTGTTATCCTACATTTTATTTTATATATTAGGGGATCATTTTTCTCTAATCGTCCAATTATTACAGAAGAACATGGAAATCGGATACTTCGAATTAATTTTCAATTATCCTCGCTACCACGTACCGGGGTTTATTTAATATTTTATTTATAAGGATATTCGGGCACAATATAAATAAATAAAATTTGGGACTCGATGTATGTTACAACCATGCCTGTATTTTTCGAGGACGTTGAATAACGATAAGGGGGCATGCGAGAGGACTAGGATGTCTACCTAAGGAGCGAGTTCGATATATATATATTCTTGTTTCTATATAATAATAGCTGGCGGCAGAGTGGAATCTCCCGTAGTAAGCCAGCTAAGACCCATCCTTCTGGTGTCAGACTAAGAACAGATATCAGGGGCGACGGACCAAGAAATTGTGTATTCCTTCCATCTCGTTTATGTTATATTCCCTCCCGTTTTATTCTATTCGACAGATTCTTTACATCCTAATGCTATTGCAGTGGTTATTCCTGCCATGTTAATCTGCAAAATTTTCCGGTGTGAATACGAAATCCAATTCAAGGTGCGGTGTAACAAGGAGGAGCGGTTATATTTCAAGTTTATGTCGAAATCGTGGCAGGAGGCGAATTGCATTTTTTCCGTTTAGAAAATGGAACTTATTTTTCTTACATTTTTGGCACGAGAGATTCAACATTATTCTTGAAAAAAAAAGTTTTGTTATGTTTCAGTAATTTTTAGTATTTCGGGAGATATTTGCCTATAATGTAAGAGGAGTGGCGAAAATCTAATTTCCTCTGCCCAAGTTACGAACTGCAAGATCTCGATTACAGGAGTACTGACGGATTTCGTCAGGAGATACACGGTAACGCGAAAACCGTATCTCAAAGTTGCACCCATCGGATTTTATAATGAAAATCGACGAGCCGTCAGAACTTCGGTCGTTAATAAACATACTCAGGATCAGGATGCAGCGTTCGAATCTTACGAACTTTCTCACGACTGGTAGACAAAAAAGATCTCGAGGAGCAACAGCATAATGAAGAGAGACTCGATCTAGAAAAACAAGCAAGAAATATTTCCCTCGGTTTCCCATTAATTAGAATGTTTCATAAAAATATATTAAGTTGGGGAAAAAGTAATTTCGGCTTTTCTCATGTTTTTCAATAGGATAAACCGAAATTACTTTTTCCCCAACCTAATAATTCGCAGAGGAGAAAAATCAAAAGCTATCTAATGACTCATTAACACTAAAATATGTTATTTTTAATTCTATATATAAAGTTTCCATTATATTTCTCCGTGTTTACAGCTTGGCTGTTTGTAAAAAAAAATATGCAGACCCTTAAAAGGGAAACACTTCGGATGCAACAAAACACGGAACCCTTAAACTTCAGAAGACATAACCCTTAAACTCCCACATAACTCTCGAACCTCACATAAACCCCCGGTCTTTTAAATACATTGGAGGAAGCATCCAATTTTATTTTTAAGTCTTACAATTTCCTTGATCATTAAAAGCTTTAAAATCATTTCCCTGCCTCTCGGAACATCAACGCGGGGTTGGAGGGGGTGGAGAATCTTCATAAAAAAAAGACGTCTTAAAATGCGTGGCGCTTACAGCGTAAAGAATCTCATAAAGGAGCAGTAGCAGGAAGACGAGGCTGCTTTTTTCTCATTCGAGAGCTAAGCATCAATCTCAATGCGTGCTTTGTCTTGCGGGACGATCTTTTTTCCCCATGAAGTACGTAGATATAGGTCTTCTATGCTACCTAAGTCTTCCAGTAGCTCATAAACATTGCGTAGATGCCCCACCTACGGGGTGAAAATATATATGTATACGTATATATACCTCCTTCTCATTTAAATACTTTGAATCGAGTCTAGAGGAACGGAGAATATAGGTATTTTTAGTATTGTAATACTACTTGCAGGAAAATGGAAGAAATGGATTTACCCATACTACTTGCATTTACTACTCCATCCTCATAGCTGCTCTTCCACGATTGTAGTAGATTTCTTTTGCTTCACGTTTTTCTCCATTTTCCGTAGTACCTACGAACACATGTACTTTGAACATTTCTCTTTTTCCATCTCTCTCTCTCTCTCCCTTTCTCTTCGTTTCATCGCACTCTCGAATTAACTGCACGTTATATATATTGAGGAGCTGCGCAAAATCGAATTATCGCGGCAGCATCCCGCTTGAAAAATAAACAGGGTCTTCGATTTCCGTCATGAGCATTTCGATGAATTTCAGCAAATGATCCTGTTCCTTTTGGAACTCTTCGCCCATCTGGACCACGAATTCTGAGCTTAAACTCGGTATTAGCGAAATTCTTGTGAGGTCGAACTTCCCGGGCTCGACTGATTCCCAGAATCGACTCTAACAGTTGGTGATCGATTTAAAAAATAGAACAATTATTTTGAGGACTCAAAATGCAGATCTCCATTTTTCGAGGTCTTCAAAATACGAATCCTTATATTTTAAGCTTCTAAAATCCAAATTATAATATTTTAGAAGACCTCAAAATTGAAATGCTAATACTTTGAAGCCTTGAAATTCGAGTCGATACTATCAAAATATCGCAAAATTATGGAATCCCGATTTTCTAAAATGCCGATTGATCATTAGATCGATTCAATAACCTTCAGTTACATCATCTGGTAAAAAACCGCGTCGCTGCTCAATTTATCCCAATTTTCGAATTTACAATTACGCCGCTTTCAACAGACGTCAATTACGGGAAGATTGCAGGGGCAATTAAAATTACCACTAGCTCACGCACATAACACACCGTTCCACATTTACGAAGCAGCCATGTTTCAAACTGAGATAGAGTTCGGCGACAAGTTTACGACGACTTTCTTCCGGGACCTCGCTGGTCTTTTCATGCGACCGACTTTTTCTCTCGATTTCTTTAAATCCAGTGAGTAACGAGGAGCAGCAAAAAATGGAGGAATCGTCTACGAAAACTTTCTAAATTATGTACAGAGGTGTACGCGGAGGTGATACCTTTCTTCTGGGATTACGGCGATTGCTTTTTTGCTCGGTCACACGGTGTATCTTTATTTTTAACGTTCGCCTCCCCGGTGAGAAGAGCATCCGGCTTTATCGCTGCAGCACTCGGCCTTCTCGTCACAACTCTGCAACACGGTTCACGAGAGCTCTTTCATTGTAGTTTTATCTTGGAAAAATTCTACCGAGGAGATATAGCTCGAATGCAAAAGCCATCGTGAAGTTGAAAACAAATGATGATCTTATACGAAAGCAAAGGGAAAAGGAGACCAATTTTCTACTGTATTTTATTTCCTCGGGCTTTCCTCCTACAACTGCAAACTATCTAATCACAAGAAAGGTATCCTTATCGATTCCTCCGACCGATACAATGTAACACAAGGCGCGTGACCAATCGTTCGCATCTTCGGTGTAGTTGCGAAAGCACTGTACGTCGTCATGCCCCTGCTCTCCAGACAACACAAATTGGTGACCACTTGATGCTGGAAAATTGAACGATCCCTATTGTGAAAATAGAAAGTCCTTTCGCCGTAGTTTCATTGCGCGGGATTGCATTATGGCGACTCCTGTTTACTCGAAAGCGGTGAACTGTGATTTCTGCGGATTGCAGCGTTTATGTTTCGACTGTGAATCGTTGAATTTATTCGCGTTAGCCGAGTGGAAGGGCGGATAAATTTTTGGGTATATTCATTTTAATGTTACGTAAGGGATGAAAAGGGGATTCCGAAGAGAAAGGAGAATCGATAAGAAGCCCGATAAGATCTCATTTAAATTAAAGCCTTCCTCGTTCTCTCACTCGCCGTGCTCGAAACAGACTTGCACGCGGCGGAGAACTGCAGGAATGGTAATGTTATCAGATCCTGGCTGCTTAATACTCTATTACCGAGACAAAAGCTACGGAAACACCCGACACGCTTTGGCGACAAAATCCAGACTCTCCTATGTACGTTCGTTCCCTTCAGTCAATTTAAAACTCAGATCCTCCTCTAGACTTTTGTCTTGTTGGTTGGAATTGGCACTTTATTGGCTCGTCACTCCCCGTTGTGGCGCTTCGATCGAATTGAGATGGCATAGGTTACTTTCAATATTTTAATGATTTTCGGGGAAGTTGAAAGGCTTCAGTGACGGTCAGGGACGAATTTTAATATTTATTCAAGGGTTACACGCGATAATTTACATGTTAATTCCTGATTTAAAAATGCAAAATTGTAAATGTAAAAGTATGAAGCCAAATATTTGGTTTTATGTACCTTTTTATTGAATTTTCACTTTGTATTTTATGAATAAACTGGATTTTTCATTCGCGACACAAAGTCAGACAATTTTCAGAAATTATTGAATGTGCGATGTAACAACAAAAAGTAATTAACTCTATTAGAAATTTTCATAAGGTTTTTCTAAAATAATTTGTAATTCAAGTGCATTTAACTGAAAATATGGAACAATTCCATTTTCTCACCTACTTAGACCACTTTTGCAATTTCCGGCACACATGTAGATGGAGCAGAAGGGGTGAACAGTGTTGAATACAATTACTGCCTAATTAACTTCAATTCTTCGGGTAACTCAGATCCCCAGTTCTCCAACAAAAAGTTGTATTAAATGTGAAAATGAGCGTTAACTCGAAAATTACTTCGAAAGAACGTGACCTCCATCAGCGGTTGAACCATGAATCAGTGAATCTGATTATGGCTGGTGGAGTTAAGCTTCATCCATGACGTAATGGATTCTGATGGGGGACTACTTGGAAAATATCGAATCCTAGCAAGATTTTTTCATCAAACGAGTAATTATATTCTTTACACACCAAAGAAATGGCTAATTCTGGAAATTTCTTGATAAAATTGGGATTGGCGATATCTCACGAATTTGAGGTGTACAAAAAATGATATTTCTTCCAGCATTTAATAGTTCTTTAAAATTTCGTTTGATAGGAAATGCATTTATTATTCCTTTGTAATGCACCTGGAAAGTTGGCGTATGGAAACGGTTTTCTGTAGCTGGAGAATTTGAATTTCATAACTAGATTCCTTTTTTTGCAAACAGTTTACTTTAATTGATAGGTTGCAGACGACCGACGTACAAGCGGTAGTTGCTATTCATTTTTTTATACCCATTAAAGCTGCATATTATATCGCATGGGTGCAGACTTAAGTGCAGCTGACTCACTCCAGGCGATCTTACGCTATAAAATCCATACTTATGTAAAAATGCAACTCCAAATCTCTTAGACGGAGTTCAACTCAAAACCCAGTCTACCGATTTCCATGAATCGGTTTTTATACGATGTATTATCAGTCCAGGAAAGTTCATAGCTTGTACTTATCAGGTATCTTATCAGGGGGTTGAGCGGAAAAATAGAAAGTTGTATTGTTCCGAATACAATATCACACTCCAATTGCTGTGAAACCTCACAGTAAAAATGTATCTACAAATTGGAGAGTATTTTTTTTCTGTTAAGCGAAGCAGAAACATATATTTATAACTAGATTGCAATAAATATATAAAAGAAAGTAACTCCAAACACAAAAAATTTTGAAATTTCACACAGTGCACGTTACAAATATTAGCATATTTCCATTTCTGAAATCCCACTGAGAAATGCGCGTATGATATAGTCACGACGCAAATCGGTGCATCGAAAATTTCAATTTACGTTGGCTTAAGCACTCTTGTTGGAATTTCCGCGACGCCACGGCACTCCCTTAACTGTTAAATTAAGTTTCCAGCTAAAGTTTTCAACGATAGCATGGCAACGGAATTTGCGATATTTATGAACACTTTCGTTGGGAGCTTGTAAACAAAATTGTAATAACGCGGATAGTCGAGACTTTTCACGAACGTGCATTGGATTACATCCAATTAATACGTCAGCGAGCGAGTCTTTCCCAAATTAAATCGAAGTAATGGCAATAATCTCCAAAGCCTTTGCGAGTATTTTAGTGTTACGGACTAGCTCGTGGCTTACGGGGGTCTGAGAAATTTCAGTAGATTAAGATCGGGGTATTACTTCTCCAAAAGCGGTAGGCTCTGAATTAATTTCAGCTGCTATCTGTTTCGAGGTCTTCCGTTGTACCGTCGAAAATAGTTCGTCTCGCTTCCTGATACCGAACGAAGGAATATTCCTCGACCTTACGAATCCCCCGTTTAGGAAAATATTGCTGCAATTTGCCGGTAAATTCTGAAGATATTGACTTGCCTTTAAATAAATGGGGAATAAATAAGCTATTCTCTCGTCGACGTTCTTTATAGGGACGCCGAGAGTCTGAACCATAGAAAATACCACTTCGTCTTTCCCAGTGTTCAATCTTCAAGGTATTCCGTTTAAGGCTATTTCATCATAGCCTTAAGAATTCTTTTAAACTACAATCTTGCGCGCAAATAAGGCGAAATTGAAGCGAGAAAACAAATTGTTTGTATCATGCATACTGGCACATACTCTCGAGCTAACCTGTAAAAGAGCTCCCCGATAATCTTATCAATCTATCTTGTGCTATTGAACACAAGTTATGGATATGGATCTCCTATTCTTCCCGTACACTGATGTTCCCGCTGATAAATGAAATACGCCGGAAATTGCACAAACCTCCAATTTCTTACAACCTTCTCCCAACGAAATACGAATTTTCTCGGTCCTGGAATATTTGCACTTCAATTGCGCTGGAAAAAAGTAATCTTCGAAAAATGAAAATTGTAACGCAAAATTGAGTTCAAAAAACTACTCCAATGTAACAATAAATTTCCGTGTTTGTTATTTTATTTATTATTTCCATCAAGACATTTCACTACTTTTCGTCATGAGAGCGTCTTGTTTATTTTCTAAGCAAATTTCGCCCACGATGGAAAATAGTTAAATTGCGTAGAAAAATATTTTTTAAAAATACAAGAATTTTTAAGAAATATTACACATAATTTTACGTCGCGAATGCATGTTTATTAGTCCGTTCGACAATTCTTATATTTCTCCTCAGTGTACGAAGAAAGACGTTCATGTGGAGACATTTTTATATTTTATAAAATTAAATCTTAACGTGAATGTTATGTGGTATGAAAATCAATAACAGAAATTCATGAAATGTTCTTTTACCGTTGAAATGGTAGGAGAATGTTCGAGCTGAAAAACGCGATAGCAACGGTATGCGTATCGCTGTGCACTGTAGGAGAAAGCACGTAGTGGAATTTCCGTAACGTTGGACGTACTGGAGGGAAAGCTCGAGAAGAATTTCCGCGAGGATGAGGCAATCTGCTCCCCGTAACTTTAGTATCGGGACTTGGGAAACGAAAGGGTGAGGATATTCCTACAGACACGGCCGAAATATCCTGAAGCTTCGCTGTATGTAAGTATTTACGAGAGGGCTTGTCTCATTCTGACGTATTATCGATAAACATACTGGCGTATATACTCCAGTGGATGTACACATACACATACATGCTGTACACGCCAGCGGGAAATCAATACTTTTATTGTAGAATTCAGCGCTAATAAATTCTGATCATCGCCTACAAGATGTTTCTGTTCTTCTTTCGGCAACAATTACTGGTGTTGGGGAAAGCAATAAATAGACACAGGGCAACAAAAGCAACAATCGCACCCTATAAAATTAGAAAATTGGTAACACGTGTGGAAAATAAGGCACGAATGGAAGAAATTTCAAAAACCTTTTTTATAATGTGCAGTCCAATGACATTTCTTCCACCGGAAATATGCTGGCTACGGTAATCCGAGGCACCGGAATTATGTTAGCCGATGTAGAAAATGAAAAATTTATTCTGCTACACGGGGAGCCGAAGTGCTCCGGAGAACGAGAGGAAGCTCTGAAGACTCACTCATTATTCATCCCCATAATGGAATTCACAATCCATTAAGTTTCGACGGTAATGCAGGCCGAAGAAGCTGTACAACGATTGTTGATCGGGTCTGGGAAGAAAAGCGGTACGTCAAAGCAATCCTAAATATAATCATTTTTTATTACAACAACAACAATTCTAATAATTGCAACCGAGGGACTTACAGGCGAGAAGTGGCTATAATTAGCCATGGATCCATGGTTAATGAGTTTCGTAGCGTGTTATCGGAACTTTGGCTGATAGTTTATTGAATTTATTATTTACTTGTGCATAAATTTCCAAAAAGAAAAAAATTTTGATATTCAAAAACTACATACATAATCTTTGTTTCCCGCAACAATGTCTCCCTTTTTATCATCCCACATTAGACGAAATGGTTCCGTAGTCGGTGTTTGCCGGATGAATACGAGGACACATGTATTTTCCGGTTTTAACGGAGAAAATATCACGCCGCGCCTCCGATATTCGCTCCATAAGCAGGATTACCCGTGCCAACCATGTCACTATCTTCCCAAAAATATTTCACAATTCTTTTACATATTCCATGAGCACCTTTCTGACGGGAGACGCAGTTACTGAAATATTTAGCACGGCTGGATATACCTGAACATTTGAACGAGAAAAAAGTATATCGACCAGAAACACGAATCTTGTTGTCTCCAAAGCATGTTGTTAA